>JBAMCG010000089.1:0-600000 GCA_037075325.1 Drosophila mayaguana
AACCGTTCAGGACTATACAGACTTACAATAAGTGCTTTTCGTATTCTATAAGTATTCTTACACAGAGCACTCCAATGAAACGCAAATAAACACAGACACAGCCTGCACTTAACACTCTTACATATATTTTTACCGCAACTCTATCTTACTTCACAAAGAGATGCTTTTTTCTATACACATAAACTAACAAGTACGAGAACTTCAGTCGAGACTGCTCAACTACGAAATCCCCTGAACACTTCGAGTAATTGATATTTTAACAATTCTTCGCGTATTTCTGCTTACACAAGAAACACAAACACACATAGGCACGCACGCATAAACACGCATGGGCTGCAGTGTGGGCTTACTATGAGAACTTAATTGCTTAAAAACTTTTCTTGTCGATGGACTATCTTAATGAAACTTTTAGATCGTTATTATAACATTGAAATACATATATTTGCTAAAGCACAAGTCTCTAGTATTTGAATACGCCTTTACAAATTTATGGGTGAGGGGTTGGATATAGGAGCGGGGGGTAAGTTACAACAAAAATCGAAATTTTATAAAAACCATCTGAATCTTTATTTAAAATTTGAAGAGTCTAGCTTTAAAGATGTAGAGATATAATTCTATAACTGATTCTCGATAGCTTTTTAATCGATAACAAAATAACGGGATGAGTTATCGTTTTTTAGTGATAAGCGCGCTCATAATACGGAAATTTTTTTTAAATTGAAGTATGGGGCCCTTATATATTCTGAGATCGACGCATTCTAAATCGACACTCTAGTGCTAATGTTCTAGTTTTTAATTTATCATATTTTTTCGATAACTCATCCGATTTTTTTGTATCAAGAATAATCGACCAATTGATTTTGGTTATTCATTTTGGTTAATACTTTTAGATCTGGACACTTGAGATTTACTGTGTATCTACATCTGAATCAATACGAAGATTTTGTAATTTACAGATTTTGGGTACTACGCTCCCTTAGCAACTTGTAAGAATCGTATTTTAAGTACTAGAGACTTGTGCATTAGAATATATATACATAGGATTTGGATGTACTTTTGTATGCTTGTATAAAAGAAGTACAGAATGATTGCAATATCAGTTCTTTGCAGGGTTCAGAGCAGTCTCAACTGGAGCACTCTTACTTGTTTTTGTATTCATCCCACAGCAAATTTGATCTCTAAATCTCTAGGTCAAATAGTATTCAAATTAGGCTATAAGAACAAAATCGGATAATTGATTATTGTCGGGGAAAAAATGGGATAAGTTATTGAAAAAATTTGATACGAAAAATCTGTACACGAGTATAAAAAAATTTAAATTTCACTGTACAACATAAGGCTCTCCTGCTCCAAGATTCTCCAAGATTCAAATGCTGATTAATGCTGATAACAACTTACAATTTTACCATTCTAAAACACTAAAACTCTATGGAATTTTAATGGCAGTTAGAGGCAAGGTAGTTAGAGAAGTCGACGCCGTATAAGAAGTATACAATACCCTATTAAACTAGAAGGCTGACCGCAGAGATCTCAAGAGTTTGAAATATCAATTGTACACTCAGAACAGACGATTAACAAACGAATTTCATCAAACGGTTTATTACAATCTGATACAAGATCAACAGGACAACCACGATTCATCTTCAGTAACAGTAAGAATAATTACCAGAGAACAAAAAAAAACTTTAGACACTTTTATCAGAGGTCCCAATGGAGATTTACTTAAAGTATTAGCTTTCAAAGAGATAATAGATCTTAAACATTCATTTATATTTATGCCGATTGATCGAGAAGCACCCAATCAAACAAAATCAATCAATCAACAAACTCCTTTAATGCCTCGCTAGGTCCGAGAAATAATCAACATCCTCATTGATACTGGTTTATTTATTACCTATGTCATAAGTGATATTCTAATAGTGCATAATAATAATAATGCATTTCCGGCTATTAACGCAGATTCATCAAGAATTACGCAACTCTATAGCACTCACCTCAGAAGTGAGGTAAAATACCTTAACATTTCCAAAGAATTCTTCCTAACAACGGATGCTTCAAACTATGCAATCGGAGCAGTTTTTGAAAAGGAAGATAGATCCATTCTATTCTTATCTCAAATCAAATCAAAGACATGTGAGAATTATGCAATACATGAAATGGAAATGCCGGTCAGTTTCAGCTTTGCAAAACCTTCAAAATTATATTTCCGACCAACCGATAAAAAGTGCACTAAGTAATACAAATCCCAACGGAACACTGAAGCGTTGGAAGATTTACTTAGAAGAATTCAATTAAGAGTAAACTATAAACCTAAACCCACTAAAGTAGTAGCAGTCGCGCTGCAAAGAAACCCAATCAATGAAATAATAATTTTATTAATTTTAAGAGACGAAATTTCGTCAAGCAACCTAATCCCTTCAATAAAAACACCAATTCACGTTTTCAACAACAACTCTTCGTATCTTATAAATTTCAAATTCCCTTACCCAAACATCATACCACAGAAATACTATAATCCAACCACAGAATACTAAAATCGAATTAATTACACCTATGTAAATATGACAAATAAGAAGGCTCTAGTCGAGACTGCTCGACTACGATCTCTCATGAACCCTTCCAGGAACTGATATTTCAACAATTCTTCGCTTTTTTCTGGTTCAAAAGAAACACAAACACACTGACATACATAGGCACGCACGCGTAAAGACGCATGGGCTGCATTGTGGGCTTACCATACGAACTTAATTGTTTAATAATTTTTCTTGTCGATGGACTATCATCATTAAACTTTTATATCATTATTATAACATTGAAATGCATGCATTTGCCACAAACGGACGGACAGACAGACGGACAGGCCAAATCGACTCAGCTCGTCGCCCTGATCAAGAATATATATACTTGTTACATACATTTTAACAAAACCATTATGCCTTGATTTCCCATTTTCAATGAATTCAGGGAGTTATTAGTTATTATTATTATTAGTGTTATTAAAGCTTAAGGTGTTTAAACAAAACATTAAATAATGTTTATAACATAATCTTGGGTAGTCATCATACATACAAATTCCAACTCTCTAGCTCTTCAAATAATATGATTTCTGGTATATCGTAAAATAAATTTTCCAAATAGTGGATTGGGAAAATTTTTAAAGCATTGAGGTTCCAAATTTATAATTTCAATAGCGTCGCGAAAATTAAATTCGGATACATGCGGATACACTGACGGACACTGCATAAAATCAATATATACTCATTTCTGCAAAATCATGACTTACTTATTTAATTTTTAGCTCTTCCAACAACCTGAAACTACCCAAAAACATAAAAACACAGTTCTAGCATGCCATTCTGCGGAGTGCAAAACTGTTCAATTAGAAGTGATCATATCCATCATAAAAATTCAATACTTTCCAGATCCCTGGAAAATAATCTCTACCATAATGATACTCAAACCAAATAAACCTATTAACCGTTCAGGACTATACAGACTTACAATAAGTGCTTTTCGTATTCTATAAGTATTCTTACACAGAGCACTCCAATGAAACGCAAATAAACACAGACACAGCCTGCACTTAACACTCTTACATATATTTTTACCGCAACTCTATCTTACTTCTTCACAAAGAGATGCTTTTTTCTATACACATAAACTAACAAGTACGAAAACTTCAGTCGAGACTGCTCAACTACGAAATCCCCTGAACACTTCGAGTAATTGATATTTTAACAATTCTTCGCGTATTTCTGCTTACACAAGAAACACAAACACACATAGGCACGCACGCATAAACACGCATGGGCTGCAGTGTGGGCTTACTATGAGAACTTAATTGCTTAAAAACTTTTCTTGTCGATGGACTATCTTAATGAAACTTTTAGATCGTTATTATAACATTGAAATACATATATTTGCCAAAGCACAAGTCTCTAGTATTTGAATACGCCTTTACAAATTTATGGGTGAGGGGTTGGATATAGGAGCGGGGGGTAAGTTACAACAAAAATCGAAATTTTATAAAAACCATCTGAATCTTTATTTAAAATTTGAAGAGTCTAGCTTTAAAGATGTAGAGATATAATTCTATAACTGATTCTCGATAGCTTTTTAATCGATAACAAAATAACGGGATGAGTTATCGTTTTTTAGTGATAAGCGCGCTCAGTATACGGAAATTTTTTAAAAATTGAAGTATGGGGCCCTTATATATTCTGAGATCGACGCATTCTAAATCGACACTCTAGTGCTAATGTTCTAGTTTTTAATTTATCATATTTTTTCGATAACTCATCCGAATTTTTTGTATCAAGAATAATCGATCAATTGAGTTTGGTTATTCAGCGTAAATGTAATACTTTTAGATCTGGACACTTGAGATTTACTGTGTATCTACATCTGAATCAATACGAAGATTTTGTAATTTACAGATTTTGGGTACTACGCTCCCTTAGCAACTTGTAAGAATCGTATTTTAAGTACTAGAGACTTGTGCATTAGAATATATATACATATGATTTGGATGTACTTTTGTATGCTTGTATAAAAGAAGTACAGAATGATTGCAATATCAGTTCTTTGCAGGGTTCAGAGCAGTCTCAACTGGAGCACTCTTACTTGTTTTTGTATTCATCCCACAGCAAATTTGATCTCTAAATCTCTAGGTCAAATAGTATTCAAATTAGGCTATAAGAACAAAATCGGATAATTGATTATTGTCGGGGAAAAAATGGGATAAGTTATTGAAAAAAATTTGATACGAAAAATCTGTACACGAGTATAAAAAAATTTAAATTTCACTGTACAACATAAGGCTCTCCTGCTCCAAGATTCTCCAAGATTCAAATGCTGATTAATGCTGATAACAACTTACAATTTTACCATTCTAAAACACTAAAACTCTATGGAATTTTAATGGCAGTTAGAGGCAAGGTAGTTAGAGAAGTCGACGCCGTATAAGAAGTATACAATACCCTATTAAACTAGAAGGCTGACCGCAGAGATCTCAAGAGTTTGAAATATCAATTGTACACTCAGAACAGACGATTAACAAACGAATTTCATCAAACGGTTTATTACAATCTGATACAAGATCAACAGGACAACCACGATTCATCTTCAGTAACAGTAAGAATAATTACCAGAGAACAAAAAAAAACTTTAGACACTTTTATCAGAGGTCCCAATGGAGATTTACTTAAAGTATTAGCTTTCAAAGAGATAATAGATCTTAAACATTCATTTATATTTATGCCGATTGATCGAGAAGCACCCAATCAAACAAAATCAATCAATCAACAAACTCCTTTAATGCCTCGCTAGGTCCGAGAAATAATCAACATCCTCATTGATACTGGTTTATTTATTACCTATGTCATAAGTGATATTCTAATAGTGCATAATAATAATAATGCATTTCCGGCTATTAACGCAGATTCATCAAGAATTACGCAACTCTATAGCACTCACCTCAGAAGTGAGGTAAAATACCTTAACATTTCCAAAGAATTCTTCCTAACAACGGATGCTTCAAACTATGCAATCGGAGCAGTTTTTGAAAAGGAAGATAGATCCATTCTATTCTTATCTCAAATCAAATCAAAGACATGTGAGAATTATGCAATACATGAAATGGAAATGCCGGTCAGTTTCAGCTTTGCAAAACCTTCAAAATTATATTTCCGACCAACCGATAAAAAGTGCACTAAGTAATACAAATCCCAACGGAACACTGAAGCGTTGGAAGATTTACTTAGAAGAATTCAATTAAGAGTAAACTATAAACCTAAACCCACTAAAGTAGTAGCAGTCGCGCTGCAAAGAAACCCAATCAATGAAATAATAATTTTATTAATTTTAAGAGACGAAATTTCGTCAAGCAACCTAATCCCTTCAATAAAAACACCAATTCACGTTTTCAACAACAACTCTTCGTATCTTATAAATTTCAAATTCCCTTACCCAAACATCATACCACAGAAATACTATAATCCAACCACAGAATACTAAAATCGAATTAATTACACCTATGTAAATATGACAAATAAGAAGGCTCTAGTCGAGACTGCTCGACTACGATCTCTCATGAACCCTTCCAGGAACTGATATTTCAACAATTCTTCGCTTTTTTCTGGTTCAAAAGAAACACAAACACACTGACATACATAGGCACGCACGCGTAAAGACGCATGGGCTGCATTGTGGGCTTACCATACGAACTTAATTGTTTAATAATTTTTCTTGTCGATGGACTATCATCATTAAACTTTTATATCATTATTATAACATTGAAATGCATGCATTTGCCACAAACGGACGGACAGACAGACGGACAGGCCAAATCGACTCAGCTCGTCGCCCTGATCAAGAATATATATACTTGTTACATACATTTTAACAAAACCATTATGCCTTGATTTCCCATTTTCAATGAATTCAGGGAGTTATTAGTTATTATTATTATTAGTGTTATTAAAGCTTAAGGTGTTTAAACAAAACATTAAATAATGTTTATAACATGATCTTGGGTAGTCATCATACATACAAATTCCAACTCTCTAGCTCTTCAAATAATATGATTTCTGGTATATCGTAAAATAAATTTTCCAAATAGTGGATTGGGAAAATTTTTAAAGCATTGAGGTTCCAAATTTATAATTTCAATAGCGTCGCGAAAATTAAATTCGGATACATGCGGATACACTGACGGACACTGCATAAAATCAATATATACTCATTTCTGCAAAATCATGACTTACTTATTTAATTTTTAGCTCTTCCAACAACCTGAAACTACCCAAAAACATAAAAACACAGTTCTAGCATGCCATTCTGCGGAGTGCAAAACTGTTCAATTAGAAGTGATCATATCCATCATAAAAATTCAATACTTTCCAGATCCCTGGAAAATAATCTCTACCATAATGATACTCAAACCAAATAAACCTATTAACCGTTCAGGACTATACAGACTTACAATAAGTGCTTTTCGTATTCTATAAGTATTCTTACACAGAGCACTCCAATGAAACGCAAATAAACACAGACACAGCCTGCACTTAACACTCTTACATATATTTTTACCGCAACTCTATCTTACTTCTTCACAAAGAGATGCTTTTTTCTATACACATAAACTAACAAGTACGAAAGCTTCAGTCGAGACTGCTCAACTACGAAATCCCCTGAACACTTCGAGTAATTGATATTTTAACAATTCTTCGCGTATTTCTGCTTACACAAGAAACACAAACACACATAGGCACGCACGCATAAACACGCATGGGCTGCAGTGTGGGCTTACTATGAGAACTTAATTGCTTAAAAACTTTTCTTGTCGATGGACTATCTTAATGAAACTTTTAGATCGTTATTATAACATAACATTATAAAAGAAGTACAGAATGATTGCAATATCAGTTCTTTGCAGGGTTCAGAGCAGTCTCAACTGGAGCACTCTTACTTGTTTTTGTATTCATCCCACAGCAAATTTGATCTCTAAATCTCTAGGTCAAATAGTATTCAAATTAGGCTATAAGAACAAAATCGGATAATTGATTATTGTCGGGGAAAAAATGGGATAAGTTATTGAAAAAATTTGATACGAAAAATCTGTACACGAGTATAAAAAAATTTAAATTTCACTGTACAACATAAGGCTCTCCTGCTCCAAGATTCTCCAAGATTCAAATGCTGATTAATGCTGATAACAACTTACAATTTTACCATTCTAAAACACTAAAACTCTATGGAATTTTAATGGCAGTTAGAGGCAAGTTAGTTAGAGAAGTCGACGCCGTATAAGAAGTATACAATACCCTATTAAACTAGAAGGCTGACCGCAGAGATCTCAAGAGTTTGAAATATCAATTGTACACTCAGAACAGACGATTAACAAACGAATTTCATCAAACGGTTTATTACAATCTGATACAAGATCAACAGGACAACCACGATTCATCTTCAGTAACAGTAAGAATAATTACCAGAGAACAAAAAAAAACTTTAGACACTTTTATCAGAGGTCCCAATGGAGATTTACTTAAAGTATTAGCTTTCAAAGAGATAATAGATCTTAAACATTCATTTATATTTATGCCGATTGATCGAGAAGCACCCAATTACAAACTCCTTTAATGCCTCGCTAGGTCCGAGAAATAATCAACATCCTCATTGATACTGGTTTATTTATTACCTATGTCATAAGTGATATTCTAATAGTGCATAATAATAATAATGCATTTCCGGCTATTAACGCAGATTCATCAAGAATTACGCAACTCTATAGCACTCACCTCAGAAGTGAGGTAAAATACCTTAACATTTCCAAAGAATTCTTCCTAACAACGGATGCTTCAAACTATGCAATCGGAGCAGTTTTTGAAAAGGAAGATAGATCCATTCTATTCTTATCTCAAATCAAATCAAAGACATGAGAATTATGCAATACATGAAATGGAAATGCCGGTCAGTTTCAGCTTTGCAAAACCTTCAAAATTATATTTCCGACCAACCGATAAAAAGTGCACTAAGTAATACAAATCCCAACGGAACACTGAAGCGTTGGAACATTTACTTAGAAGAATTCAATTAAGAGTAAACTATAAACCTAAACCCACTAAAGTAGTAGCAGTCGCGCTGCAAAGAAACCCAATCAATGAAATAATAATTTTATTAATTTTAAGAGTCGAAATTTCGTCAAGCAACCTAATCCCTTCAATAAAAACACCAATTCACGTTTTCAACAACAACTCTTCGTATCTTATAAATTTCAAATTCCCTTACCCAAACATCATACCACAGAAATACTATAATCCAACCACAGAATACTAAAATCGAATTAATTACACCTATGTAAATATGACAAATAAGAAGGCTCTAGTCGAGACTGCTCGACTACGATCTCTCATGAACCCTTCCAGGAACTGATATTTCAACAATTCTTCGCTTTTTTCTGGTTCAAAAGAAACACAAACACACTGACATACATAGGCACGCACGCGTAAAGACGCATGGGCTGCATTGTGGGCTTACCATACGAACTTAATTGTTTAATAATTTTTCTTGTCGATGGACTATCATCATTAAACTTTTATATCATTATTATAACATTGAAATGCATGCATTTGCCACAAACGGACGGACAGACAGACGGACAGGCCAAATCGACTCAGCTCGTCGCCCTGATCAAGAATATATATACTTGTTACATACATTTTAACAAAACCATTATGCCTTGATTTCCCATTTTCAATGAATTCAGGGAGTTATTAGTTATTATTATTATTAGTGTTATTAAAGCTTAAGGTGTTTAAACAAAACATTAAATAATGTTTATAACATGATCTTGGGTAGTCATCATACATACAAATTCCAACTCTCTAGCTCTTCAAATAATATGATTTCTGGTATATCGTAAAATAAATTTTCCAAATAGTGGATTGGGAAAATTTTTAAAGCATTGAGGTTCCAAATTTATAATTTCAATAGCGTCGCGAAAATTAAATTCGGATACATGCGGATACACTGACGGACACTGCATAAAATCAATATATACTCATTTCTGCAAAATCATGACTTACTTATTTAATTTTTAGCTCTTCCAACAACCTGAAACTACCCAAAAACATAAAAACACAGTTCTAGCATGCCATTCTGCGGAGTGCAAAACTGTTCAATTAGAAGTGATCATATCCATCATAAAAATTCAATACTTTCCAGATCCCTGGAAAATAATCTCTACCATAATGATACTCAAACCAAATAAACCTATTAACCGTTCAGGACTATACAGACTTACAATAAGTGCTTTTCGTATTCTATAAGTATTCTTACACAGAGCACTCCAATGAAACGCAAATAAACACAGACACAGCCTGCACTTAACACTCTTACATATATTTTTACCGCAACTCTATCTTACTTCTTCACAAAGAGATGCTTTTTTCTATACACATAAACTAACAAGTACGAAAACTTCAGTCGAGACTGCTCAACTACGAAATCCCCTGAACACTTCGAGTAATTGATATTTTAACAATTCTTCGCGTATTTCTGCTTACACAAGAAACACAAACACACATAGGCACGCACGCATAAACACGCATGGGCTGCAGTGTGGGCTTACTATGAGAACTTAATTGCTTAAAAACTTTTCTTGTCGATGGACTATCTTAATGAAACTTTTAGATCGTTATTATAACATTGAAATACATATATTTGCCAAAGCACAAGTCTCTAGTATTTGAATACGCCTTTACAAATTTATGGGTGAGGGGTTGGATATAGGAGCGGGGGGTAAGTTACAACAAAAATCGAAATTTTATAAAAACCATCTGAATCTTTATTTAAAATTTGAAGAGTCTAGCTTTAAAGATGTAGAGATATAATTCTATAACTGATTCTCGATAGCTTTTTAATCGATAACAAAATAACGGGATGAGTTATCGTTTTTTAGTGATAAGCGCGCTCATAATACGGAAATTTTTTTTAAATTGAAGTATGGGGCCCTTATATATTCTGAGATCGACGCATTCTAAATCGACACTCTAGTGCTAATGTTCTAGTTTTTAATTTATCATATTTTTTCGATAACTCATCCGATTTTTTTGTATCAAGAATAATCGATCAATTGAGTTTGGTTATTCAGCGTAAATGTAATACTTTTAGATCTGGACACTTGAGATTTACTGTGTATCTACATCTGAATCAATACGAAGATTTTGTAATTTACAGATTTTGGGTACTACGCTCCCTTAGCAACTTGTAAGAATCGTATTTTAAGTACTAGAGACTTGTGCATTAGAATATATATACATATGATTTGGATGTACTTTTGTATGCTTGTATAAAAGAAGTACAGAATGATTGCAATATCAGTTCTTTGCAGGGTTCAGAGCAGTCTCAACTGGAGCACTCTTACTTGTTTTTGTATTCATCCCACAGCAAATTTGATCTCTAAATCTCTAGGTCAAATAGTATTCAAATTAGGCTATAAGAACAAAATCGGATAATTGATTATTGTCGGGGAAAAAATGGGATAAGTTATTGAAAAAATTTGATACGAAAAATCTGTACACGAGTATAAAAAAATTTAAATTTCACTGTACAACATAAGGCTCTCCTGCTCCAAGATTCTCCAAGATTCAAATGCTGATTAATGCTGATAACAACTTACAATTTTACCATTCTAAAACACTAAAACTCTATGGAATTTTAATGGCAGTTAGAGGCAAGGTAGTTAGAGAAGTCGACGCCGTATAAGAAGTATACAATACCCTATTAAACTAGAAGGCTGACCGCAGAGATCTCAAGAGTTTGAAATATCAATTGTACACTCAGAACAGACGATTAACAAACGAATTTCATCAAACGGTTTATTACAATCTGATACAAGATCAACAGGACAACCACGATTCATCTTCAGTAACAGTAAGAATAATTACCAGAGAACAAAAAAAAACTTTAGACACTTTTATCAGAGGTCCCAATGGAGATTTACTTAAAGTATTAGCTTTCAAAGAGATAATAGATCTTAAACATTCATTTATATTTATGCCGATTGATCGAGAAGCACCCAATATCAACAAACTCCTTTAATGCCTCGCTAGGTCCGAGAAATAATCAACATCCTCATTGATACTGGTTTATTTATTACCTATGTCATAAGTGATATTCTAATAGTGCATAATAATAATAATGCATTTCCGGCTATTAACGCAGATTCATCAAGAATTACGCAACTCTATAGCACTCACCTCAGAAGTGAGGTAAAATACCTTAACATTTCCAAAGAATTCTTCCTAACAACGGATGCTTCAAACTATGCAATCGGAGCAGTTTTTGAAAAGGAAGATAGATCCATTCTATTCTTATCTCAAATCAAATCAAAGACATGAGAATTATGCAATACATGAAATGGAAATGCCGGTCAGTTTCAGCTTTGCAAAACCTTCAAAATTATATTTCCGACCAACCGATAAAAAGTGCACTAAGTAATACAAATCCCAACGGAACACTGAAGCGTTGGAAGATTTACTTAGAAGAATTCAATTAAGAGTAAATTATAAACCTAAACCCACTAAAGTAGTAGCAGTCGCGCTGCAAAGAAACCCAATCAATGAAATAATAATTTTATTAATTTTAAGAGTCGAAATTTCGTCAAGCAACCTAATCCCTTCAATAAAAACACCAATTCACGTTTTCAACAACAACTCTTCGTATCTTATAAATTTCAAATTCCCTTACCCAAACATCATACCACAGAAATACTATAATCCAACCACAGAATACTAAAATCGAATTAATTACACCTATGTAAATATGACAAATAAGAAGGCTCTAGTCGAGACTGCTCGACTACGATCTCTCATGAACCCTTCCAGGAACTGATATTTCAACAATTCTTCGCTTTTTTCTGGTTCAAAAGAAACACAAACACACTGACATACATAGGCACGCACGCGTAAAGACGCATGGGCTGCATTGTGGGCTTACCATACGAACTTAATTGTTTAATAATTTTTCTTGTCGATGGACTATCATCATTAAACTTTTATATCATTATTATAACATTGAAATGCATGCATTTGCCACAAACGGACGGACAGACAGACGGACAGGCCAAATCGACTCAGCTCGTCGCCCTGATCAAGAATATATATACTTGTTACATACATTTTAACAAAACCATTATGCCTTGATTTCCCATTTTCAATGAATTCAGGGAGTTATTAGTTATTATTATTATTAGTGTTATTAAAGCTTAAGGTGTTTAAACAAAACATTAAATAATGTTTATAACATGATCTTGGGTAGTCATCATACATACAAATTCCAACTCTCTAGCTCTTCAAATAATATGATTTCTGGTATATCGTAAAATAAATTTTCCAAATAGTGGATTGGGAAAATTTTTAAAGCATTGAGGTTCCAAATTTATAATTTCAATAGCGTCGCGAAAATTAAATTCGGATACATGCGGATACACTGACGGACACTGCATAAAATCAATATATACTCATTTCTGCAAAATCATGACTTACTTATTTAATTTTTAGCTCTTCCAACAACCTGAAACTACCCAAAAACATAAAAACACAGTTCTAGCATGCCATTCTGCGGAGTGCAAAACTGTTCAATTAGAAGTGATCATATCCATCATAAAAATTCAATACTTTCCAGATCCCTGGAAAATAATCTCTACCATAATGATACTCAAACCAAATAAACCTATTAACCGTTCAGGACTATACAGACTTACAATAAGTGCTTTTCGTATTCTATAAGTATTCTTACACAGAGCACTCCAATGAAACGCAAATAAACACAGACACAGCCTGCACTTAACACTCTTACATATATTTTTACCGCAACTCTATCTTACTTCTTCACAAAGAGATGCTTTTTTCTATACACATAAACTAACAAGTACGAAAGCTTCAGTCGAGACTGCTCAACTACGAAATCCCCTGAACACTTCGAGTAATTGATATTTTAACAATTCTTCGCGTATTTCTGCTTACACAAGAAACACAAACACACATAGGCACGCACGCATAAACACGCATGGGCTGCAGTGTGGGCTTACTATGAGAACTTAATTGCTTAAAAACTTTTCTTGTCGATGGACTATCTTAATGAAACTTTTAGATCGTTATTATAACATTGAAATACATATATTTGCCAAAGCACAAGTCTCTAGTATTTGAATACGCCTTTACAAATTTATGGGTGAGGGGTTGGATATAGGAGCGGGGGGTAAGTTACAACAAAAATCGAAATTTTATAAAAACCATCTGAATCTTTATTTAAAATTTGAAGAGTCTAGCTTTAAAGATGTAGAGATATAATTCTATAACTGATTCTCGATAGCTTTTTAATCGATAACAAAATAACGGGATGAGTTATCGTTTTTTAGTGATAAGCGCGCTCAGTAATACGGAAATTTTTTTTAAATTGAAGTATGGGGCCCTTATATATTCTGAGATCGACGCATTCTAAATCGACACTCTAGTGCTAATGTTCTAGTTTTTAATTTATCATATTTTTTCGATAACTCATCCGATTTTTTTGTATCAAGAATAATCGATCAATTGAGTTTGGTTATTCAGCGTAAATGTAATACTTTTAGATCTGGACACTTGAGATTTACTGTGTATCTACATCTGAATCAATACGAAGATTTTGTAATTTACAGATTTTGGGTACTACGCTCCCTTAGCAACTTGTAAGAATCGTATTTTAAGTACTAGAGACTTGTGCATTAGAATATATATACATATGATTTGGATGTACTTTTGTATGCTTGTATAAAAGAAGTACAGAATGATTGCAATATCAGTTCTTTGCAGGGTTCAGAGCAGTCTCAACTGGAGCACTCTTACTTGTTTTTGTATTCATCCCACAGCAAATTTGATCTCTAAATCTCTAGGTCAAATAGTATTCAAATTAGGCTATAAGAACAAAATCGGATAATTGATTATTGTCGGGGAAAAAATGGGATAAGTTATTGAAAAAATTTGATACGAAAAATCTGTACACGAGTATAAAAAAATTTAAATTTCACTGTACAACATAAGGCTCTCCTGCTCCAAGATTCTCCAAGATTCAAATGCTGATTAATGCTGATAACAACTTACAATTTTACCATTCTAAAACACTAAAACTCTATGGAATTTTAATGGCAGTTAGAGGCAAGGTAGTTAGAGAAGTCGACGCCGTATAAGAAGTATACAATACCCTATTAAACTAGAAGGCTGACCGCAGAGATCTCAAGAGTTTGAAATATCAATTGTACACTCAGAACAGACGATTAACAAACGAATTTCATCAAACGGTTTATTACAATCTGATACAAGATCAACAGGACAACCACGATTCATCTTCAGTAACAGTAAGAATAATTACCAGAGAACAAAAAAAAACTTTAGACACTTTTATCAGAGGTCCCAATGGAGATTTACTTAAAGTATTAGCTTTCAAAGAGATAATAGATCTTAAACATTCATTTATATTTATGCCGATTGATCGAGAAGCACCCAATTACAAACTCCTTTAATGCCTCGCTAGGTCCGAGAAATAATCAACATCCTCATTGATACTGGTTTATTTATTACCTATGTCATAAGTGATATTCTAATAGTGCATAATAATAATAATGCATTTCCGGCTATTAACGCAGATTCATCAAGAATTACGCAACTCTATAGCACTCACCTCAGAAGTGAGGTAAAATACCTTAACATTTCCAAAGAATTCTTCCTAACAACGGATGCTTCAAACTATGCAATCGGAGCAGTTTTTTAAAAGGAAGATAGATCCATTCTATTCTTATCTCAAATCAAATCAAAGACATATGAGAATTATGCAATACATGAAATGGAAATGCCGGTCAGTTTCAGCTTTGCAAAACCTTCAAAATTATATTTCCGACCAACCGATAAAAAGTGCACTAAGTAATACAAATCCCAACGGAACACTGAAGCGTTGGAAGATTTACTTAGAAGAATTCAATTAAGAGTAAACTATAAACCTAAACCCACTAAAGTAGTAGCAGTCGCGCTGCAAAGAAACCCAATCAATGAAATAATAATTTTATTAATTTTAAGAGTCGAAATTTCGTCAAGCAACCTAATCCTAATAAAAACACCAATTCACGTTTTCAACAACAACTCTTCGTATCTTATAAATTTCAAATTCCCTTACCCAAACATCATACCACAGAAATACTATAATCCAACCACAGAATACTAAAATCGAATTAATTACACCTATGTAAATATGACAAATAAGAAGGCTCTAGTCGAGACTGCTCGACTACGATCTCCCATGAACCCTTCCAGGAACTGATATTTCAACAATTCTTCGCTTTTTTCTGGTTCAAAAGAAACACAAACACACTGACATACATAGGCACGCACGCGTAAAGACGCATGGGCTGCATTGTGGGCTTACCATACGAACTTAATTGTTTAATAATTTTTCTTGTCGATGGACTATCATCATTAAACTTTTATATCATTATTATAACATTGAAATGCATGCATTTGCCACAAATGGACGGACAGACAGACGGACAGGCCAAATCGACTGAGCTCGTCGCCCTGATCAAGAATATATATACTTGTTACATACATTTTAACAAAACCATTATGCCTTGATTTCCCATTTTCAATGAATTCAGGGAATAAAAAAAATAAACAGTCGCAGAAAGAATTCAACTATTAGAACAGTTTCAGAAAAATATATAATAAGCAAGTGCTCTGCTACTTTACTTTAGTTTTGTCAGATGGCGCTCTAGCAGTGAAGTTATTTCGTTTCAGCTTCTATATCGGTGAGTAGATCGGTGACGTTGAAGTTAAAGGCGATGCTCTAGAATAGCGCGGGCTCAAATCTAGCCGATGTTGTGTTTCATATGCAGCTCTTATTTTTATAAATATGCGATTTTAATTACTCGAACATTTGTATAAATTCACATCTTTTCGGTTTTAATAAATATACAAATTCGTTCATGCACGCACTAGTAGGACTCCTCTAGTCAGCACTTGACTAGGAGAACCCGTGATCCCTGCGAAAAGCTGAAATTCAAATCATTCATCTACACAATAATATGAAATATCTATATATTAGTAGCACTTAAAAAAAAAAAAAAACAAACAAGTAAAAAAGCTCTAGTCGGGACTGCTCGATTACGAAATCTCCTGATCCCTTCCAGGATCTGTTATTTCAAGAATTCTTCGCGTATTTCTGCTTCACAAGAAACACAAACACACATAGGCACGCACGCATAAACACGCATTAACTGCATTGTGGGTTTGCTATAGGAACTTAATTGCTTAATAACTTTTCTTGTCGATAGACTATCTTTAGGAAACTTTTACTTTATGATTATACCATTATAATGCATGTATTTGCAAAAGCACACGTCTCTAGTATTTGAAATACGCCTTTTACAAATGTATGGGTGAGGAGGTGGATATAGAGCCGGGGGTGTATTATAACAATCTTAATCTATATTTAAAATTTGGAGACTCTACCTTTAATGATGTAGGAGATATAATTTTATAACTGATTTTCGATAAGCCTTTTAATCGATAACAAAATAACGGGATGAGTTATCGTTTTTTAGTGATAAACTCGATATGCGCGCTCAGTATACGGACATTTAAAAAAAAAATTGAAGTCTATAGTTTTATATCTTATGAGATCGACGTATTCATACATACGGACAGACGAACGGACAGACAGACGGACAGTGCCAAATCGTCTCCCTGATCATGAATATATATACTTTATGGGGTCTGCCACGCCTCCTTCTGCCTGTTACATACATTTCAACTAAACCATTATACCCTGATTTCCCATTTTCAATGGTATCAGGGTATGAACAAAAATCAAATTAGCGATTATTGTCGATAAAAATAAAATGAAATGAATGATTTTATCTCTATTTTTTCACGATCATTCTATTTATATGAATACATGAATATTTATATGAATACCGATATGCTATGCCCTCACGCGTAAACCCATAATACTTGGCAAGTTCTTAGAAGGCGCTTAAAGCTAAGTTAAAAGTTAAAGCTAAAATTTTGATACTTTCGTTCTAAAGTGTAAAAATTGTGCATTTTCGATATACCCTCGATATACACCCTCAAAGAGGCGTTACAATTTTTAAGTCATCGATAAAGGAGGTTATTAATAACTCAACATTTAGCTCTATAACTGTAGGAGATATATACGTGGACGTAGATATATCTACTAGATCTAGTATCAATAGTGTTCAAAATATAACAGAATTTGAAAAAAAAGCACTATATATTCAAATTCGATTAATAACTCCTCTAGTAGGCGTGGACCTCATCGATCTTTATATAATTTGATCTTAGAATTTTGAGCTTGGAAGATCAACTCCCGAATTTTAATTCTCTTCAACTCTAATATAATGCAATATAAAAAAGATAGAAAAAAACATTAAATACATTTCTAAATTTACCTGTGAACTCTGTATTTTGTTTTAGATCCTCCAAAACTTCCGGCTTGAGTTTACTATTTTGCTTTCCCATTTTTTGACGCTGGTTTCATTATAGTGATTTCTTAAAATAGAAAGAACAAAAGTTTATTACATTTTTTAACCAATCACATATCAGGCAATCCAAACTAGTGTCTAAAGTTTGCAGAAAAATTAACTTTAATCAAAGTCTAAATGTTCAACGTTCTGCAAGAGTAAAGTTATTTTTAGAGCCGTTCTGAAAGCGCCGAAATAGAGAAACTCATTTTTTATTAATGTCTACAAATTTCGAATAAGTCGTTAAGCCCGACTGTAATAATGTTGCAGTTTTATGTCCAATATTTTTTTATTGAATCCAAAGAAATAGTTTTTTTTTATTTATTTATCTGTAAAACATTACTAATAACAATCGTTGAATACGGTTTGATTTGATTTTATAGGAGTGTTGCTCTCATTTTATAACAAGCCCCAATTAAAATGTTTGCTTTTCACACAATCCGATCCGCATAATAGGTTTCATGTATCGTCAAATTAAAATTATAAAATGAAGGAAAACGTGTAGTTTCTTAACTAAAATAATGACGCTGGTTTTAATGAAATATAATGAAGTATTAATTTGGGCAGAAAAAATAAATATGTATGTAAACCATGTTATAACAGCTAATATGTTGTACCTTGGGCCCTGAATCGCCCTATAATTAAAAGACAAAATTCTTCTGTACCAATCACATTATATCCAATTAATGATATCCTCATGAAGAAAAAACTTTTAAAATTTACCAGCAATCTTATTAGCTAGTTTCAATTCAAAGATATATATACCTATTACCATACCTTCTGTGCTGAGAAGACAAGCATTCAGAAAGCCATTCTGACCATATCTGGCATTATTAAAAAGGAATCAGAAATTAGAAAAATCTTCCCCTTATTCACAATTTGCATTAAGTAAATATTGAAACAAATTAGGTGATGTTCAATATTTTATATAATTTTAGTATAAGAAATATAAATTAAATATTTATACATTTCATTACTGATTTCATCAAATACACACATATTATAGGATATAAATATTTAAGGGGCCAGCATTTTAGACAACTCTTCATCTTGCAAACATCCTTTTAAAAATTCATCCTGGGTTAATTGACCATCGTTATTTTCATCCATCTTAGCAAATATATTTTTTGCTCGCTCCTCAGCTGAATCAGCGGGACGATTTGATGAGCATGCGCCTAGCATGTCATAGATTGCCTGAAAAATGTTCTCAGATAAAGTTATTTTGTCATTTTGTCATCATTTTGTCATATATATATATATATATATATATATATTTATTTATTTATTTAAATAAATAATTATTAATGCTAAAAGATTTGGACCATTGGACACCATACATAATTTATTGAATAAGCAAAAAGTTAGTATAATGTAAAATATAGAGTTTATTTTATTAAACATAAATATAGATCAGGCAGACGAATAACAAAATAATCGTAATCGGGTTTTTTATCAAATGTAAAATATGTCGCATGAATTCGTACTAATATTATTCATTTTATGACTCTTCAGCAGTAAAAAAAAAAAACACAACAAATCACAGCATAGATACAAATTCGCAACTTCTATAAAAATCAGGCATTTCTTTAGAACAATAAAGATCATTTTTATATAATATAAATATTACATTCATATGTTTTGTTAAATAAATTATGTCTCATTAAGTTTTTTGAAAGACAATATCCGAATAATTATTAAATTATAAGTTTATCCTTATCTCGCATTGTTATGGCCATATTGCTCACAGTTTACTATAACTAAATGCTACGTTAACGAAACTAACTCTTTCGGGTCTTCCGCGTTGTGTGTCGTTTGAATGAAAATGTGCGATTCCAAAAATTTTGTTTTTAAAACGTTAATGTGATAACATATATTAGCATTCGCAGTTACGGGATCTATTTTTAGGACAGCACCGTCAGTTTCAACATAAAATGTCATTGCAGTTGTAACAAAGACTTCGACGAAAAAAAATAAAAAATAAAAAACTACCATACAAAAAATTTTTAAATAGCACTCTTACGAATATAAAATAATGAAAATATCTACATAACAAAATGGTAACTAAAGCATATGATTTATGATACATATATACACATACATTTTTTACAAACTTTAAACTATATTTTAGTTGATAATATGTAAATATTTGGTATGTACCTGAACAATTTTTGTCATTTCTTGAATGTCAATAACGCCATTCCCATCGACATCGTACATTCTAAACGCCCACTTTAATTTCTCTTCTGGTGTGCCGCTAGAAGTAACATCTATTGCAAGTAAAAATTCCTGTCAAAGAAAGTGAAATAAAAAACTAATCAAGTAAGTTTGTCCAAAATCGTACATATTATAACTAAAAAAATAAACAGCACAAGAAAATAATATTTGCAATTATAACATAGATAAAAAAATCAACGTTTAAAACGGCTATAACATTTGAATACTTATTTACATGGCAGAGATAGACGAATATTTCAATAGATTTAAAATAATTATAAATTTTAAACCCAACCAGAATCTGGGAAACGCAAATTGGTACTATCTATTCAGTTAATTTTGTAAAAATATATATATATTTTTTTTTCAACTCTTTTAATTATATATTTCAAATATAATAAGAAAGTATATTTTATAATAAGAAAAGGAATTGCAATAAAATAACGGGATAAATGTATATGATTTATATAAAATATTTTGTTTTTTTTTTACCTTAAAGTCAATATAACCATTTTTATCCATATCGAATGTACGAAAAACATGGTCACAAAATTCTTCTGCATTTCCAGATGGAAAAAACATTTTATACATGTCAACGAATTTAGCTGGAGTCAAACGACCATTGGGACAGTCTTGCTACACGAAATATAACGGTGCGAATATATATTAGACAAATCGTTTTGGATTTGAGAAGAACTTACAACTTACCTTAAATCCTTTGTACCATTCTTTTATAGTGGCCTCATCATAACGAGTGTGGGTTTTCAAAAACTCCATATCTTCTTTTGTCAGACGATCTTTACTACTTAAGCACCCCATTGAATATGTAGATTTTCACTTTTAACAATTTGATATAAATGTATTTTTAATTGATCAATATTTAAAGACTTGTGATTCAACTTGTTACCTATTACGCGTTTTGCTCGAAGGTATTATAAGTAGTTAGACGATAAATCAATATTTGTTAATAATATTGCATTATGTTTACGATATGTATATTATTTTAATGGTATTTACATTGCGTTTTTATTCTGAGTGATTTAGAAAAGTTTTTGTCAAACTATTACCCAGTAAGTTGTTAACGCTAAATGAACCAAAGGACTAAAAAAGATTGACTTATGCGCATGCGCAAAAATTATCTGTATACAGGCTGATTATTGAGTTACCAATATTTTTCTGTACACAGTAATAACTTGATTTTCATATGAGTAGGGTTGCCATCTTCAAATTTTAAATGAAAAATATTATGTTCACTTACATGTTTAGAATTCATAATAGCTAGTATTAATTAAGTTTGATGTGAAAAAAACGGTTATTTTCGCAAAGTCCATATAACATTTTGATTTTAATATATTTAAAAGTGAAGCCTATGAGTAAGGCTTCTAAAATAATCGATTTCGAAAAATAGTGGTATAGTGTATTTAAGAAAATTTCATATGTAATGTAAGAACTTCAACTCTTCAGGTATTGCTTTAACCTAGAATTACAAGAATTCCATTCCCAGATCTAATTATTAGATGTAATATATACATTTTATATTCATCATAAATTTGTCAAGAAAATAAGGGTTTTAAGTATATCTATTTTTTTTTTTTTTTAATCTTGTCATTGTTACTTTCCATATTTTAAAAATGCCTAACCAAAATATAATAATATTAAGCAGCGGAAAATGAAATTCAGTTTCTATGTATGCCAATCTAGCCAATAATATATCGTATGTCATCAGTCGTTATTTATATTCAAACTAACAAAAGTTAAGATATCGTTTTCTGATAGTAATGTACACATAATTAATAATTTAGAATAAACAGTAACAAAAAAAAAACGTAGATTATGATCATTTTGAGATGTTGGTTAGCGCAGCATATTTTTAACAGCTGGGAAGAATTCAAGTGTTTTTTAAATTTCCATTACAGGCTAGTGCGAAAGCTGTGTTTGACAAATTAATATTAACAACTTTTCCGGTCTCTATTTAGTTGTTAGCTGTTGTATTTCATTACACAAAAAGAAGACAAACGCATTAGCTCTCTTTTCAAAATCTGCAACTGTACAATTCTCAAATAATTGCCGCTAAGCAATAAAGAAAGGAGAAGACTAACCAGTAGTCGAAAGGGAGTCAGATTATCATCTATAACGGAGAATCTTGAAATAACAATGTACTATGTATTACCCAAGGCTGCAATATTGTGTTTTAATATATGAATATATTTTAATAATATCGTATAATGGTTCTAGCCGATCGGAAAAGTAATAAGTTTCGTTATTACACACGAGGACTATTGAATTTTATTTCATACTTATAAATAAAAAACTAGATTTAACTAGCGGTCTTGTAAATCAACAATTTGCTGTTGCATTGAAAATATCTCATTTTATGCAGCTAAAACCATAATAATATACAAATTTGATATTACATCCAATAATTTACTTACAGGTCTGTTCCGGCTTATACATATTTTTATTGTAATTCGGAAAACAGTATATATCAGCGAATGTTTCAAACGCGTTCCAGCGTTCCATCTAGCGACATTTCTTACTAAAAAATGGTTTAAAAAAATAGGTTAATAAAATCAACAAAAACCTCAATCTACTTATAATAACCTGACGTAAACTTTTCTATCAATTATTTGTAATAACCTATATTCTGTTTTGTATCCAAATTAGGCAAGTATACGGTAGTGCCTATACATACTGATATGAATATACTTGAGTTGATCAGTTGTTGGGAATCTACCAATGAAGATCTCTTAAATCATACGTTTTTTGATTATTATAATTGGTTTGTCAAGATTTTTTACACTTTTAAGAAACATTTTTATACCCTGAACACATTGACTATGGGAAATCAGGGTATAATGGTGAAAAGTATGTAACAGGCAGAAGGAAGAAGACCCCATTAAGTCTTTATATTCTTTATAAGGGCGACGAGCTGAATCGATATAGTCCTGTCCGTCTGTCCGTCCGTATGAACGCCGAGATCTCAGAAGATACAAGAGCTAGAGACTTGAAATTTTGCATGCATTCTCATGTATACCATACGCAGCATATGTTTATTATGTTTTTTCGATAACTCATCTGATTTATTTTATCGATAATAGTCGATAATAATTGATTATTAAAATTTTAGATCTGTTGACTTCAGATTTACTATTATTTTTTTATAGCCCGCTCGCTTCGTCACTAATTTATAAAAAACGTATTTTAAGTACTAGTACTAGTACTACTTGTGCTTTGGAATATACACCCATTTGATCATTATGATCACGTTCTGAAATTTCATCAGGATAGTCCCACCATAAGAGAAATTATTCAACAAATAAATTTTCATATTATTTATAGTATCTAGTCGAGCACTCTCCACTAGAGTTTTCATACTTCTTATATTTGCATTTTATAGTATGAATATGTATGAAATACGATTTATTTAATTTGGGGCGAATGGGGGGTGGTACCCAGAACGAAAAATTTTTTTTAAAATTATATTCATTACATGTGTGCGTCATTGTGTGTGTTCAAAATACGCTGAAATAAATAAGTGAAATTATTGATACTTTTTTTTCGTTTCCTGATTTAATATTCTTTTTTTTCAGTACAATTTATTTAATTCAGAGATAAATTTTCGTTTTCAGTGAAATATATAAAATATGCCGTTGGCTAACGTCATAAAATGGCGTTCTTGCCTTTAATAAGTTGATTCAAAAATTATATGATTTTTGCATAAATCTATTTCCAATGTCGTATGACCCTACACGTTGCGCCTTTCGTTAATGTTAAATATACTCTATATCATTCGAGAATTAAAAAATAATTGGGATATAGATAATTTTTAAATGTTTTTAATGACTACATAAAATCAAGTATTATTTAATTTTTTTACTCTGAGCATAGGATAAATATTTTTAATTAGGGCGAGTAGCTGACTAGTTTTGGGTGCCAAGACGTCGATCTAAGGCAATTATTATTTAGAGACTTGAAATATTTACTAATGGTCTTTATAGCACTCGCAGATTTAGTTTAGTTTAAATATTCGAATAGCATTCCCATTTTAACACTAAAAATGTTATCGATGTTCTGTTGTTAAGTTATATCTCGTATGCCATTGGAACAAGAATTTTCAAAGCTATTAATTTTATACTGTTTTTGTATTTTTCATTATATTTGAAAAAATTTCCGTTTATACTAAATTCATTAATTTTAAAGAACATGTAGACGATGTTAGCTCTTGTTTATTCAAAGTACCGCAAATACTATTGAATTGCCCGTTTACTTTAGTTTAGAAATAGATCAAATATTTAAATATTGATTCTTATGTTAACTCCTCAGTTGCGTAAAACAATTTTGTATGTAAACGCTAAATCAAAAGGAAGGGCAACTAAATTATAAGAGGAGTATTTGATACTATCGGTAAAAAGTCAAAAATATTCCCAAACCGATGACTTGCAGCTTATAATTTCTTTCTATTTTCTCTCGCTGACAGAGAAAATCGAACTATTCGGTTAACATTCTACTCATAAAAATTTTTGAAAGAAAAATATTATTCGAAATGTTGGGCAATTAAATTTATTAATGGAAGTGCCAAACAAAGAAGAAAGTACTAGAAGAATAACAAGTAAGAAAGCTCTAGTCGAGACTGCTCGACTAAGAGATACCCTGATCCCTACAAGGAGTTGATATTGATGCACGCGCTCTGCTAACTGCGCAGTAAGCAGCAGCGACGCCGCCTGGGCTGCGCTGCAGTGTGGTCAATACTATGAGAATTTCGTTGCTGAATAATTTCTCTTGTAGTCGCACTATTTTCAGGAAACTTTCAGAACGTGATCATAATGTGCAAATGTGTATACACATATACAAAGCACAAGACTACACATATACAAAGCACAAGACAAGATGTATGTACACACCAAATCTGAAGTCTCCAGGTCTAAAAGTATTAAAATTACGCTGAATAAACAATATCAATTTATCGATTATTCTCGATAAAAAATAAATCGGATTTATCGAAAAAATATGATAAACTTGTACTGCGTATGGCATACATGAGTATGCATACAAAATTTCAAGTCTCTAGCTCTTATATCTTCTGAGATCTAGGCGCGCATACGGACGGACAGACGGACAGGGCTATATCGCCTCAGCTCATCGTCCTGATCAAGAATATATATACTTTATTGGGTCTGCGATGCTTCCTTCTGCCTGTTACATACTTTTCACAAAACCATTTTTAATGGATCAGGGTATAAAAATATGCATTTAAGAATGCTCTAGTCGAGACTGCCCAATAGCTCACATATTCCAAAAGCACATGCATAGACACAAGCTAAATGCGCACTTAACACAGCGACTGTGGGCCGCAATTTGGGCTACTATACGGGAACTTCTTTGCTGAATAACTTTCCTTGCAGATAAAATAGAGCGTGATAATAACATTAAAAAGTACAACGTTTCTGGGGGATAGGGGGACTGGTAATAAAAATATATAACAAAAATTGAAGTAATATAAATCTCGAAATCTTCAAAATTTTGAGACTCAAGTTCCAAAGATGGAACTATAATTTTTAATTATTTTCGATCAGATCTTTCGCAGAAAGAGTTGCGAAAATAAAAAAACAAATTGAAACAGCATCTAAAAACATTAATGTTGCCTATTACACACACAAAGAATCAAATTCTAAGCCCTACGATTTTTGGCTCTCAAGACGAAGACCACATTTTTAATTAGCAATGCAGATTGAAAGTTTTAATAAATATTCTAATAAGACATAATTTGGTACATATTCTAGTTAGTTTCCATGATTTTAAATATGCCATTACTTCAGACATTTAACTTTGAGAATCTCCAATATATTGGCGACATCATAAAAATCACAAAATAGTCCACAATTTTTGTAGTGTTCATCGTCACCACCCAGTTATCGGTTTCGTCGTCTCTAAAATTTACAATAAATATCTGGTATGACGTAAGTCATCGACTGCCATTTTGTATAATCAGGAAACGCACAGTGTGGTCTTTGTTGGTCTTTTATTGCAAAAATCATAACTTTTGAAGCAAAAAATATATTTACAAAGAAGCCGAAGACTCCAGCTGCGAATGTTTAACCATAAGTTGGCTTCAAATTTTGTATTAGATCTAACTTGTTAATAAATAAATGAAAAATATTTACAAAAACTGTATACTATTCGACACAATTTTTTAAAATTATTCGACAGAGACACATCGCTGACACAGCAATTATATGTCAGGGCTAGCTTGATATAAGAAGACGTTGAATTTTCTGATATGATAATAAAGAAATAAAATAAAGAAATAAGTAAAAAATATTTCATTGCCTTTACTTCATGTCTTACCACAATAAAAGCAAAAACGCTCTAGTCGACGAGATCCCCTAAACCCTTCCAGCTGATATTTCAATAATTATTCGCTTCTTTTATGTATTCTCAAGAAACAACACACACACTCTCTCACACACATATATTTATGTGCATGCATAAGCATACTTGGGCTGCAGTGTGGGCTTAATACGGAAACTTTATTGTCTAATATTTTTCTCGTAGATGGATGGATCGAAGGATGTGGATTCGAGGCCGGTATAAAAAATATGCAAAAAAATAAAATTGTATAAAATATACATGCCAGTTTGAGATATAATTTTATGATTATTTTCGACTAGGTTTTTAAGATCAAAATAATTTTCAAGTTTAAAAAGTCTTTATCTACGCGTACTAAAAATTTCAAAACTGAGTATTATCTGAGATCAGCGTGATCATCTAAGACGATTTAGACGATTTTTCGATTAAAAACCTTATTGAAAAGCAGTTTTAAAATAATATCTGCTACATCTTTACAGCTTGAGTTTCAAAATTAGAAATATAGATTCGTTTTTGCGTTTTTGCGCCTTCCACATTTGTAAAAAGACTTCTGTTTTGATAAATACCAACATTTTTAACACGAAATGAAAATTTTATGAAGATAGTTCATCTACAAGAAACGTACGTATGCATGCGTGCGTTCGCGTATGTGTGTATGTGCACGCACAAAGCGCACATACACACATACGCGAACGCACATGTGCTGTTTTTTGCATAAGTAGAAAGGAAGCGAAAATTTTTTTAAATATCAGTTCCAGGAAGAGCTCAGGGGATATCCTCTAGTCGAACAATCTCGACTAGAGCTTTCTTCCTTGTTTATTTTAGGGAAATAAAATGAAAAATTTATGATCGTATTGATGGGGCTTGGAATTCTCTCCTAAATATTTAATTAAAAGTGACAGAAGGCTGTTTGCGTAACCTACGGAGGATTTTAACTTTGATGGGCCCACACAATTCTAGTCCTTTGCTCGCATATAGTAAACAACTACAATTCATGCATCAATGTAGGTTTAATATATGAATGATCTTTTTTGGTTGGTACACGTAGAGTGGGATTAAATTCAGGGATAAATCTTCAAAAACCATTAATGTTAATTACATATTTTATTGTCTGAAAAATTGCCACTTCTCAAGAATTATCGTTAGTTTAATATAATTGTATGGGTCAAAAAGGGTCAAATACAAATAACTTATTCGAAACTTTTTTGTTGTAATTTATAAATTTTTTACACATTTTTACAATTAAATTGTCTATATATATATATATATATATATATATATATATATATATATATATATATATATATATATATATATATATCGGATATCCCACACAAAATAATCCACTCTACCCATAATATAACTCGATACCAAGAGAGCTAATACTCTTAGTACATTCATGAATCTTTTAAAGAAATCATGCATATTTAAATTAAACCCATGACAAAAATCAAGTTGGGAAATATAGTTTATTTGCCACGGACACTGATATAATATATTATATTATCAATAAAGTTTATGCGAACATCACATTATTTTCAACGGTATCAATATATGGGATATACACACTAGAACGAGATGGTTAGGAAAGCGAATCAACCTCGTCTTTATACATGTAAGGGTATTTGGCTTAACAATAATGTTTAAAATGCAGATGTCTGTAAATATTTACTTATTAGGGGAATATCTTGTAAGCTTATAAATACAATATATATATTTGCCTATAAATCTATATTCATATTCATATATGTGTATATATTAGGAGATATATACATATTTAATAAGCATATAAACAATATATACGTTCGCAAATTTATTTGCAAGAATCATAACGCAATACTTAATAAGGTAATAGTCCTCCTACCTGTATCACTCAACACTATAACTGAACTTGACATACACTCTTAATGTAAACAGTTTTATAATATATTTGGTGGCAAAACAAATGCTGGACCAAAGCACAATCAATACAATAAATTTTAGGGTGGCTGTTGGAGATGCTAAGTCCGTATCGATAGCATGAAATATTGCTACCACGATACATCGATATCAAAAGTGCGATCTGAAGGCTAGGTTCGATATTTTACATAACTTGTGATAATTATTTTGATAAAACCACTAACCATAGAACACATAGACTGGACACGCTGAAGAAAGATTTTGTCCAACTTTTTTTTGGGCCACGATACCCCACACAACTTCGTATTCGCTCGGCTCCTTACTTTTAGGTTCGGCGTACGAAAATTCACGACAGCACAATCATTGCGCTTCAAGCGACCGAGATGGTCGACATTTGAAATAAAGTAACCCTATGCTCAATTTTTTTTTCTTACTCTCTCTCTCTCTGTGCTCTCTGCTCTCTCAAATATGTATATGAATGCATGCATGTGAGCTCACAAACATTGAAATTTCTTCGCAGCTAGACCCCTTGTGTTCTCTTCTGAGTGAAGAGTATACCGAACTCTTCAAATCGTTTGCCATGCTCATGTAAAATATTTGCGATTTCGTTATTATTTATGGGAAGGGTATTAAAGCGTTGGTGCGCATAGAGATCATTCTTCGCGACGACCATGCATACACACACTTACAGTCCCTTGCTTCACGTATGAGCATTTAGCTGCCTGTAGCTGCCTGTAGGAATTTGAAAGCCGAACATTTGCATTTGGTAGATCTTGTGAACTGCACTTACCTACATACATGCGTTTGATTGTGTGTACGCATGGGACGCGATGCTCACAAAAATTGTGGGGTAACGTAGAAGCATTTGTGAGCCTATGTGCCTGAATATGTGCATGTGTGTATGCATGGGAAATGAACATTGGCGTGTGCCTACCACAACTTAGAATTGTGTGAACGATTTTGGGTTCGAATAGCTGAATAGCGTTTATAAATATTTAAGAACCTGATTTTGTTTGAATGATCGTGGGTTTGCCTATCAGAATTAATGTTTTAAAATGTAATACTTGCCCAGTGGGCAAAATGGGATGTGATTTCCGAACCCGTGCACTTGTGCATACAGATACAGTTCAATTTGACCCTTTTAAAAAAATGCATATGTATGTAGGTCAAATGGATCATACTAACTACATAGTAATTTAAGTAAAGGTAAAATGATTCCACAATATTACATATGAATCAATAAATTTATTAAATCATTCTGATAGGCAAACCCACGATCATTGGTTAGTGGTTCTATGGTTAGTGCTAGAACTAAAAAAATTTAAATTACGTCGAATAAACATAATAGATTGATCGATTATTCTCGATAAAAAGAAATCAGATGAGTTATCGAAAAAATATGATAAACTTGTACTGCGAATGGTATACACGTGTATGCGTGCAAAATTTCAAGTCTCTAGGTCTTATATCTTCTGAGATCTCGGCGTTCATACGGATGGACAGACGGACAGGGCTATATCGACTCAGCTCGTCGCCCTGATCAAGAATATATACCTTATGGAGTCTGCGATGCTTCATTACTTACATAACATACATAATTCCAGATGATTTTTATTTAGTAGATTCCAATTGGTCTTGATATAATAAAAAAATTAAATGGCCAGTTAGACTTCAAACCAACTGAAAATTGGTTTATACTCAGACCCCACAATTTAAAATATCCAATTTATGTACCAATTACAATATGGCAATAATAATAATACTTTACTTCTGCCAACAACATCCCAAGTGGTGAGAAAAATAGAAATAGATTCAGCAGACGACCACATACAATATGTATGTATTTGTACCAAATACCAAAATATCAGCATCCAAACATGTTTACATCCGTCCTCTTAACTACAAGTAATTCTGACCAATTGCTCAATGTAAATAAACAATCTTATGAAAAACTTTCAAGTTACGAAATTATCCCAACAAATCAAGACAACAGAAGCGAAACAAATTAAAGACGAATTTTCCCCCCCAATTCAAAGAACAGTTAATAAAGCTATGTATACAGTATAGCCATGTATTCGACCCCATAACAACTAACCATTTTTATAAGCAAATCCTAAGACTTAAGGATGATGAACCAATTTACATAAAAAACTACAGAAAAACTAAAAACTACATAAAAAACTCTATAGCAACACAGAAAAAATTCGGCACATAACTAAGCTATGTAAAAAGAATGTTCCTTTGTAATGAACAAGTGAATGTCAAAACGCATTCCAATACATTAAAGAAGAGCTTAGGCACCCCAAACCTTTACAACACCCTGATATTCGCAAAGAATTTTGCATAATATCAAATGCTAGTAAACAAGCTTGCGGAGCAGTTCTAACTCAGAACCATAATGGAATTCAACTCCCACTAGCTTATGCATCTCGTTTTTTACAAGGGAAAGCAATAAAAGCAGAACAGATCAAGAGTTTGCAGCAATTCATTGGCCAATTACGCATTTCAGACCATATATTTACATTTTACAATTAAAACTGATCATAGACCATTTAAATATATTTTTCCAAGACAAATCCCAGTTCGAAATTAACTCACATGCGGCTAGAACTTGAAGGAGCCGACTTCACAATAGAATACCTAAAGGGGAAAGATAATTTTGTTGCAGACGCACTTACGCGTATCACCAAAGATATTCAAAAGTTCTGAAAGTCACTACCAGGCGACAACGTAGACAATAAACTTCTGCCAAGTCAAAAGGGAGTGCGTAATCTCTCTTACAAATTCTCTTAAATGCTAACATTCGGCAAATTGCCTCTCTTAATTACAATGAAGCGCTGATTACTGAGCCCAGCAGTGGACACTTAAGTGAAGGAAGATTATCATCATTTTCGAAAACTATGTCGCCTACAGCCATTTCCGGTTTGGACGTTCGCTGTTTTGCTTGATGCTGTAATAAGTTGAGGTATTCATCTCGCCAACGAGTCCAGAGCATATGCTCGAGATAGCTTACGCGCTGCCAAGCATCCAAACGATTAAAATTGTTGGACTCGCCGAAGGATGATGAAGGACCACCGTTCAAACAGTGCGCAGACGTCAATACATGTCCATGTCTGATGGGTGATCTGAAATCGATACTAAAGGGCGTGAATTAATGACGATGTTGCAGACCAGTGTGCAAAGCTCATCTTATGTCAGGACAGAAGGCCCAACAGATCAATAGAAATGATGCTTCGTTGTCTTCACTGCAGCCTCCGAAAAGCCATCAAAGTGGGGAGATCATGGAGGGATGAAATGCCATTCGATTGAGTTCGCCAGAAAGAAGTCCTTCACAGCGTTCTGGTGGGCGTCCGCCAGGAATAGGCGCTTCAATTCCTGAAGCTGGTTGTGGGTGCCACGAAAATTTGTGGCATCATCAGACCAAATTTGACTTCATTTGGTGCATATAAACATTGCAGGGCATGCAAAAATACCGTGGTAGTTAAAGCCTTGACTAGCTCCAGCCAAATAACCTTCATACTTACTGGGCCGACCAGGCCGGCTGAATCGTAGACGACGAGAGGACAGAGCGACTGGAGGACTTAGAGGTTGAATCCAGAGCCAAGCATGAAAACAGAAGATCAGATGCTGGATCCCATGCAAGTCCAAGTGCCATTGTAATGTCACTGTCGTCATTGAACCTTATGAGTGATTCCTTGTCGTAGTCTGTTACACCGTCCAGTACCAGATTCCACATGCCTCTGGCATGACACGTCTTGATTCTTCTGAATTGAATTTTCTCCAGAGATCAAATCGTCGACATAGAAATCACGAAACAGCATCTCAGACGCGATTGGGAATGCGTTCTTTTCATCTATGGCGAGCTGACGATGATGACAATTAAGCTTAACAGGCAAGTGTACTGAATATTGGCCACTAGCCAATCGACCAAATCCTCTCGCTGTGGCGTATGGAAAGTTGGATCTGCCAAGACTATATTTTGCGGTATGTTGCAATTACTCGTATTTATAGTAAAACTTGATTGCTTTTGAGTTATATTTGCTGCTACCATAGGCGTTACGCTTGAGCATATGTAGATTTTATGCTCAGGACCATTACAAAAACCACAGCTGTGTGCACTGTGGTCCGTTACGAGAAATGCCGATCTACCGGTAATAACCTTGCTGCTAGAATTCTACTGGATGAATAATTTGTTAGAGTAAATTCTAGCGATTCCAAAGTACGGCAACGAATCTCAAGAAACGAGAACACTTCTTCATATGCAGGTATATGGATATATGAATTCTTTAATTTCTCTTCAAATTTAGCTTGTGAGACCACATCAAGCTTCTGTAGCTGTACATGAGCAATTACTAGCTATCTGCTCTGTTATACCCAGACTACTGCGCATCTAAATCAACCTTGACTTGCAGTCTCTTAACGGTGTAAAGCACAAAAGAAACACCGACAGAGTTCAAAATTGTTTGTATGCGCACGATTACAAGAGTAATGCGTTAAATGTATGTGTTTGCATAGGCACTAAAACTCGGAATTTTCTTTATTTTATTGATGGCTAAATGTGTATATATATTATATTATTTTACACAATTAATACTTACGTATAAACTAGCACGCGTCGGTAGGATTATGGACGCAACCGAGCCGGAAGAGTGCAATGACTACAAAAGAATTAACGGCAAGCATGTAATTGTACCTTGCTTATGCGCGCTTAATCGACTTATGAGTGCGAGGCTATAAAGCGACAGCTCAGAACGTAGCTTTCAGTAATTGTTTAATAACGTTCTTTATTAACCTTATTAATACTTATTCGTGTAAAATATCCGTAACTTGCAATTGATGAGTAGTCTATGCGCTTTTTACAAATGTAAGGCTGATGGGGTGGATATAAGAGCGGGGGTATATTATAACTAAAATCAAAATTCTTTTGGAATAATCTGAATCGATATGTAAACTTTGAGACTCTAGCTTTAAAGATGTAGGAGATATAATTAATTTTTCTTTTTATACTCAATCACGAAATGAGTGAAATGAGTATATTGATTTTCTGCATGTCCATCTTGCTGTCCGTCCGTCTGTCCGCATGAGCTCAGTTTATTTTGGCACTATTCCAGCTAGAGACTTGAAGTTTAGAACACATACTCGTGTATATCTCCGATTTATAGTGTTAAAATTTTCCCGATCCGTTAAGTTAACACAACTGAGCAGCAGAACGTAAATATTCAAGCTGATCATGCATTCTCCGCATGAATGTTTACGACACCAGCCGTCTCGTGCGGATATTGCACAACAGCGGCAGAAGCGTCCACGCGCAACAGTGTTGCTGCCCAGCGATTATCCAAGTCTTCTCATTTCACGCAACACCGTTGCTTAAACTTAACAAATGTTAACACCGTTACTTCGTACGGTTAATCCACTCTAATAGTAGAAGATTAAATATAATAACTGGCGCCCAACGTAATCGAACTCTAAAAACCGAATTCAATTAAACAAATATTCAACGAATAAATATTCCGCAAGCGAAGTAAGAAACAGCAGCTCTACTAACATAATATAAGAACATGTGAATAGGGTGTTCAATAAAAAAAAAAAACAAATTGTTATAATTCAATTCAAATACAATTCCAACCTTTCAATATTAATTATTAATAAAACAAGTAAGGAAGCTATAGTCGAGAGTGCTCGACTGGAAGATACCCTGATCCCTACAAAGAGCTGATATTCACGCACGCATAAGTACGCGCTTTGCTAACTGCGCAGTAAGCAGCGACTGCGCTTGGGCTGCGCTGCAGTGTGGGCAATACTATGAGAATTTTGTTGCTGAATAATTTCTCCTGTAGTAGGACTATCTTCATGAAACTTTCAGAACGTGATCACAATGTGCAAATGTGTGTACATTCCAAAGCACAAGTCTCTAGTACTTAAAATACGTTTTTTGCAAATTGGGGGCGAAGGGGGCGTGGTATCCAAAATCTGTAAATGACAAAATCTGCGTATTGATCAGATGTATATACACACCAAATCTGAAGTCTCCAGGTCTAAAAGTATTGAAATTACGGTGAATAAACAAAATCAATTTATCGATTATTCGCGATAAAAAAGTAATCGGACGAGTTATCGAAAAAAAAAGACAAACTTGTACTGCGTATGGTATACATGAGTATGCATACAAAATTTGAAGTCTCTAGCTCTTATATCTTCTGAGATCTAGGCGTTCATACGGACGGACGGACGGACGGACGGACGGACAGACGGACAGGGCTATATCGACTCAGCTCGTCGCCCTGATCAAGAATATATATACTTTATGGGGTCTGCCACGCCTCCTTCTGCCTGTTACATACTTTTCACAAAACCATTATCAGGGTATAAACAAGTAAGGAAGCTATAGTCGAGAGTGCTCGACTAGAAGATACCCTGATCCCTACAAAGAGCTGATATTCACGCACGCATAAGCACGCGCTCTGCTAACTGCGCAGTAAGCAGCGACTGCGCTTGGGCTGCGCTGCAGTGTGGGCAATACTATGAGAATTTTGTTGCTGAATAATTTCTCCTGTAGTAGGACTATCTTCATGAAACTTTCAGAACGTGATCACAATGTGCAAATGTGTGTACATTTTAAAGCACAAGTCTCTAGTACTTAAAATACGTTTTTTACAAATTGGGGGCGAAGGGGGCGTGGTATCCAAAATCTGTAAATGACAAAATCTGCGTATTGATCAGATGTATATACACACCAAATCTGAAGTCTCCAGGTCTAAAAGTATTGAAATTACGGTGAATAAACAAAATCAATTTATCGATTATTCGCGATAAAAAAGTAATCGGACGAGTTATCGAAAAAAAAAGACAAACTTGTACTGCGTATGGTATACATGAGTATGCATACAAAATTTGAAGTCTCTAGCTCTTATATCTTCTGAGATCTAGGCGTTCATACGGACGGACGGACGGACGGACGGACGGACGGACGGACAGACGGACAGGGCTATATCGACTCAGCTCGTCGCCCTGATCAAGAATATATATACTTTATGGGGTCTGCCACGCCTCCTTCTGCCTGTTACATACTTTTCACAAAACCATTATACCCTGATTTCCCATTTTTAATGGGATCAGGGTATAAAAACACAACACACAAATTAATTGCATGTTATGAGTGATAGTGAAATACAGGATTTAGTAACAAAATTTCAAAGTATAAATACAGGTGAAAAGTTAAAAATGGCTTCGTCTAACGAACAGTTAAGAGCAATCGTAGAAGGCGCAGTAACAAGCGCTTTAAGAACGCAAAAAGACAACTTTGATCAAAAAATACGTGACATCGAACAACGATTTGGTTCTATACAAGTTAGAACTCCTGGGTAGTAAGGAAGCTATAGTCGAGAGTGCTCGACTAGGAGATACCCTGATCCCTACAAAGAGCTGATATTCACGCACGCATAAGCACGCGCTCTGCTAACTGCGCAGTAAGCAGCGACTACGCTTGGGCTGCGCTGCAGTGTGGGCAATACTATGAGAATTTTGTTGCTGAATAATTTCTCCTGTAATAGGACTATCTTCATGAAACTTTTAGAATGTGATCACAATGTGCAAATGTGTGTACATTCCAAAGCACAAGTCTCTAGTGCTTAAAATACGTTTTTTGCAAATTGGGGGCGAAGGGGGCGTGGTATCCAAAATCTGTAAATGACAAAATCTGCGTATTGATCAGATGTATATACACACCAAATCTAAAGTCTCCAGGTCTGAAAGTATTAAAATTACGGTGAATAAACAAAATCAATTTATCGATTATTCGCGATAAAAAGGTAATCGGACGAGTTATCGAAAAAAAAAGATAAACTTGTACTGCGTATGGTATACATGAGTATGCATACAAAATTTGAAGTCTCTAGCTCTTATATCTTCTGAGATCTAGGCGTTCATACGGACGGACGGACGGACGGACGGACGGACAGACGGACAGGGCTATATCGACTCAGCTCGTCGCCCTGATCAAGAATATATATACTTTATGGGGTCTGCCACGCCTCCTTCTGCCTGTTACATACTTTTCACAAAACCATTATACCCTGATTTCCCATTTTTAATGGGATCAGGGTATAAAAACATTTAGAGAGGCCGAGATCAGGGCAAGCGTCATTTACAACGAAACTCTTGATATCATGAAATCCCTTCCAGAATTTGAAGGAAAAAATGAGACTTGCGTATCATGGAGGAAAGCTGCACATACCGCATACAAAGTATATGAATAATTTGATGGTAGCTCGAAACATTATAAAGCTTCAGGAATATAAAGAAACAAAATTAAAAACGCCGCCTATATGGTACTCTCTTCCTTTGCCACTCCTTTCAATTTTAAGGCCATTATAAACGGTTAGATTTCACGTACGCAGACAAACGACCGATATACCTAATTGAACAAGAGCTGTCAACACTCCGTTAAATTGAAAAGAAACTGACTTTACTCACAAATAAGACAATCATGACCTATGACACCAACGTTGCTTCTTCGGTAAATGAGAAATACAGGGCAGACGCTCTACGAGTAATCATCTCAGGTACCAAGAAAGCTTTAAGGGATATCCTATTCTTAACTAGACCAACTGACCTTCCTTCTGCACTGGCATTAGCCCAAGAAGTCGAGTCTAATCATGAGCGTTACAAGTTTGCCAAGAATTTTGCACGTATCTTAGAAGAAAAGGCTCAGAGAACCGAGCAAAAACAACAAGGCAGGGATAGGAATATCAGAAAATCTCGCAAGACCCAAAACACATCCAGCCAGGAAAAACCTCATATTATAAACAAGTAAGGAAGCTCTAGTCGAGACTGCTCGACTAGGAGATACCCTGATCCCTACAAAGAGCTGATATTCACGCACGCATAAGCACGCGCTCTGCTAACTGCGCAGTAAGCAGCGACTGCGCTTGGGCTGCGCTGCAGTGTGGGCAATACTATGAGAATTTTGTTGCTGAATAATTTCTCCTGTAATAGGACTATCTTCATGAAACTTTCAGAATGTGATCACAATGTGCAAATGTATGTACATTCCAAAGCACAAGTCTCTAGTACTTAAAATACGTTTTTTGCAAATTGGGGGCGAAGGGGGCGTGGTATCCAAAATCTGTAAATGACAAAATCTGCGTATTGATCAGATGTATATACACACCAAATCTGAAGTCTCCAGGTCTAAAAGTATTGAAATTACGGTGAATAAACAAAATCAATTTATCGATTATTCGCGATAAAAAAGTAATCGGGCGAGTTATCGAAAAAAAAAGATAAACTTGTACTGCGTATGGTATACATGAGTATGCATACAAAATTTGAAGTCTCTAGCTCTTATATCTTCTGAGATCTAGGCGTTCATACGGACGGACGGACGGACGGACGGACGGACGGACAGACGGACAGGGCTATATCGACTCAGCTCGTCGCCCTGATCAAGAATATATATACTTTATGGGGTCTGCCACGCCTCCTTCTGCCTGTTACATACTTTTCACAAAACCATTATACCCTGATTTCCCATTTTTAATGGGATCAGGGTATAAAAACAAAAATTCTCACCACTACGGGAACAAATTGAACCAATGGACGTTGACACATCCTCTCGCTTTGGACAGACGGCCCAGTACCAACAAAATACGCCTCCCTCAAAACAAACTCAGTGGCCGACTCAACAACAAAACACAAAATATGAAAGGTACAATAATCAGGGAAAAGCAAACAAGAGACCAAACAATAGTAGTGCACTACTCACAGGACCGAAGCAGCAAAGAGTTAACCATTTAGAAACATGAGATACAGAATATGAAGAGGACAGTAGTGAATATTGGACTATCCCAGAAACTCAGGCAGAAGACATTGAAGACGAATCCGACGCGCTATCGCGGCATAATATTCTTGCCTTGGATGACGATGGAGAGTCAGACAGAGCTACAATTCACAGTGAAGTATCGCTCACGTACACTATAGACAAACCAATCAACTGTTTCCAAAACCAAATTATAATTGAAGAAAATAGAGTAGCTTCTGATCGTACAGTCATCTTATTCGGTCAAAAAATCCAACATACAATCCACTTCTCAGACAGAGATTCGTTAATCGAAAGAGTTTACGGTGTTGTCAAAAAAGGCGTCGTTAATGCCATTCATTGCGAGTTACCAGTACTGGCATTCATACAACATAAACTAAAAGAAACTTTCCAACAACAATATTTCGATATACAAAGCATATGGTAAATGAAATTATTGAAAAAAAGGAAATAATTGTAACAGAAAACAATCGAGCCCACAGAGCAGCCCAAGAACATGTAAAATAGATTTTACAAGAATATTTCTTTCCAAAAATGACAATACTAACAATCGCAGTTCTTGCAAATTGCAAAATCTGTACAAAAAAGTACAACCGTCACCTACAAAACCCAATTGACACCTCTGTACAACAAAAACAAAATTGACGCAGACTTGGGGACAACGCTCTTAATAAAAGGGAGGGTGGTCCACAAGGACAACCTAAGATAAACAAAACATTAAACTCCTTTTTTATCTTTTAAGATTTGGGCTACGGATTTTCAATATCTAAAACATTCAACTAATTTTATTCCATACTCAGCAATGGTAAAGGACACGAAAGAGTTAAGATAAAATTTTCCACGATCACACATGAGGCAGTTATTAGACACAGATATAAAACATATAGAAACACTAATAGCCACAGTAAATATCCATCATAGACATGCTAGGAGCAATAATATGCTAGGCACCGTTCTTAAAGTCGTAGCTGGCACACCACTTGTAGAATCACAAAATAGGTAAGTCTATAAACACAAAAATGCAGGAACAAATAAATAAGCTAACCGACACAGTAAACCTCATAACAAAATCAAAATAGGCAATAGCAAATAGGCACGGAACATTTGTATGAAACACTGCTCTCAAGAAAGAGAATAATTATAATATAATAATAATTATAATAATTTTAGAATTAGAAACCTTAATGCTATCAGTAACACGCAAAAATTGAAATTGTAAACCCCTCCATATTGGATTCTTCTGACTTAAAAAATATAGTTAATGAACACCCTATAAATATCACTATTACTGACTTAATGGAAGTATCTCAAGTTAAAGTCTTGCTAAATAATAACTTTCTATATTTTGTTATAAGATCCCTAAGCCTAACGTAGTATGTAAGAAACTAAGAATACACCCTGTTCAACATAATGGCATTATAATAAATTTCGCCGAAGACTACAATATAGCTGTCTGCGGCAACCATGTAATATCAATAGGAAATTGTAGTGCAGCCCTCACAACAACGTTCTGCAAGAAATTACCCTATACAACGTGCGCACAACAACTGCACTCAGGTGGCATTGCACATGGCTCAACTCGACCTAGCCATCTTGAACCTCTAACCATCGTCGACGATGGCGTTATCATCATCAACGACAGAGCAGCTATAGTTGATGAGCAAATGGTGAAAGGGACATTCCTCCTTACCTTTGACAACGAGATAAAGGTAAACGACACCGTATATAGAAATCCTAAAAACTACGTGAGGAAATCAGCGCGGCGAGCGACATCCAGGCTTCTAAATATAACGGATCATCAGGAAATACCAAGCCTGCCGTACCATACGAAACCTCCGGGACATTGCCCAATTATAAGAAGGACTGGTAAGAAGACCAGTAATATCTGGGCTAACCGTGGTCATCCTTCTACTTTCCTGCTACGCCTTAATGAAACTTTACCAAAGACATCAGAAGAACAAACGTCATTGTGATCTTCAAGCTATAATTAACAGTTTCAAGAACTCCGAGGACGTCATTCACCTAAGTGTGGGAGGAGTTAAAACAACTGACCAGCAGAACGTAAATATTCAAGCTGATCATGCATTCTCCGCATGAATGTTTACGACACCAGCTGCGTCGAGTGAATATTGCACAACAGCGGCAGAAGCGTCCACGCGCAACAATGTTGCTGCCCAGCGAAATATTATCCCTCGCACTATATGCAATGCCAGCGTTTTCAGGGCTTAGGGCTAGCTTCGATTATAAGAATTTATGTCACTTAGAGTTAGTTGATTTTTGGAAATAAAGAACGTCGCTTGTCGGCACGGAATAATTCAAGTCTTCTAATTTCACGTACTTCGTACGTGTCAATCCACTCAAATACTAAAAGAGCAAATAAAGTAACTTATATACTCGGGTTGACCTTCCTAGACCAAAAAGCGGAGATATATCCACTATAGCTTTTTGGTCTTGGGTGATCAGCCCGAGTATATATACCAAGTATCAGGTCTCTAGCATCAATAGTGCCCAAAATATAACAAAGTTTGAAAAATCACTATATCTTCAGATCCGATTGGCCATGCCCCTAGTGGGCGTAGACATATAATTATAGCTTATATAGCTCACATGCAAAATTTGAGCGCTCTAGCTTTATAACTCTAGGAGATACAGTTTTCTTCGATTTGCCACGCCCCCAATAGGCGTAGATATATCCGCCATAGCTTTTGAATTTGGAGGGTCAACACGAATCTACGTTTCAAATTTCAGCGCTCTAGCTCTTCAACTAATATGATTTCTGGTATATCGGAAAATGCATTTTCCTATTTTCCACGCCCCTAGTGGGCGGATCGGGAAAATTTTAACACTTTATAAATCGGAGATATACACGAGTATGTGTTCCAAATTTCAAGTCTCTAGCTCTAGTAGCGCCGAAATAGATTGCGTTCATACGGACAGACGGACGGACAGCAAGACGGACATGCACAAAACCAATATACTAATTCACTTCGTGAATGAGTATAATTAAATGGAATGAGTTATAGTAAAATCTGATTTCAATATGTTCAGAGTATGAAAACGTGAAGTATATCTTTTATAAATATATTTCTTTTGTAATGTTATCTACTACATATTACTTAGATAAGATACATAATCCATTTTGCTTTTCTAATAAGGAATACATTCGTTGGTCATTTATTATGTAAAATAATATAATATTAATTATAATATTATAACTTTTCCTTTCAATACTAATATATAATTTCAGAGTAACTACATTTGTTTCAATTCTACAACTTTATCAAAATCAGGACACAGCTGTAGGCTAAATGACGCAGAATCATGATTTATTTTTATCAATTATACTTTTTATATGCAATTGTTATTTAACAGAGCTTCATATGAAACACATATACATATATGTGGACAGAAAAAGCACACTATTAGGTTTAACTTTATGAAACCTCATTGAGAAAATAGAAGCAAAGAAATGAGTTACTATTTAGTTAACGTATTACCAAAGGCGCACGCATATGTAAGAAGTAAATACTGTACATATGGTAAGAATTTTTAAAGTTGTATAAATATGTGAATATACGTATATACATATTCTTATGGAAAATATCTTTGACCGATTAAAATTTCAGGGGTTAATTGTATGAAAGCCTATTCAACCAATTGGGAGCCCAAGGAACCAATAGTGCGTACAAAAACAATACCTGGACCGAAATCTACAGAGCTTAAAAATCAGTTAAGTACAGTACAGGTGAGTTTCAATTGATATTGTAACAATAACAATACTAGTTATGTAGAGACTGCACGCCTAGGAAATTTTCTGTATTTTATCAAACTTTCAGAAGCTATCATTAAATCATTATATCATTAAAATATTGGTATTTAATAAAGCACAAGACTCTAGCATTTAACATACGTTTCTATCAAATCTGGGGCAAAGGGGCTGTGTTATCCAAAATCTTTGAATTGAAAAGTCTTTGTATTCGTAATATGGACGTACGTAATAAATCTTAAATCTTAGCTCTAGTCTCTAGTCGAGACTGCTCGACAAGGAAATCCCCTGAAACCTTCGAGGAACTGATATTATAAAAAATTCTTCGCGTCTTTCTGCTTACACAAGAAACACAAACACACAGGCACACATAGGCACGCACTCATAAATACACATAATTAGAATTATAACAAAAATCAAAACTATAAAATACATATGAATCCACAATAAAGATGTAGGATATATAATTTTATAGCTGATTTTTCGATAATGTTTTTAAGCGATAATCCGCGCTATACATACGGACCTTTAAAAAATTCAAGTATCTAGCTCTTATATCTTCTGAAATCGACACGTTCAAATATATGGACGGACGGACAAGGCTAGATCGACTCAGCTCGTCGCCCTGATCAAGAATATATAAACTTTGACGGGTCTGCCACGCCTCTTTCTGCCTGTTACATACATTTCAACAAAACCATTATACCCTGATTTCCCATTTTTAATGGGATTAGGGTATGACAAAGTACTATATGTTATATGTATTATTATTGTACTATTTCGATATATTTTATTTTACAGAGTACTGGCACTATTCAGTTTTTTGCCGATTACGAAAAATCTGCTGGAAACTATATTTTTGATGTAGATGGTAACGCTTTACTTGATGTTTACACTCAAATATCTTCAGTGCCTCTTGGTTATAATCATCCAAAGCTTCTCAATATTTTTAAGGATGAAAGTAATTTGAAAAGTAAGTTTGTGATATCAAAAGTCAAATAATTTAATTTTAGTAATTACCGACGAAAATGAATAACTTGCACGGGATATATTTAATATTAAAAATTTAATATTTGTGGTTTTTGAGATCTTTATATTCATTCGAATGGAAAGACATACATGGATTGATCACGACAGCTCGTTGTTTTCATGTCGAAAGAGGAATACTATATTTTATATATATTTTGAACGACAGACTAACAAATTTTAAATATAAAAGCATCCACTTGGCTGCTCGACCATTTAAATTATATGCCTGCAACGAAATACAATTTTGCCTCTAGCAGTCACAAATATGCGCTCTATTTTAAGTAAGGAGGAAAAAATAATGTAGCTTTGTATAGCAGGAGACGATATCAACCATTCCTTTTTTAATAAAGAGCTATGCTTCAATAAAGAATGCAGAAACATTAAACTGATGGCGAATATAAAGTAAAATGGTTATTCAAAAATAAAATAAATAGTTATTGATCCTGTTCTATTTCAGCTATGATCAATAGGCCGGCACTTGGAGTGTTTCCTGGGAAAGAATGGCCCGAAAAACTGAATTCGATTTTAATGAACATTGCACCAAAAGGATTAAACAAAATCACGACAATGATGTGTGGATCATGTTCAAATGAAAATGCTTTTAAGAGTATTTTTATTTGGTAAGTATTATTTGAAAGCTTTTAGAGGTATTTGCTATAATGTGCTATACTATTAGGTTTATTTCGCCTACTGCACAACGATTAGCACGAGGGTAAAATACTAAGCTATATAATTAATGAAAGGACTTTTGCCAAATATCCAATGAAATAACTCTTATACATTTTTGTTTTATTTCGTTTCTTTCTTTGAGCACTTTTTAGTGGAGTTAAGTTGCAATTGGCAATTGCTGTCAGTGAATGTCAGAACTACTAACCTGAAATGCTTACAAAAAATATTCAAATTATAATGAATTAACTAAACGAATTAGAGGATATGAGTCTTCCTCTATTTATGATGCTGTTTAGTCACATCTTACAAAATTTAAATAAACTTATCATTTTTATATTACAGACTTATGAAATTTAACTTTAACTAATTTATTTTTTCTATTAATGAATGGTAAATTCATTGCTATTTTCAGGTATCAAAATAAAACTCGAGGAGACGCCGGATTTACTACAGATGAGATCAATTCATGCATGATAAATATGGCGCCTGGTGCCCCGAAACTTAGTATTCTTTCATTTAAAGGAGCTTTTCATGGCCGCACCCTAGGTGCATTGTCCACCACACATTCGAAGTATATTCATAAAATTGATGTACCATCTTTTGATTGGCCAATTGCATCATTCCCACAATACAAATATCCATTAGATGAGAATGTAGCGGAAAATAGAAAAGAAGATGAAAAGTGCCTAAGTGAAGTGCAAAGTTTAATTGAAGCTTACAAAAAAAAAGACAAGCCCGTGGCTGGTATTATTGTTGAGCCAATACAAAGTGAAGGAGGCGACAACGAAGCTTCGCCTGAATTTTTTCAAGCCCTACAAAAGATTTGTAAAATAAACGGTGTTGCACTTTTGATTGATGAGGTTCAAACTGGAGGTGGCAGCACTGGAAAATTTTGGTGCCATGAGCACTTTGATCTTGAATATCCACCTGATGTCGTTACCTTTAGTAAAAAACTGCAGCTTGGAGGATATTTCCACAATAACGACTTCGCCCCTAAAGAGCCCTACAGAATTTTCAACACTTGGATGGGTGATCCCAGTAAAATATTGCTTTTAGAAGAAATATTAAAGGTTATTAAAGATGAAAAACTACTGAAAAATGTTGAAGCTGCTGGTAAAGTTCTCAAACAGGGTCTATTAAACTTAGAAAAAGAATTCCCACAACTTTTAAATTCCACTCGAGGACGTGGAACATTTTTAGCCGTTAATTGTTCTAATAGCAAAGTAAGGGATTCTATAGTCAGTACACTGAGGTTGAACGGTGTTCAAACAGGTGGATGTGGTGAAATCTCTATTCGCTTCCGCCCTGCTTTAATATTTAAAGAAGCTCATGCTAATATTGTTTTAGATCGATTCAGAAAAGTTTTGCGGTCGATGTAAATATTTATATATTATAAACAAATGTGCTCTGAAAAATAAATAATTTAAAATAATCGATATTTCAAATTTTTATTAAAGTATCTCACTTTAAAATACTGAAAAGAATGTATAGTTGGTTGAAAAATTTTAGTAAGTACCAAACTCTAGTCGAGATGCGTGACTTGGAGAAAGATTCTTTCGACAAAAAATATTTTACGCGGCGTTCGAAGTTGCATTGAATTAAGTATAAACGTTGCAACCGGGCATTACCGACTGCAATTCTGCAGTATTCACTCATTTCACTGCGTACATTTTGTGCAAGTCAATTTTCTATCAGCAATTTAGTCACTACGTTTTGATAGGTAAATCCATCACATCTTTATTGATTCTGAGCTGTCAACCCGAGTACATACGAACGAGCACTAACAGTGCTCAAAATATAGCAGGAAAATGATAATGAGAAGTATAAAGGCTTTTTCGACCTCTGACAAGGCGAATCTGGGAGAGACCAACATTTTCACAACCCTGGACTATACTTAGCCGAAAAATACCGCCAAAAAAATATAGTTTTGGTCTTAAGAATGCGGGAAACATCTTTAAAAGAGCCATCGGCGATGTGCTTCAAGAGCATATCGTCGATGATGTAATTATAATTTTAAAAAAACGAGAAAGATCACGTTCAACCCATCGAATCGGGTTTTAAATGTCTATGTGAAGCCAACATGAGGATAAATAAGTAAGAAAGCTCAAGTCGAGACTGCTCGACGTGGAGATACCCTGATCCCTACAAGGAGCTGATATTCACGCAGGCACGCGCTCTGCTAACTGCGCAGTAAGCAGCGACTGTGCTGGGGCAGCACTGCAGTGTGGACAATACTATGAAAATTTTGTTGCTGAATAATTTCTCATACTATTCAAATGTATTTATATTCCAAAGTCTCTAGTACTTAAAAAAAAGTTTTTTATAAATTAGGGGCGAAGGGGGCGTGGTATGCGAAATCTGTAAATTATAAAATGTGCGTATTTATCAGATATATGTACACACCAACTCTGAAGTCTCTAGGTCTAAAAGTATCAAAATTACGCTGAATAAACAATATCAATTTATCGATTATTCTCGATAAAAAGAAAGATGAGTTATCTAAAAAATATGATAAACTTGTACTGCGTATGGTATACATGAGTATGCATACAAAATTTGAAGCCCTTATATCTTCTGAGATCTAGGCGTTCATATGGACGGACGGACGGACAGACGGACAGGACTCAGCTCATCGCCCTAATCAAGAATATATATGCTTTATGGGGTCTGCCACGCCTCCTTCTGCCTGTTACATACATTTTCACAAAACCATCATACCCTGATTTCCCATCTTCAATGGGATCAGGGTATACAAATAATTTGTAAGCCACTTTTTGTGTCGTGCCATATTGAAAATTTTACATGCAAGAGCCGGATTGTGAATGAGTATTCCGCAATTGGTAACGCCCGACTGCAACGTTCTTATTTGTTTTAATTTGTATTGATAAATCTAAATTCACTGTGTGCCTTCGCCAGTGCCTTCACGCACAATAATAGTCGCAAAAATACCCCTTCTTTAGATGGTTATTTTTTGAGAATTGAGAAGGCCCAACATGAACAGGTGCAACCCAACCAGACAAAGCAGGGTGTTCGAGATAGGTGAAAAAGTGTTGATAAAGTACAAAAAGAGGCTAGTTAATAAATTGACTTTGCTATGCTCGGAAGAAAATGTACAGGCCGACCTAGAACCATCCGTTCTTGTTAAGAGGAGGGTGGTCCATAAGGACAACCTGGGGTAAACGGTTGCAGCCACGAAAGTTTTTATTAGACTTAAAAAGTTAAGACGCATACTAATTAAGATTTTTTCATCCTTGCAGGCTAGGAGGAACGATTCCATCTTAGCTATAATAAACGCTCGGATTACCATCTTCTCGCATTCTAATTATATTCCCGTAATCGGCGGAAAGGTATTAGTGTTGAAACAACGGGACTACTTGAGATACTCGGGTAATTTAACCGAATTCTCAAGGATAGCTGACGAAACAGAAGAGTTGTTCGATCTTTTCGCCCAACCGCACATGGAAAAGTTGCTGGAGGTCGACATAGAACATATAAGAAGTCTGCTCTCCGTAATAATAGGATAGTAATAGAGTTCAGAAAGCTCAATGAGCGTGCAATAGCCGATCAATACCCAATGCCGAGCATTCCCATGATCTTGACAAACATAGGAAACGCACAATTTTTCACAATCCTAGGCTTAAAATCGGATTATCATCAAATTTACTTAAATAAGAACGATTGTGAAAAAGCTCATTTTCAGTTAATGGCGGCAAATATGAATTCTGCCGATTGCCTTTCAGGCTCAAAAATGCTTCAAGCATTTTTCAGAGGGCAGTCGATGAAGTTCTCAGAGAACACATCGGGAAGATTTACTACGTGTACGTCGATGGCGTCATAATTTTTTCAGAAAACAAAAGCCAATATGCGTGTCGCTCAAGGAAAGACAAAATTTGCTAAAGAAAGCGCAGAATCCTTAGGCTTATCCTCAGTAACCAAAGATACAGCCCAAGCACAAGAGGAAACCGTTACCGAGATGACACAATCTACATTACCAAAACTTTACCCTTTGGGTTCACCACGACTCGTAGGCTCGCCTCTTATTCATACTAATTATGTCTACACGATACATAACAATAGTACATAACAATTTAGACACCGAATTTCATATCAACAGCTATCCCTTATTTATAACATTCCCAGGCTGCACTTGTAATCAAATTCAATAATTATAAACAAAAAGTAGACTAGCCGACGCAAAAACCCCAGTCGATCAGCAACAGTCGAAACTGTATATCAACGTTTCTGTTAGCGTGTGTCGCGGAATTAATTCGATTACACAAAATGTTTGATATTATTTCACTATATGGATGGCTCACGCATATAAATGTCGCAATTTGACAGTACAAATGCAGATTGCCACGCCCCTGGTGGCCGTAGACACCTAATTTTTGGCTAGTTATCAGAAGATTCCATGCACTATTATCCATGTATCAACGTATTGAATTTAAAGCAGATGACTGGATTTCTAACAGTAACAATAACAGTATATATATATATATATATATATATGTATATATATATTGAGATGAAATCGTTGCGTAATCTGGAACTTTAGGATATAAAGGGATTACATTAATAGAGCCTCTTTGTAATTTACGACTTTGTTAATTACCAAAAGAGTGTCGTCCATTAATTCCTGAATTCGCAGCATTTAGTCAATATCTGGAAAGGTCTGCTGCTGAATTACACAGTAATCACCAAGTCCAAATTAACAGACCAAAGACATCAATATTAACAATGACTAGTGTGGATCTCATTTTGGTTCTATTCTCCAGTTTTAGACATTGGGCTCACCCATATATTAACTATCAAGATAGACTGAGAAAATTACATAAACAAGTCACAATGGAGAAAGATATTAATGCATCTTATGCCGAACTTTTATGAAGTGATTTGATGAATATGGTCTTGGTTCCGATCTACCCATAAATGGATCGCAGATATCAACAAAGTACCACAGGATCATATATTTGACAATAATATACAAAACTGTAGTATGTATAGTAACAGCATATGCCCACCATATTGTAGTGTATAAGTTAACACAACTGATCAGCAAAACGTAAATATTCAAGCTGACCATGCATTCCCAGCATAAATGCTTACGACACCAGCCGTCTCAAGCGGATATTGCACAACAGCGGCAGAAACGTACACGCGCAACACTGTTGCTTCTCAGCGATATATGATCCGTCGCACTATATGCAATGCCAGCGTTTTCAGGGGTTAGGGCTAGCTTCGATTATAAGAATTAATGTCACTTAGAGTTAGTTGATTTTTGGAAATAAAGAACGTCGGTCGTCGCCACGGAATTATCCACGTCTTCTCATTTACTGCAACATCGTTGCTTCTTAACAAGTGTTAACACCGTTACTTCGTACGTGTTAATTCACTTTAATATAGAAAATCAAAATAAAATAACTGGCGCCCAACGCAATCGAACAAAAACCCGAATTTAATAAAAAAATACCCAACGCAATCGAACAAAAACCCGAATTTAATAAAAAAAATACCCAACGTAATCGAACAAAAACCCCGAATTTAATACCTAACACAATCGAACAAAAAAACTGAATTTAACTAAAAAAAATATTCAACGAATAATTACTCCGCAAGCGCAGTAATAAGAACATTGAAAAAACAATACAACAATACAAAGCAGAAGCTCATCGAGGAAGCATTTTATCAGCAGCAGCAGCTCTACTAACATAATTTAAGAACATGTAAGTAGGGTGCTCAAAACAAAAAAAAAAAAAAAAAAAACAAAAAACAAATTGTTAAAATCCAATCCAATTACAATTCAAGCCATTTAACATTGCTTAGTAATAAAAAACACAACACACACGTCATTTCCATGTTATGAGTGATAGTGAAATACAGGATTTAGTAACAAAATTTCAAATTATAAATACAAGTGAAAAGTTAAAAATGGCTTTGTCTAACGAACAGTTAAGAGCAATCGTAGAAGGCGCAGTAACAAGCGCTTTAAGAACGCAAAAAGAGAACTTTGATCAGAAATTACGTGACATCGAACAACGTATTAGTTCTGTACAGGTTAGCACTCCTGAGGTAGAAACATTTAGAGAGGCCGAGATCAGGGCAAGCGTCATGTGCAACGAAACTCTTGATATCATGAAATCCCTTCCAGAATTTGAGGGAAAAAATGAGACTTACGTATCATGGAGGAAAGCTGCGCATACCGCTTACAAAGTATATGAAAAATATGATGGTAGCTCTAAACATTATCAGGCTTTAGGAATATTAAGAAACAAAATTAAAAACGCCGCCGATATGGTACTCTCTTCCTTTGACACTCCTCTCAATTTTAGGGCCATTATAAATCGGTTAGATTTTACATACGCAGACAAACGACCGATATATCTTATTGAACAAGAGCTGTCGACACTCCGTCAAGGAAATTTGACACTACTACAGTACTATGACGAAGTAGAGAAGAAACTGACTCTACTCATAAATAAGACAATCATGACCTATGACACCAACGTTGCTTCTTCGTTAAATGAGAAATACAAGGCAGACGCTCTACGAGTATTCATCTACGAGTATTCATCTCGGGTACCAGGAAAGGTTTAAGTGATGTCCTATTCTCAGCTAGACCAGTTGATCTTCCCTCTGCACTGGCATTAGCCCAAGAAGTCGAGTCTAATCATGACCGTTACATGTTTGCCACGAATTTTGCACGTAGTTTAGAGGAAAAGGCTCAAAGAACCGAGCAGAAACAACAAGGCAAGGATAGGAATCTAACTCAAGACCCAAAATACAACCAGCCAGGGAAAAGCCCATATTATAGGAAACAAGAATTCTCACCACGACGAGAACAAGTTGAACCAATGGACGTTGACACATCCGCTCGCTTGGGACAGACGACCCAATACCAACATAATACGGCTCACTCAAAACAAACTCAGTGGCCGACTCAACAACAAAACGCAAAATACGAAAATTACAATTATCAGGGACAAGCAAGTAAGAGACCAAACAATAGTAGTGCACGACTCACAGGACCGAAACAGCAAAGAGTTAATCATTTAGAAACAGGAGATACAGAATATGAACAGGACAGTAGTGAATATCGGACTATCGCAGAAACTGAGGTAGAAGACATTGAGGACGAATATGACCAGGTGAATTTTTTGGACTTGGCTCCCTGCTACCGTTTTGACGCGCTATCACGGCATAATATTCATGCCTTGGAAGATGATGCAGAGTCAGACAGAGCTACAATGCACAGTGAAGTATCGCTCACGTACACCATAGAAACAACGGACAAACCAATCAACTGTTTCCAAAACCAAATTATAATTGAAGAAAATAAAGTAGCTTCTGATTGTACAGTCATCTTATTCGGTAAAAAAATCCGACATACAATTCACTTCTCAGACAGAGATTCGTTAATCGAAAGAGTTTACGATGTAGTCAAAAAAGACGTCGCAATGAATTTTGCGAGTTACCAGTACTGACATTCATACAATATAAATTAATAGAAGCTTTTCCAACAACAATATTTCGATATACAAAACATATGGTAAATGACATTATTGACAAAAACGAACAAAAGAAAATAATTGTAGCAGAACATAATCGAGCCCATAGAGCAGCCCAAGAAAGTGTAAAACAGATTTTACAAGAATATTTCTTTCCAAAAATGACAAAACTAGCAAACGAAGTTGTTGCACATTGCAGAATCTGTAAAACAGCTAAGTACAACCGTCACCTACAAAAACCAATTGACACCTCTGTACAACAAAAACAAAATTGACGCAGACTTGGGGACAACGCTCTTAATAAAAGGGAGGGTGGTCCACAAGGACAGCCTAAGATAAACAAAACATTAAACTCCTTTTTTATCTTTTAAGATTTGGGCTACGGATTTTCAATATCTAAAATATTCAACTAATCTTATTCCATGCTCAGCAATAGTAAAGGGCACGAAAGAGTTAAGGAAAATCACACATGAGACAGTTATTAGACACAGATATAAAACATATAGAAACACTAATAGCCACAGTAAATATCCATCATAGACATGCTAGGAGCACTAATATGCTAGGAACCGTTCTTAAAGTCATAGCTGGCACACCAGACTCCGACGATTTCGAAAAGCTTAAATTTACACAGAAAGAACTTGTAGAATCAGAAAATAGGCAAGTAACAATAAACACAAAAATGCAGGAACAAATAAATAAACTAACCGACACAGTTAATCTCATAGCAAAAACAAAGCAGATAGACACGGAACATTTATACGAAACATTACTCTCAAGAAACAGAATAATTATTTCAGAATTAGAAACCTTAATGCTATCAGTAACACTGGCAAAAGTTGAAATTGTAAACCCCTCCATATTGGATTCTTCTGAGCTAAAAAATATTGTTAATGAACACCGTATAAATATAACTATTACTAATCTCTAATGGAAGTATCTCAAGTTAAAGTCTTGCTTAATAATAACTTTCTACATTTTGTAATAAGATACCCTAAGCCTAACGTAGTATGTAAGAAACTAACAATATACCCTGTTCAACATAATGGTATTATAATAAATTTCGCCGAAGACTACAATATAGCTGTACCTACAGAAGCTGAGCATAAGGAACCTCCGGGACATTGCCCAATTGGAAGAAGGACTGGTAAGAAGACAAATAATATCTGGGCTAACCGTGGTCATCCTTCTACTTTCCTGCTACGCCCTAATGAAACTTTACCAAAGACATCGGAGGAACAAAAGTCAACGTGATCTTCAGGCGGTAATTAACAGTTTCAAGAACTCCGAGGACGTCATTCACCTAAGTGGGGGAGGAGTTAACACAACTGATCACCAAACGTAAATATTCAAGCTGACCATGCATTCCCAGCATAAATGCTTACGACACCAGCCGTCTCAAGCGAATATTGCACAACAGCGGCAGAAACGTACACGCGCAACACTGTTGCTTCTCAGCGATATATGATCCGTCGCACTATATGCAATGCCAGCGTTTTCAGGGCTTAGGGCTAGCTTCGATTATAAGAATTAATGTCACTTAGAGTTAGTTGATTTTTGGAAATAAAGAACGTCGGTCGTCGCCACGGAATTATCCAAGTCTTCTCATTTACTGCAACATCGTTGCTTCTTAACAAGTGTTAACACCGTTACTTCGTACGTGTTAATTCACTTCAATATTAAAAATCAAAATAAAATAACTTATACAATATCTGATGTTGTCATATGCCCAACTAAAGGTTAGAGTATTACGCTCATCCACATAATGGCACATTATCTCTGTGTATAAGTTAACACATCCGGCCTGACAAAAGTCAACGCCTACAATTCTGCATGATCAGCACAGTTGCAAAAATGTTTAATGCCAACTATGACAAACTCTGCGCCGTAGCGCTGCCGCCAACATTACATGCGCCGTTGCGACAGTGAAACATGATCCACTCGTTATAATCGCTGACACAGCGATTTTAGGTCAGGGCTAGTGTGATGTGCACAGCTCACTGTGCCCAGTATATACCAATAAACAATATTATCGGCCACGAGTACCTCAAAGACAAGCCGCGTCAACATATTTCACATGCAGTGACCGCTTGTATAAGATATATATGTATTTGCACAACACGCTTTATCCAATTCAATAAAAGTATCCATAGGTATAAGAACAGTCGCTCCAATATAAACTAAATATTAATAAGTTATAATCACTACATGATTATCTATCTGGAACCCAAATGCAATTAGAAACCAACTACACTAGCTTGATATAAGAACATTTTTTTACGTTAGTTTTTAGTCTGGATTTGACCAATAAACGAATAATTTATACATAACACAACCATACATAAGTTCCGTAATACGATCGGTCACTTATGTATGGACGTGGGATCTCCAGTGTAAGCACTGTTACGTTCTCGTGCACGCTGCAGCTTAAGTACCGAAATGTATATGCCATCTGCATGTACATATAATATACATATATACATACGGCATACTGTACACTCCCGTTCTGCCGCTGCTTTTAGCGACAAAACTCTTTACAAGCAACAACATGAATAAAGAACGCAACAAGTAAGAAAGCTCTAGTCGAGACTGCTCGACTAGGGGATACCCTGATCCCTACAAGGAGCTGATATTCCCGCACGCATAAGCACGCGCTCTGCTAACTGCGCAGTAAGCAGCGACTGCGCTTGGGTGGGCGATACTATGAGAATTTTGTTGTTGAATAATTTCTCTTGTAGTAAGACTATCTTCGTGAGACTTTCAGAACGTGATCATAATGTGAAAATGTATATGCATTCCAAAGCACAAGTCCCTAGTACTTAAAATACGCCTTTTACAAGTGTATGGGCGAGGTCTAAATCTATATTTAAAATTTACAGACTCTAGCTTTAAAGTAGGAGATATAATTTTATAACTGATTTTCGATGAGCTTTTTAATCGATAATAAAATAACGGGATGAGTTATCGTTTTTTAGCAATAAACTCGATATGCGCGCTCAATATTTACATTAAAAAACAAGTAAGGAAGCTCTAGTCGAGACTGCTCGACTAGGAGATACCCTGATCCCTACAAAGAGCTGATATTCACGCACGCATAAGCACGCGCTCTGCTAACTGCGCAGTAAGCAGCGACTGCGCTTGGGCTGCGCTGCAGTGTGGGCAATACTATGAGAATTTTGTTGCTGAATAATTTCTCCTGTAATAAGACTATCTTCATGAAACTCTCTCTCTAGTACTTAAAATACGTTTTTTGCAAATTGGGGGCGAAGGGGGCGTGGTATCCAAAATCTGTAAATGACAAAATCTGCGTATTGATCAGATGTATATACACACCAAATCTGAAGTCTCCAGGTCTAAAAGTATTGAAATTACGGTGAATAAACAAAATCAATTTATCGATTATTCGCGATAAAAAAGTAATCGGACGAGTTATCGAAAAAAAAAGATAAACTTGTACTGCGTATGGTATACATGAGTATGCATACAAAATTTGAAGTCTCTAGCTCTTATATCTTCTGAGATCTAGGCTTCATACGGACGGACGGACGGACGGACGGACGGACGGACGGACGGACGGACGGACAGACGGACAGGGCTATATCGACTCAGCTCGTCGCCCTGATCAAGAATATATATACTTTATGGGGTCTGCCACGCCTCCTTCTGCCTGTTACATACTTTTCACAAAACCATTATACCCTGATTTCCCATTTTAATGGGATCAGGGTATAAAAAAAGTTTGAAGTCTCTAGCTCTTATATGTTTTGAGATCGACGCATTCATACATACGGACAGACGGACAGCGCCAAATTGACTCAGCTCGTCGCCCTGACCAAGAATATATATACTTTATGGGGTCTGCCACGCCTCCTTCTGCCTGTTACATAAATTTCATCAAAAGCATTATACCCTGATTTCCCATTTTCAATGGGATCAGCGTATAAAAACACAATAACGTGCAAGAATATAAATATAAGAATGGACAAACGCCGTCTGAAAATTCATAAGTTCCTGATTTAAACATAAACATCAGCAGCACCAAATAACATGCGAAGAAAAAGTCAGCAAGCAGAAGACGAAACGGGGAGGCCAGGTACGCAAAGTACTGCAGCGGAAACGACTGCAATTAGATTTGCTGACCTCGTCGGAGACTCCAGAAGACCGACAACGCTAGTTAGAGCGTATCGATTAAATGTAAACAGAGCTTCGCCCTAGAACGAAGAACCTTAAGGGGGCGTTAGTCTTAACTTGCCTTGTTATAAGCCCTACCAGCAAGTTGAAGCACGAAAATGCAACTTGCAAAATACCAATATCTGATAGGCTTTTTTACTAACAATGTATACCCTGGTCCTATTAAAAATCAGTTTAAAAAGGTTTTGTGAAAAGTATGTAACAGGCAGAAAGAAGCATCGAAAAAGTATATATATTCTTGATCAGGGCGTCGAGCTGAGTCGATATAGTCCCGTCCGTCTGTCCGTCCGTCCGTATGAACGCTTAGATCTCAGAAGATATAAGAGCTAGAGACTTGAAATTTTGTATGCATACTCGTGTATACCATATGCAGTACACGTTTATATTTTCGATAACTCATTCGATTTCTCATTTATTGAAAATATTCGATAAATTGATATTGTTTATTCAGCGTAATTTAAAAAATTTTGGTGTGTAAGTTAACACGCGCCGATCAAATAGTGCTGACGGCGAGTCAGCGACTTCTACACCGGACGCCGTTGCAACAGAGTTGCAGACGAAATTGGACACCAGCACGCGAAAGCAGGCTGATCGTCCACAGAAGATACAAGCTCAGCGTCCTGTCGGTCTGGCCGCCGGCAGGGATGGCTTGGAGCCGCCGTTTAGCTTTAGGAATTTTTAGTTTGTAATCTTTTCCGAGAATGCTCACACGAGCTACAATAAGATTTATTTAATAAAGTTATAAAATGCTCTTGTCACAATAATCCGTCATGTTATTACTGGCGCCCAACGGAAATTGAATGAATAAAAACAACAACGAAAATAATATATGTGTGATCTGTGCAACTCCTCGAGAAATTATTCAGCAACAAAATTCTCATAGTATTGTCTACCCAAGCGCAGTTGCTGATTACTACGCAGTTAGCAGAGCGTGTGCTTAAGCGTGTGTGAATATCAGCTCCTTGTAGGGATCAGGGTATCTCCTAGTCAAGCAGTCTCGACTAGAGATTTTTACTTGTTCTTTAATGATAAGAATTGAATTTCATTGAGATTACTGTTAGTGTAAGGTGATCAGGCGAATGCAGGGCAGTAACAGATTGGACGATAGCAGTGGTGACGAACTGATTTCTTCTTTTCTATAACACAGACAAAAGAAAATGACAGAAGAGCAGGTAGCGCAACTTGGAGTGCAAATGCTTAATGCACTCGAGCAGCAAGCAGGTAGTTCTGAAAATAGAATAAGAGCCCTCAGAAGCTTATTGGACCGACTACAAATTAAAATTTTCGCAGACAGAAAATGCGACGACCCCTTAGAAATTGTTAAGTCCATTCCACAGATTGATGGAAAACAAGAAAATCCCGTTTCTTGGAGACAGGCAGCATGTGCAGCATATAAGGTTTTTGAACCTTACGATGGCAGCTCGATGCATAATCAAGCGGTTGCTATAATTCACAGCAAAGTCAGAGGACGAGTAAACGCTGTGCTTGCATTATTTATTACTGTGCTAAATTTCAGATCCATTATTGCTAAATTCGATTTCACATTCTCTGATAAGACGCCAGTGCATGTGATCCAGAAGAAGTTGAGCACGATGATGAGATGAAAAAAAGTTGATATTATTAACGAACAAAACAATAATGACACATGACCCTGTCGCAGTGGCTGTCCTGAATAGCAAATTCAGGAATGACGCTTTGCACACCTTTTTCAGAAAATCACTGAGGTGGGCCGTTTTTCCGGCACTATCCAAAGACCTCCCCTCTGCTCTAACTTTAGCTCTAGAAGCTGAATCGAGCAATGAAAGGAAAATATTTGCAGCTAAGCAAAGTACTCGAAGGGAAACCCTCAAAAGAGGAATGGCTAAAAGACTCAGAACTGGCGTCAAAATTGTCAATCTGAAAATGACGGTCCCTATCAGAAGGAGAACCCTCATATTCAGAAAAACACAAATGCAAATCAACAGAAGCCAGGTAGTTCTAAGCAGCGCTTCCCTTCTCAAAAAGCAGAGAGTCACGGACCTGAACCAATGGAAGTTGACTCTTCGCGTTTTAGGCAACCCACTCAGGGCTGTAGAAACACTCAAAATTATGGAGACCAATCCATGAGAATACAGCAGAACGTAGAAGACAATACTGACGACTACGGGACCTATTCACAACATGAGGCAGAGGCAGTTGGCGACCCTTATTTGTAAGAAACGTATTTGAAGTACTAGAGGCCTCTGCTGTGGAATAAATACACATTTTTTATTTCAATACTATGAGAATTTTGTTGCTGAATAATTTCTTTTGTAGTGAGACTATCACCCAGCTAAAAAGCACAGCTGCAATATTTAATGCAATGCAATAAATATAAACACAATTACAGAATATCAGCGCAATCACTTCCAAAATCCCCACGCGCAAGACTTAATGTAAGCATAATCCGTTCTGTTGATATCACAATTCAAGTCCCGATTTTCATAAGCCAATCTCGTGAGCATTTGGGTTTCAGAAAATTTTGGTTTTGAATAAAGAGCACTTTAGCTCCCAATATAAAAATAATTGTTTTCAAATCTCTTTTAGAGAGTGGTTAATTGGCGCCCAACGTGGAGCACCGCGTAAATAATCAAAATACACAAAACAAGAATATTCCAAATTCTTAAGTGTAAACGCGAGTGCAAAAAAAGTCGCTAAATTCATGTAATTAAAGAAAGAACGCACAATAATTTTGAAATTCTGAGCATTTGAAAACAAAAACAAAAAACTTTAAAACCAATAATACTTTAAAACTTTAAAACCAATAAAAACATTAAAAATAACATTGATAAACGATATACATTCAGTGCCTTTGAAAGCAAAAACCACACCGTTTACAAATTATTAAATACTTTCTTTATGAAAAACTACTAAAAAAAATAAAGGTTAAAGCGAACAACAAAAATAATAAATGAATACAAACACATATACCACAAATGAAGAAAGTAAGAAACCCAGTTACACGGTTACATTGTACCGAAGAAGGAAGACCTTACACGTGAGGTGTATCACCTTTGCTTGATAAAAATATATGTATATGCGATATGCGTGTTACACGATCGTTATATTACTTATAAGCAATCGTAATAATTATACCCTGATCCCATTAAAAATGGGAAATCAGGGTATAATGGTTTTGTGAAAAGTATGTGACAGGAAGAAGGAAGCATCGCAGACCCCATAAAGTATATATATCTTGATCAGGACGATGAGCTGAGTCGATATAGCCCTGTCCGTCTGTCCGTCCGTCCGTCCGTCCGTCCGTCCGTATGAACGCCTAGATCTCAGAAGATAATAATTTAACAGCAGATTTTGTTGCTCAATTAATAGCTACTCAAACTAGGGCACTTCAAGAGCAAATAGCTGAATTAAAAACACAGATTAACTTGTCATCATGTAATGAGCGTGAATTTGAAGCTACGCAAATTAATGATTTAATGCGTTGTGATGAATCATTTGATATCGTCAAGTACTTACCAGAACTTTCAGAACGCATATGTAAGTTTACACGAAGCTGCTTGCGGTGCTATGCGTATGTATAAAGCAGTAAGTAGGAGATACGTGGGCGCTTTAACAATGGTACTATTCTTAATTTTGAAGCAATACTTTCAAGATTAGATTTCACTTATAGTGACAGACGTCCAGTCCATATCATAGAGCAAGAGTTAAGCAACTTAACTTAACCGTCGTAGAATATTCTAACTTAATCAACAAAAAGATCACCCTCTTAATAAATAAAACCATAATGATATATGGCGATGAAGCCATTATAGCTAAAATAACAAGTAAGAACGTTGCAGTCGGTCGTTACCAACTGAGGAATACTCATTCACAATCCGGCTTTAGCATATCAAATTTTCAATATGACACGACACAAAAAGTGGCCTACAAATTATTTGTATACCCTGAGCCCATTGAAAAAGGGAAATCAGTATGAAAAGTATGTAACAGGCAGGAGGCGTGGCAGACCCCATAAAGTATATATATTCTTGATCAGGGCGACGAGCTGGGTCGATTTAGCCCTGTCCGTCTGTCCGTGATACTAGAGACTTGGGCTTTGGCAAATTCGTGCATTTCAATTTCTGCAGCTAATGCGTGTTTATGCGTGCGTGCTTCTGTATGTTTGTGTTTCTTTTGAACCTGAAAAAAACGAAGAATTCTTGAAATATCAGTTCCTGGAAGGGATCAGGAGATTTCGCAGTCGAGCAGTCTAGACTAGAGCTTTCTTACTTGTAATCGATATAGGAGGTTATTAGTAGCTCAACTATCAATTATATACTATTATCGTTTATTCTATGCGTACAGACAAAAGCGCGCCTTCTAACCTATTCTAGGAATTGCGATTGATTTGTGAATTTTTCAGCCGTTATTTTAGTTTTGTGATATGACGCTATAACACTAAAGTTACATATATAATTTTTCGCTACTAGATGAACAACCGAAGTAGGGGTGGCGATGGTTAAGGCAACGCAAGTTGTGTTAGATAGCGTGGTTTCAAGACTTATTCGATCCCATTTTCTTTTTTCATAAATTCGTTATTTTATTGGGAGGGTGCGAGCTTGAATGAATAGCACATAATATTTTTCATTTTCTTGGTCGAAAATTGTTATAAGTTTAAATTTGTTTCTTATGAAATAGCTATCAAATGTTTATACGTAGATATATACATATATAAAATATGTACTGCATACACAATTTCAGCACAGCTCATTTGTATGTGTGTATGTATGTACATATAATACATACTCTAGCATTTTCTAAGAATCTCAATTGCGATTGATTGTCTTTGCATTGTTTTTGAATTCCCAGCCGCTACTATGGCTTTTCTTTGCTATATGGCGACCTAACAATAATGTCATTTCCTTATTTCGTTTTAATTGCCATCATTATCGAAGGTGCGGTGGCGCTGTAGGCAAAGGCGAAGAATGCTATTATCTTAGCTATTTTCTTGAGGTGCGAGTTCGAATCCCGCGGAAAACTTTTTTTAAAAATTGAAATTTTATGTTATCATTTCGTTTATATTTTTCCAATTTCATAAAAATGTGTCCTTCCGTGTTATGAATATTATTATTTATATATACAAGTGACGCACGCATATAAATTTCTTAGTTGGCTGCTACAAATGCCGATTCGCCACGCCTCTAGTGGGCGTAGATGGTTGTGGTTCGAGCCCCGCAGAAAACTTTTGTTTGTAATTTTTTTAAGATTTATAATTTAATTTTTATTTTTTAAATTCCACAAAAATGTTTTCTTCCATGCTATCAATGCCTATTAAGCATATTTATATATATAGATGGCTCAAGCATATAAATGTCGCAATTTTTTTTTTTTTTTTGCCAGTTCTTAGAACAAGCTAATGGTAACCCAACTGCAAAAGTTGAATGCTTGCGCTCAAAAAATGTGAAAATTACAGGGTATTTTTTGATATGCCACTCCCCTAAAGAGGCGTAACAACTATTTTTGGGTCATCGATAGAGGAGGCTACTAGTAACAAAACTATCCAAATTTGAAGCTTCTAGCTCTATAATTGTAGGAGATATACGTTTTTGTGGTTTGCCACGCCCCCTGTGGGCGGAGATAAATCCACTATAGCTTTTTGGTCTTGGGTGATCAGCCCGAGTATATATACCAAGTATCAGGTCTCTAGCATCAATAGTGCCCAAAATATAGCAGAATTTGAAAAATCACTATATCTTCAGATCCGATTTGCCATGCCCCTAGTGGGCGTAGACATATAATACATGCAAAATTTCAGCGCTCTAGCTTTAAAACTCTATGAGATACAGTTTTACCCGATTTGCCACGCCCCCAATAGGCGTAGATATATCCGCCATGGCTTTTGAATTTGGAGGGTCAACACGAATCTACGTTTCAAATTTCAGCGCTCTAGCTCTTCAGCTAATATAATTTCTGGCATATCGGAAAATGCATTTTCCTATTTTCCACGCCCCTAGTGAGCGGATCTTTAAAATTTTAACACTTTATAAATCGGAGATATACACTAGTATGTGTTCCAAATTTCAAGTCTCTAGCTCTAGTAGCGCGGAAATAGACTGCGATCATACGGACTGACGGACGGACAGCAAGACGGACATGCACATTTTGCTTATAATTTTGCAAATACGCAACAATCAAAAGAAAAATTATAATAAAAACAAGTAAGGAAGCTCTAGTCGAGACTGCTCGACTAGGAAATACCCTGATCCCTACAAGGAGCTATTATTCTATTATTCACGCATGCATAAGCACGCGCTCTGCAAATGAAAAAATAGCGTTTTCCATTAATAATGGAAAATATGAATTCCTTAGAATGCTTTTTGGACTTGCAAAAACACCAAGTATATTCCAGAGTGCCATGGATAATAACTGCGTGAAAAAGTCGGAAAAACTTGTCACATCTATATGGATGACATTATAGTTTTTTTCAGAAACCATAGAAAAACATTTTTATCATTTACAAGAAATCATCGAAACTATTTTCAATACAAATATGAAAATCTCTCTAGAAAAATCAAAATTCTTTAGAACTAAAATTGAATTTTTGGGATACACAGTATCACACAATACTATCATCACTGATCCGAAAAAAATTGAATCCATTACAAAATATCCTCCTCCCAATAATTTAAGAGAGCTATGAGGTTTTATCGGATTAACTAATTATTATAGAAAGTTTGTAAAATATTACGCTGATATAGCCAAACCTCTCCCTAAATTAGTACATGGACATAATGGCATAGTTTCAAAGCATGTCTAAAAAACGAAAATAACACTTGACGATGAAGCCTTCGCAGCATTCGAAAATTTGAAATCACATTTAATTGCAAAGGTAGAATTTACCCAACCTGATTATTCAAAAAAGTTTGTTCTTACTACAGATGCCTCTGATATTGCTATAGGCGCCGTCCTTTCACAAGAAAACAAATCTATTACTTTTGTTTCAAAAACCTTACATAAAATAAAAAGAAATTATGCAACTAATGAAAGGGAATTATATGCCATAGTATGGGATTTGAAAAACATCCGTAATTACCTATACGGTGTTACTAATATAGAAATTCAAACAGATCACCAACCACTTTCTTTCGCAGTTTCCGTACGAAATCCGAAAGCAAAAATGAAAAGATGGCATGCTTTTATAGAAGAGTTTTCTCCTAATATAGTTTACAAACCGGGATCAACTAACATTGTAGCTGATGCCTTATCAAGGGCAGAAATTAATCACATTACTAATGAAAACAAGTAAGGAAGCTATAGTCGAGAGTGCTCGACTAGAAGATACCCTGATCCCTACAAAGAGCTGATATTCACGCACGCATAAGCACGCGCTCTGCTAACTGCGCAGTAAGCAGCGACTGCGCTTGGGCTGCGCTGCAGTGTGGGAAATACTATAAGAATTTTGTTGCTGAATAATTTCTCCTGTAGTAAGACTATCTTCATGAAACTTTCAGAACGTGATCATAATATTCAAATGTGTGTACATTCCAAAGCACAAGTCTCTAGTACTTAAAATACGTTTTTTGCAAATTGGGGGCGAAGGGGGCGGGGTATCCAAAATCTGTAAATGACAAAATCTACGTATTGATCAGATGTATATACACACCAAATCTGAAGTCTCCAGGTCTAAAAGTATTGAAATTACGGTGAATAAACCAAATCAATTTATCGATTATTCGCGATAAAAAAGTAATCGGACGAGTTATCGAAAAAAAAAAATAAACTTGTACTGCGTATGGTATACATGAGTATGCATACAAAATTTGAAGTCTCTAGCTCTTATATCTTCTGAGATCTAGGCGTTCATACGGACGGACGGACGGACGGACGGACAGACGGACAGGGCTATATCGACTCAGCTCGTCGCCCTGATCAAGAATATATATACTTTATGGGGTCTGCCACGCCTCCTTCTGCCTGTTACATACTTTTCACAAAACCATTATACCCTGATTTCCCATTTTTAATGGGATCAGGGTATAATAATCATATGTCTGAACAAGAGCTTTCGTCCGATAATAAAACTATTCATTCAGCCGAAAGTAGTTATGAATGTATAATCGAAGAAACTAAAAAACCTTTAAATCAATTTAAACAACAGTTACTTTTATCCAAAAACAGGTTTAATATTCATGAACAATATCAACCATTCGATAAAGTAAGGCATATCATAGAATATGATACAGTTGTTAATTTATTGAAAATACTTAAAGAATTTATGCAACCAAATCTAACGACAAGTATTCATTACAGCACAGAAGATTTATATGATTTTCAAAATTCCATAAAAAATACGTTCACTAATAAATTGTTATTCACAAGAAAGTTCGTCCTTGACATTGAACACAAAAATCAAGAAATTATCATTGAAGAAACACATGCTCGTGTTCATAGAGGTTTTGACGAAAATTTGAAACATATACTTAAATACTATTATTGGCCAATATTATATAAAAATCGTAAGCAACACATCCAAAATTGCGAAATCTGTAATAAAAACAAGTACGATAGAAATCCTAAACAAATACAAATATCAAAAGCACCTATTCTTTAAATAGAAGGTGAGCAGCTTCACATTGACATATTTTATTCCCAAAAACTATCATTCCTTACTTGCATTGATGCATATTCAAAAATGTCTTGTTATCAAACAAATTTATAGCAAATCCGATATGGCAAATAAGGTATTACAACTTATCCAAACTTTCCCATATGATAAGTAATTAATGATGGATAACGAACCTAGATTTTCTTTAGAACAATTTAAATCCTCAATATCTCGTTCAGGCATTACAATCTATTATGCGGATCCCAGACACAGTCTTAGTAACGATCAAATAGAAAGAGTGTATTCCACATTAATTGAACTTTCTCGATGTATTCAAGAAGAATTTAATATAATAGACTTTTCCGAAGTCATATGCACCAAACGATTACCATGTTTGTGAAATAATTTACGAAAAAACACGGGGAAACAAATAAATTACAACCGACATATAAAAAACAAACAGTAAAACAAGATTTAGGAAAACCCATAAAAACAAACAGTAGAAACCGCATTATACACAAAGATAATATAAAAAGTTAATAAATAATTTTTTTCTCCTTTATATCTTCTAGCATGAACATAGTATATGCGCTATCTCTTTTGTTGCCGCTTTGTTCTTCCGATATAATAAATTATTCAAATGACGACTACGTCTTACTTGAAGACACCGATAATCTTTTTTTATATGAAACATTCGATGAAGTTTTCCATATTACTAACTTAAGTTTTTATAATGATATATTTGAAAAGGAGCTAACATATTTCAAACAAGACAACAAAACTATAAATTGGGAAATAACCATTGAAATGAATTCAATATAAACACTTCTTTCTCAAATTACACACCATAGAATTATTAAACGAAGTATCAAAGAATTAAGTACAATTTTCACATGGATCACCGGCACACCAGATCATGATGACATGTTAACTATTCAAAATAAAATAAATGACCTCATCAAAAATAACAACAAGCAAAATCAAATAAATTCCGCAATTTTTAAAGAAGTAACTAAAATCACGAATCTTTTAAATAATATAAATTGTAATGAAGAAATATTATTAAAAAGATATCGACTTCAGCTATTAACAATTGATTTACAAAATCTGCTAGACACCATCACATTCTCAAAAGCCAAAATATTAAACCCAAAAATTTTAAATAAACAAGACATGTTAAACATATTTAATCACGAAACATTTAATTTCACTTTAATTTACCTTTAACATGTTTCCCCCTTTTCAATTGTTTCTTTTCAAGGCTTTTTCATAATTTCTATAAAATACCCAATTATTAATAATAATTGTAAGTTATACCACGCTAAAGCCATATCACAAACAAATGTGAAATTATTTGTAAACAATAAAATTGCTAAGTGTAATAATATTTTTTATCTTATCGAAAACTTTAAAAAGAAATATATATTAGTTTTGCCCATATTCTGTTTGACATAAATTGTTTTGTCAATCTAATTAAAAAACAATGTACAAGCTGTACAAAAATATCTGAAAAAAAAACAAACCAGTAGAAATAATAACAGATGGAGCTATTTTAGTGTCAGGAGCAAACTGTGTTTACGAAACCAGGCTAACAGGCATCTATCTTGTTACTTTAAAAAATATATTAATTATAAACAACATCACTTACACTAATGAAAAAAAAAAATTTTTAAATTATATAAAACACAATAGATTCACAAACTACCTAGATAATGAATATCAAATAATACTGAACTTCAATTAGAAAATACAGATATTTTATCCCAAATTGTAATTAAACTAGAAAGTAATCATTCAAAAATTAAAATTATTCTATTTATAATCACTTTTATTTTTATTATGACTAAGCGTCTTAAATATTGCTCAAAGCTAAATATAAACCCCATCAGATTATTGAGTTCAAAATCATCAAATAATCAAACCAGCAAAAATCAATCTTCAGATCTACAAATCGATATATTAAACAAACGAATCGAAGCCCTCGTAAATGCTCATTAAGAATCGGGACGATTCTCTTTATGAAAGGAGGGAGTTACCACCCAGCTCACAACGCGTTTCTTATTAGAAATATAAACAATTTCATATATGTTTATCTTCTTATTTCCGACTCTAAAAGCTTAAAAGCATTGCATTGCACATAGGCATCACCCTGCCAAAAAGCACAGCTGCGATATTCATAACCTAAACACAATCACAGAATATCAGCGCAATCACTTTCAAGATTCCCACGCGCAAGACATAATGTAAACATAATCCGTTCTTTTGATTTCACAATGCAAGTCTCGATTTTCATAAGCCAATCTCGTGAGTTTTTAGAACTCAGGAAAGAAGCTTTTTATAAACATATCTGATGAACAGCATAAGATCATGATTGTACTTTAGTTCTAATTTTAGTTTTGAATAAAGAGCACCTTATCTTCCAATATAAAAATATTTTTTTCCAATCTCTTCTAAATATTGGTTAATTTACATACAAAATTTGAAGTCTCTGGCTCATATCTTCTGAGATCTAGGCGTTCATACGGACGGACGAACGAACAGACGGACAGGGCTATATCGATTCAGCTCGTCGCCCTGATCAAGAATATATCTATATACTTTGTGGGGTCTGCCACGCCTCTTTCTTCCTGTTACATACATGTTAACAAAATCATTGTACCCTGAATCCCAATTTTAATTTGGTTCAGGGTATAAATAAAAAAGGTCAACCGAGAAAAAAATTATTTAGTAAGAAAAATTTGTAAAATTTGCACACTAATATTTTATAGAGACAATTTTTAATACATTTAATTATTAAGTACCTTTTATATATTTCAATAATTAAGAACATATATAAATAACTCCATAGATATATTACGTTATTTTTTAAAACGTGTAGTATGTTTTATATGATACAAGCCATCATATTGTTGTGTATACAATATCTGCTGTTGTCATATGCCCTGATATCAAAGTATTACGCTCATCCACATAGTGGCACTTTGTCTCTGTGTACACATAACACAACCATACATAAGTGCCGTAAAATGAACGGTCACTTATGTATGGACTGGCTTGCATCGTAAGCACTGTTACGTTCTCGTCCACGCTGCAGCTTAAGCACCCAAATGTATATGCCATCTACATGTACAAGGCCCCAACCACTATTAATTCGAACAGCATAATTTTGCAGTGCACAATGTTCACCACACTATATTAGCAATACTAATAAATATAAAGCATACCAATGTGTTTTGTGTTAAAGAGAATTTCATTCTCTTAACGATGAAACAAAAAGCTTTTTCTATTTCCAACAACAACAACAATATGAGTAATTTATTCAAATGGTAGACTTAAGTTATAAGAAAAAAATGAGCACTATTAATTCGAACGCAGCGAAAGCGTACCTTTTTCTCAAAAGAAGAGAAAAACAAAAGAAAACAATGTAATAGAATAACTATCTAGTAGTAATCTGCAAAAAATATCACAATAAAACATATAAAAAGTTTACAACTGCTACAGATCAGTGAAAGTTTAACAACGATGGTACATGGTAACCCTATTTGCAACGAAATCAGAGTATTGATTAGAGATTATTTTAAATCTGGGAAGATACGGAGATTAGCAAGCAATTAAATTTGTCTAAACGAGCATCAGCAATAATACCCCGCGACAAAAGACAACTAGCCAAAATTGCTAAGGCTGATCGTCACCAATCTGTAAGAAATTTGGCTTCTCAGTGGTCGCAGAAAATTTTCAAAGCTGTCAAGCGAGAATGATGCGACTGCATTAAAAAAATATTGGATATGGTTTTTATAAAGTAAGTTTTTTTATTACCTATCACATCGTACCAAAATCCTTGCTTACGCTTCTTCAAAAAAAGAAGCGTTCGCAATGGGCTCAGGAAAGAATGACATGGACTCAAAGGCAATGGGATCAGGGTATAATAATACAAATTACAAATAATACTTTAATACATTTTGAAAATGGCACAATAGGTATAGACAATAATTACTTTACCAACACTTATGAATCAGAAAACGAAAAAACATTATACGAAAACAAGAGACAAGCGCAAAAATTTTACAAAACAAGTAACTTTTGAAAACATATTAGAAACTAATAAAATAAACTGGATGAGTATTAAGAACTTAAAAACTCATAAACATATAATCTATACATCCAATGCAGTTATAATTATATTAATAATTATATTGATAATCTCGATTATACTAAAGCACAATGAAATTAAAATCCAAATAAACAAAAGTAGAATTCAGGAGAATTCTTGTCCAAAAGGGGAGAAGTTATGAATAAGTCCACTCCATTCCCAGAACAAAACGCAAACCAAATACAAAGTCAAAAAGTACATGTTATTGAACGCTCTAAATTCTAGGAAGGACAAAGTTTGTTCTGAAATGTTAAGCATCCCGGAGCGGAGGATGAATTTTAACAAAAATCGAAATTCTATAGAATCTGAATCTATATTTAAAATTTGGAGACTCTAGCTTCAAAGATGCGGAAGATATAATTTTATAACTGATTTTCGATAAGCTTTTTAATCGATAACAAAATAACGGGATAATTTATCGTTTTTTAGTGATAAACTCGATATGTGCGCAGTACACGGACATTTAAAAATAAAACAAGTAAGAAAGCTCTAGTCGAGACTGCTCGACTAGGAGATACCCTGATCCCTACACAGAGCTGATATTCACGCACGCATAAGCACGCGCTCTGCTAAGTGCGCAGTAAGCAGCGACTGCGCTTGGGCTGCGCTGCAGTGTGGGCAATACTATGAGAATTTTGTTGCTGAATAATTCCTCCTGTAGTAGGACTATCTTCATGAAACTTTCAGAACGTGATCACAATGTGCAAATGTGTATACATTCCAAAGCACAAGTCTCTAGTACCTAAAATACGTTTTTTGCAAATTGGGGGCGAAGGGAGCGTGGTATCCAAAATCTGTAAATGACAAAATTTGCGTATTGACCAGATGTATATACATACCAAATCTGAAGTCTCCAGGTCTAAAAGTATTAAAATTATGGTGAATAAACAAAATCAATGTATCGATTATTCGCGATAAAAAAGTAATCGGACGAGTTATCGAAAAAAAAGATAAACTTGTACTGTGTATGGTATACATGACTATGCCTACAAAATTTGAAGTCTCTAGCTCTTATATCTTCTGAGATCTAGGCGTTCATACGGACGGACAGACGGACAGGGCTATATCGACTCAGCTCGTAGCCCTGATAAAGAATATATATACTTTATGGGGTCTGCCACGCCTCTTTCTGCCTGTTACATACTTTTCACAAAACCATTATACCCTGATTTCCCATTTTTAATGGGATCAGGGTATAAGAAGGCTCTAGTTCTTATATGTTCTGAGATCAACGCCTTCATACATACGGATAGACGGACAGGGCCAAATCGACTCAGCTCGTCGACCCCTGATAAGAATATATATACTTTATGGGGTCTACCACGCCTCCTCCTGTCTGTTACCCTGATTTCCCATTTTCAATGGGATCCGGGTATAACAAGTAAGAGTGCTCTAATCAATATTGCTCGACTAGGAGATACCCTGAACCCTACAAGGAGCGGATATTCATGCACGCATAAGTACGTGCTCTGCTAACTGCACAGTTATCAGCGACTGCGATTGGACTGCACTGTGGACAATTTTATGAGAATTTTGTTGCTGAGTTAATTTCTCTTCCAGTGCGACTATCTTCATGAAACTTTCAGAACGTGATCATGATGTTCAAATGTGTACTCTAGTACTTAAAATACTGTAAGGCGGCTTGCCCGCGCACCGCCTCACAGCTCTTAACTTTGTAGTGTGTAAGATAGCATAAGTAATTTTGTACTGTGTAAGTTAGGATAAGGAATTTTATAGTAGTTAAGGATTTTGTAGTGTGTAAGTTAGGAAAGGGATTTTGTAGTAGTCAAGGATTTTGTAGCACTTAAGTTAGATTTGAATTTTGAATTGCTCGCAAGCGCGCGCCGCCGGTGATCGGCAATGCAACTCTGCCCGGCGTGGAGAGTCGGTGTGGGGAGTTGCATAGCCGACGCCGCGGCGAATTGGACGGCCACGCACGCGATCGGCCGAAGGCGGCCAGGGAGTCGAGTGAGAGGCGTAGGCGCGATCGGTCGGAAATGAGAAACGTTGTCGAAAAAGGGTGTATTGGAAGACGCGGTTGAGAAAACATGGAAATAATAAATGAGCTAATAGTTAATGGTTACGACATAAGGCGAGAGTGAAATAAACTATGTAACGAAAACGGAAAAGTAAGTTGTCTTTTATCTGCCCTCCACTCATCCTTAACCTGCATCTCCCACGTGTTCTTCGTGTGCGGCTCTGTCCCTCCGAAAGCACGTGATCCCCTTCCCCGCCCTGACCTCCACCCGCGCGCGAAGCGTTGAGTGCGCCTCTCGGCGCCACTCAGCTTGAGCCACTCCGCGAGCACACGCGTGGGCGCGACGGTTACCTAACGAGTCTTCGGGCGTGCCCCCCCCCCCCCTTTCCTCTACCTCCGTCCACGTGCGAAGCGTCGAGTGCGCCCCGCAGCGCCACTCAGCTTCCGCCGCTTCGCTGGCACGTGCGTGGGCGTGACGGTCAAGATCCCCAAGATTTGCCGAATCCCTTTTCACCACCTCACTCCCGCCCGCGTCTCCGAAATAAATAAATTTCTTGTGAGCAGACCCTGCGCAGGCCGAGCCTACCCCAGCTGGAAAAAATTGTAACCTTACAATACGTTTTTTGCAAATTGGGGCGAATGGGGCGCGATATCCAAAATCTGCAAATTACAAAATCTTAGTCCAGGTCTAAAAGTATTAAAATTACGCAGAATAAACTAAATCGATTGATAGATTATACTCGATAAAAAAGAAATCGGATGAGCTATTCAAAAAATAAGATAAACGTGTACTGCGTATGGTATACATGCAAAATCTCTAGCTCCTGTACCTTCTGAGATCTAGGCGTTCATATGGCAATACTTCCTTCTATTACATACTTTTTACAAAAGCATTATATCGTTACGTTTTTCATTTTTTTATATATTTGTATACTCTGATACCATTAAAAATGGGAAATCAGGGTATAAAAATAAAATTTAAAAAAATAAATATAAATAAATAAATAAAATAAATATTAAAAAAACTTACATAGAAGCTTACTTACCCCTTCAATTAATGGTGGACATCAAGCGGGGTCCTTCAGCATTAAAAGAATCATCATAATTTACGTACTGCTAAAAATACGATCATTTTTAGAGAACACTTCATTCCCTTTCAAACTACCCGGTTTGTCATATACTTTCATATTTATAATCCACTTGTACTATTAGGTCTTTCAGCTGCAACGGTGATGTCTCTTTCTCACAAGGTGATGGTTTGGGATCGTAACTACAAAGTTCTTCACGAAGTTGAATACCTCTGGTATTTCAGTCTACTGGGAACTTAATTTGACAATAGTGGCTATTCGAACTGTTGAATTCACATTAGGAAATTATGTTAAATATGTTGTACACAAATCTTTACATGGAGGAATGAAAGATCAAGCTATGTACCAATCGTCTTATCATAACGATCCAGTGGATGCTTTCGCAGATGGCGCACTGGCCGTCTTTACTGCTGAGCTCAGCTTAACATATATGCCAATGGCTAAATGGTTATATTGAGGAAAACTGTGTAAATGGGCCCAGTGGCCTTCTTTATTGCTGAATTTGCCTTGACACAGTGAGTTTTCTTATAAATTCCTTATAAATGATTCTGTGAAAGCTTTTTGTAGATGGGCCTAGTGGCCCATCAAAGATGTAAACGAATAAAGTTCCATTTATCAATCAAATGAAATTCCATAGAATATTTTGCATTATAGGGAAAAACAAAGTTTTCATGTGCAGGTATATCGGTGTGTTGGTCATTGTCTCTGACTTCATAAATGTCGAAGTAGATGGGCCCAGTGGCCGTCTTACCTACCGACAATCTTCTAAGTGGTCCAAGCATGATATTTAGCGTGATAAGGAAAACAAAGTTTTCATTTGCAGATAGGTCTATCTTATACTTCTTGAATGCGGGAGCAGATGGGCCCAGTGGCCGTCTTACCCTTTTAAAGGGTCCTTTTAAATTAAATTTCTGTTTTTTTTCGGTATGTTATTTGCACACAATAAGTTCATCTGAGATATTCAGTAACTCGGGAGCGATTTAGCCGAAATTCATGATAAATCGGTGTGTTGCTAGAGAAATACAATGTAATTAAAAATTAATGTGAATTATAACGTATTAGTTAAGTTTAAAATTTAATATTTATACAATACACATGTATCGAACTTTATTAAATTATAATATGAAGCCCTTATCTTGTTGAAATATATATAACAGGCTCTTTTGTTCACTTGTAATTATTATTCTAAGTCATCAATGGTTGCAGTTCCGGAAGTTTCTAAAATATTTGAAGAGCTCTCATTTTGGCTAGAGCGAGTTCCAGCGACCAATCCTTCGCTAGATTCTGAAGCCCGACCGAATTCTTGCATTTTGATAATTAACATAGCAAACACTTGAGCCGGTAGAGAGGTTTGAAGCACTTGTAGTAGTCGAGCGGGCTGACCACACACAACGATTGCATTAGCTAAATGCTCAACACCACTTTCGAAATCGCCCCGAGCTATCAATGTTTCACCAAGCTGAATTTCTTGAAGGAAATATCTGAAATTTGTAATAATAATTTCGTTCAATATGGTAAAATATACATTGTTTATATTAAATCCAAATTTAAGAGACATTAAAGTAAATTAATAAATATCTAATATAATAAATCAGCATCAAAGGATCTGATTTAATCACAGTGTTTTGACAATATTTTTAACAAGTAAGAAAACTCTAGTCGAGACTGCTCGACTACGAGATACCCTGATCCCTACAAAGAGCTGATATTCACGCACGCGCTCTGCTAACTGCGCAGTAAGCAGCGACTGCGCTTGGGCTGCGCTGCAGTGTGGGCAATACTATGAGAACTTTGTTGCTGAATAATTTTACTTGTAGTTGGACAATCTCTATGAAACTTTCAGAACATGATCATAATGTGCAAATGTGTATACATTCCAAAGCACAAATCTCTAGTACCTAAAATACGTTTTTTACAAATTTGGGGCGAAGGGGGCGTGGTATACAAAATCTGTAAACGACAAAATCTGCGTATTGCTCAGATGTATGTACACAGTAAATATGAAGTCTCCACGTCCAAAAGTGTCAATATTACGCCGAAAAAACAAAATCAATTTATCGATTATTCGCGATAAAAAATTAGTCGGACAAGTTATCGAAAAATAAGATAAACTTGTACTGCGTATGGTATACATGAGTATGCATACAAAATTTGAAGTCTCTAGCTCTTATATCTTCTAGGCGTTTATACGGACGGACGGACGGACGGACAGACGGACGGACAGGGCTATATCGACTCAGCTCATCGCCCTGATCAAGAATATATATACTTTATGGGGTCGGCCACGCCTCCTTCTGCCTGTTACATACTTTTCACAAAACCATTATACCTTGATTTCCCATTTTTAATGGGATCAGGGTATGGTATAATTAAAACAAGGTAAGGGCGACTTAAAGATGGACCTACAAAAATATCGAGATATGCAAAATACTTTATGGGGTCTGCCACGCCTCCTTCTGCCTGTTACAAACTTTTCACAAAACCATTATACCCTGATTTCCCATTTTTAATGGGATCAGGGTATAAAAAATACTTCAAAACAAAAAAGAACAGCAAATATCAGCTGTCTATTAATTCTGTATCTGTATCTATAACAGATGAGTATGGAACTGGCTAATATTTGGTATGCCCACAATTAGCTTCCATTACATCTCTGAGGCGTCGCGACAATATTAGGCCATTTATGTCGTAGTATCGAGGCATTTTGGGCCACTCCTCGTGTATGCAACGAATTAACTCGTTTTTTTGTCTTAATACATCGTTTGGCTACTATTTTTTTTAGTAGTGCCCACAAATTCTCAATCGGATTTATATCCGGGCTCTGAGGTGGGTTATCAATAACTTTGCTGCAGTTATATAGCAGCCAAGTGCGACACAGCAGCGACTTGTGCTTCGGATCATTGTCCTGATACACCTTATACTTGCATTTACTAGGATTTTCTGGATCAATGAAGCCAAACTTGTGCGCACTTTCTGTCAATTCCTTCTTCAAAATATCCAAATAAAGTTCCTTTGTCATGATATCGTTGAATATTCGCAGCTCTCCGACATCTTTCGAAGAAACACACACCACACCATGACTGAAAGCTGGCCAAACTTGACAGTGGGCACAATGTTTTTGGTGTGGAGGGCTGTTTTTGGTTTCCGCCAAAGTTTTCCAGGGTCAGCATTATAGAATAACGTTATCTTTATCTATTCGCAAAAGATTACGTTATTCCAATAGTCAGGAGGACAGTCAATATGGAATCTTGCGATGGTCAACCGTTTCTTAATATTTACAGCAGACAGCAAGTGCTACTTCCTTGCTACATGTGAGGAGTATTTGTATAAATTAAGCACTTTTCTGACAGTCTCGGGACACACTGTCCTTTGAAGATTTAATGTTTGTTTTCCACTTTCTTTGGGATTTATGAATAATCCCGTGCAGACAGCTTTGCTGTTCTGCCCTTAGAGCTTTTAGTTCCAGTCTATTTTCCTTTTCTGTCCAATTAATAATATTATAAACTGTTCTAAGCTTAGTATTAAGCATTTCAGCTAACTCCTTAATGGTATTTACTTTGATATAATTAAAATACACTAATACACCAGGTAGTGATTCCATTAATTTATTAAAACGAATATATTCACGGAAAACTTGTGAAAACAGGCGCGGCGAACCACATTTGATTTTTATGGCCCGTTAGCTTTTTCCCGTCTTCTTTCAAGTAATGTTTGCATTTAGCAAAGAATTCATAGACAGCTGATATTTGCTGCTATTCTTATTGTTTTTGTTATGTATTTTCGTTAAGAATACATGAAACAAAAATAATGTAAAACAAATTCTGAGAAAAGGTTCCTTTCCTTATGAAATATGATGTTAAAATTGAATTTGTATGACTTCTTTCGTTTTGCAAACAATTAATGGACATACTGTATCTGGGAATTGATGAATAATCAAAACAGCAAATTTTTGTATATTTGCATATACAAAAATTTATCATTTGCGTATGACCAAATTTTATGCTCTGAAGAACTTCACAGAGCCTTAATAGAAATATCAACACATATGTATATATGACTAATCCTTTTAAATTTGCCGTAGTAGAAATAGTATGTGTATACGAATGAATGTGTTGAGCGTACACACGTGCATCCTTTGTTATGTAATATAGAAATTCAATACTGCAACATTACCTTTCAATAGCTTCGTGATCATTCAAATTTGGCATTCCCTGCTTTGCAGTTCCAACTTTTCGGTTGCGCCGACGACCTGTTTTAGTAATATTCATACAAATATATAAATAATATATATATATATATATATAACATATTATAGATAATAATGCATATAGCGTGAATTTACTTACGATCGCGCACTTTTTTCTTGTAGTCTGGTTCACTCCGGCGTTTGTTGTCAAAATAAATGCAATAACCGATGAACAAGGTACCAGCCAGACCTGCTGCAATTCCAATTGCAGTTTTGTTTATTTCAATCATAATTCCGCAGCTTTTTCTACTCCATGAACGACACTATAGCTGCTAAGCAATCGATGTTCGAGTCGATAGTATCGATTGCTTTAAAAATCTATGAGACCTTTACGATATTTTCCAATAAATTTTGCGTTGTGTTAAAAACAATGCAAACAAACCATATTAATGGAATTGGAACAAATTTTCGTTATACACTTTGACAAGATTTTCCCAACACATACATATGTGAGATATAATGATAAACAAAAAATATTAACATTTCACATTAAAGTTTTATTGTAGAACATAAATTAACAAAACAGGAAAGTTGCAGTTGTGCCTTACCGACATTTATGTCCATTCTTGTCAATGCTGATCCATTTTCCGATTGTCACACCCCCAATATATACACACATATGTATGTACATATTAAGCTTCGAATTTATTTCAGAATACAGTACATGTCTATATTTTGTATAATCTTAGAAGCCGTCTAAGGTCACGTAAGGGCAAATTTAGAAATGCATGCTAAAATATGCTAAAGTTACAGAATATTTTCTAGTTAGCCTGGCCCCCAAAGGTGCTAAAGAATCATCAATAGAAGAAGACTCCAGTATCTCAACTGACCAATTTGAAAGTTTTTAACTGTAATGCCGTAAAACAAACATACATATCTATATGCTATGGAACCATTTTTGCCACGCCCCCAATAGCCGTATGTGTATGTATCCACCATTTAGTCAAAAAATAATGTTTTATAATTAAAAAAAAACATTATTTTTTAAAACATACATATTATATATGTACATATGTATATAGCCCAAGTGCAGTTGCTGTACGGCGCAGCAGCATACATGTATTCTTGCGTGTGGATGCATCTGTATGTATAAAATAATCCAAAAAATAAGCGTATAGTAATATAGCATAAATGAAGAAAAAATAACGGTGTTCGAATTTTTAATGCGCAGAATGTGTTGAGTGACATTAAAGCTACATGCATATGTATGTATGTAAGTCGAAAACAGTTTGAGTGAAAGAGTGCGCTAAAACATACATATACATACATATGTATGACTATGGAGGCAGAAAATTCAGACGACATTTTCAGCATCAACGCTTTCCTTCCCTTCTCACAAATAACCATAAAAACGGTATACTCTTCATTTAGAAGGGAAGAAGTGTGATCGTCGCGATGAAATTGTAATTTTTCGGCGCTATTGCTGTGAATACATTGTGGTATGGAGAGAATAGAAGAGCGAGTTAAACGAAAAAATAGCGCATAGCAGATGAAAATGTGATCATTCCGTTTGAGCGCTCGCAGCGCACTGTGCTAGTTTATACATGAAAAAACGAGTCACTCGACGCCTTTCAGCTTTGCCAACTTTTTCATTCGACTTTAAAGCTTCAGTTTTCTCGGTCATTTTACTGCAGGCAAAAAGTTATGACACCAAAAGTGCACTCCAAGTCAAACTCACTCAACACTTTGTATGTTTCTCACTCACTCATTCAACTTCATATCGAATAGACTCTAGGTTTCAGGTAAAGTCATGCAGTCGGGGTGCCTGACTAAGGGTTCCCCTAATAATTTGATGATCAGGTGCTCCATATTGAATCTGAATATTTATTTATATAAGTTTAAAGAAATTTATTTTTATTTTTGAAATGAATAACAAATTAAAATTATTAACCGTAAGTTTGTTTATTGCTTTTATTATAATAGGTAAAGAACCTTCATCCTAGATCCTATTTATTTAATTAAAAATAGCCAAATTTATTTTCCCTTAACCACTAACCATAGAACACATAGACACAACTTCGTATTCGCTCGGCTCCTTACTTTTAGGTTTGGGGCACGAAAATACACGACAGCACAATCATTTCGCTTCAAGAGTTCGCCCGAGATGGTGCTGTCGTGAATTTTCGTACGCCGAACCCAAAAGTAAGGAGCCGAGCGAATACGAAGTTGTGTGGGGTAACCTCGCCCAAAAATAAGTCGGACAAATTCTTTCTTCAGCGTGTCCAGTCTATGTGTTCTATGGTTAGTGTCTATGGTTAGTACGCATTGCGTGGTATCGATAACACTTTGGGAAGAACATTTATTATTTATCGACTATCGCTTGCTCTCCGAAAAGGATAAATAATTGCCACATATTATTAATATTTGTCTGCCGTCTCTCGCACTTGGGGCAAAATGAATTTTAATAAAGTGCACATTTTTTTCGCCTTTGGAATAGAAACCTACATAAGAAACACGATTGACTGAGCGTTGTCTGGGTATCTAGGGTACCTAAATCGAAAAACAAAAATAAATAAGGTTGTAAAATTCAGACGAAGTCTGGCTGTGCATTTTGGCTTTCAACAATTCAACAAATTCAGCAATTTGTAATAATATTAATTTTTGCTTATTTATTTTTTAGGCGAATAGAAATTATATCCGTTTTCTTTGGCAAGGACTTTTGAAATATAAATCAATTTAGGTTCTTCACCAAATAACTTTGAAAATATTGCTGGCTATGTTTGATTCTAAATAAATAACTTCGAAAATAATACCATATTATAATACTATATACTATATCATATAATTTTTATTTATTTTTCAACTATTGGTTCTTGCACATAAATAGAAAAAATGAATCTCTGTACATTTTCAAGGAAATCATTTGGGGTTCTTGACAAAATAACTTCGAAAACATGGACAATATAAGACTTTAAAGGCAGTGCATGTCTTCGAAAACGCGGGTAATATAAGACTACTGGCAAGGCTAATTCTTATAATCTACCCCTGCTTCACCAGGACATTGGGAATTAAAATTTATTTCCAATATCTGGAGGGTTATTGGGAAATTTAAATAACAGAATTTTATTTACATTTTAAACAGCATCTACATATAAGAGCTAAAGTCTTGAATTTATGTTAATATGTAAATACATATACATATATACTCATTTATTTTATTATTATTACTACATTGGAATTTTGTATTTCGTTTGAAGCATATTTTATGTAATTTAAATTGTGTTTATTTCTCTGAATATTATCATTAAAGTGGACTCATCTTTTACATTTGTACCTAAATTTTTCTTTTATTTTTTATACCCTGAACCCATTGAAAATGGGAATTCAGGGTATAATGTTTTGTTGAAATTTATGTAACAGGCAGAAGGAGACGTGGCAGACCCCACAAAGTATATATATTCTTGATCAGGTCGACGAGCTGAGTCGATCTACCCTGTCCGTCTGCCCGTAGGCTTGAACGCGTCGATTTCAGAAGATATAAGAGCTAGAGACTTGGTTTTTTTAAATGTCCGTATATATGCGCGGATGTCGAGTTTATCACAAATCACAAATCGATAGCTCATCCCGCTATTTTGTTATCGATTAAAAAGCGTATCGAAAATCAGTTATAAAACTATATCTCCTACATCTTTAAAGTTAGAGTCTCCAAATTTTAAATATGGATTTAGATTATTTTTATACAATTTCTGTTTTCGTTATATTTTGGATACCGGTTTCAAATTCACCAAACTCGCCAGTGAGGGTCAGACGTCCGCATAGCTAATTGTGAATGATTTGGATTTTTTTTAAATATCCCAAATATTCATTAGAGTATGAAGATCATATGCTGAAAGTTTCATTAAATCCCGTTAAGTGAATCGACGTCAATAAATTAACAAAATGTTTGGCCAATTAACAAACGCACGTGCAGCAGCCGCAACAGTTTTCCTATACGTGTGCACACATACATACATGTATGTACATTCAAACTTATTCTAGCATATTCATAGAAACACATTCGATTTAAGTGCTAGAATTTAGATTTGCTAAATGACGCGGCAGTAGTGAACCTATTTCAGATTTGCCATTGGACTATTGAAAAGTGAAATGACGTTGTTGTTAGCAGCGAGCCGCTCGATCGGGAAGTCTCGGGTTCGAATCCAGAACGTGCAACTTACATACGTTTATTTGAATTGTTTCAACATACATACATATATAATTTTCCCAATTGCAACTAATAAAAGCGTCATGTTATTTGTTTTTGAAATATATATGAATGTATGTAAGTATGTACTAGGATGCTGCATAAACGAGAGAAAAACGGTGTTCGATTGAACTATCGATGTGCAATATGTATGTATGTTGAGTAACATAGATGTATTTATGTTGAGTAACATACATAGATGCCGAAAACGGATTGAGTGAGCCGACTAAAACAGAATTGAAGGAGTGGGAGTGTGAGTGCGAGTACATGAGTCGAGAAATTCGCATGCAGACACAAAAATGATCATACATGTAGCACGGCAATGTAATTGTGTATGTTCATGCTTGTCGGGAACAGATTTCAATTTGTGTACGTAATTGTTTGTGCGCGCGCACAAAGGGGAAGAGAGTAATACAAAAATAGCATATGAAAATGTGATCATGTATGTTTGAGTGTTGAGCGCTTGCATCGTACTGATTTAGTCAAGCCGAGCAAATACGAATTCAAAAATGCATGCAAAAACTCGATTGGTTCGACGCCTTTAGGCTTTGACATCTTTTTCATTCCGTTTTAAGGCTTCATTTATTATCGCTGATTTTATTAAAGGCCGTAAGCTATGACGCCTTGAGCTCACTCCTATGTAAACTCACTCAAGACGTTTTTCTTTAATTATTGTTTTTTGATTTTTGTTAATATAGGATATTGTTTAAATCTACCAAATATATTGGACTACGGCTTTTGAAGCAGTTTATAGTTACCACAGTGGCATTTTAGTGGGTATTCAGGACAAGGAATTTAATATATGCATGTATTTAACTTAATGTAAATATTTTTGCATAAATATTTTTCATTGTATAAGTAAATGGGTTTTTTATTTCATTTATATTTTTAAATAAATCGAAATTGAAATTTTGAACCGTACTAAATGTGTGTGTTTTTTTTTTTATTTATTATTTATTTGTTTGGTTCAGGGTAGTATCTAGTCGAGCCCTCTCGGCTAGAGTTTTCTTACTGTTTTTTTTTTTTTTTTTTTTGCCCAGCATGTTTACTGATTGTGAGTGCGAGTCAAATTTTTTTTTTGGGATGCAAGCTTTTGTAATACATGCATACATATGCATATGTATTTAAAATCTGATCGGATGGGATTCTTTGTATGTATCTCCTAATCGGCAACCTGGCTGCAGATTTTGGGATAATTGGGAATGAATTTGTTGAATGTATGTAAAAAGGAGGCGTGTCAAATCTCATAAATGTATATAGTTTGAATCCGTCCGTCCGAGCCGTCTTAGAATCTATGAAAGCTGGAGACTTGAAGTTTTGTTTTGTAAGTCCATAATAACTTAACTAATACCTTCTGTTTCAAATAATCAATTCAGGGTTACCCATTAAAAGCCTTATTAAAAATAATTTACAAAATTAAATTTCCTACATCTTTAGGTGGAGACAATTATTGCATTTAGATTTATATTTTTAAAAAAAGTTATTTATATTTTTTTATATTCTGGATACCTATACTACTAATTTGTGAGACACAAAAACATTTATTAAACAAATTATTTCCCAAAACATAGCCTCAATTGCAGCACAAGCTCAGTGGCTGCGTCAACTGCACAGTTAGCGCAGTGCGTATGTACTGCGTGGGCCTGCGTATGTGTGTGTATATGTGGTGTTACTTGTGTATGCAAAAAGTTCAGAATTATTAGAATGATTCTTTAAGGGGTTCACGGAATATGTTAGTCGAACAGTCTGAACTAGAACATTCTTTATTCATTCATGAGAGTGAAATTACTCTATTGGTTTTGTGCAGTGTCCGTCTTGCTGTACGTCCATGTGTCCGTATGAAGACTATTTTTTTCGATGCTATTGAAAGCAGAGACTTAAAATTCGGAGCATATACTCGTGTGTATCCTCGAATTTTAAAGTGTACCAATTTTTCCCGCCCACAAGGGGCACAGCAAATGGGTATGCCAGAAATCATATTAGTTGAAGAGCTAGAAAGCTGAAATTTGAAATATATACTCACGTTGACTACCCAAAATCGAAAAGATATGGCGGATATATCTACACCTATTGGGTCGTGGGAAATCCGTTAGAACTGTATATTCTACAGTTTTAAAACTAGAAAATTGAAATATTGCACGTGAAGTAACATTACGATTCTATACAGATTGATAAATAATTAAATTATTATTTGGGTCATGTCAAATCGGATATTTTAAGCACTATTGATGGTAGACTTTAAATTTGGCATGTATACTCAGGTCGCTCAAAATCAATAAGAATGGAATACGCAGGAGATATCTACGCCAATAATTTATATGATTTCTATTCCCATTTCTCATGGAATATGAATTTTTGTATATTTTTGACTGGAAATATAAACTTATACTACAGCTAAAGAAGAAGTATACCAGACAAACAGAGAAACAAGTAATATTGCCTGTTAACTGAAGCTCGAGTAACAGATTGGTTCGATGTTATACTCTGTAATGTTAGTTTGCAGGCAAATGTTAATGAACTCGTTTTGTTAGCGTTAAGAACCACATACACACATGTTAGCTGTTATAAAAACGCTCTCTTTGGTATGGTCTGTTAATGTTGGTTAGGTGGGCAAACGAGATTGATAGTGTTCGCTTATGTATGACCGTCGAGTAAGAAACCCACAGTTAGTTACATACCCTGGCGCGGTTCGTACGTGCGGTTTTCTGCTGCGGACGGTATTTAATAAATTCAACGTGCTGTGTCTGCGTTACATACATACAATAGTTTCGGTTTTAATAATCACAAAAGCAATATGTTTGACGTGGTTTCTGTGAAATAGTGAATATCTGAAAAGTATGAAAGTGCTTTTAAATAATACGCATGTGACATATCTTATTATCCATGCTTACATGCAAACCAAATATATAGGTATAAAGTCATGTTCATACGACATACATACATATGTATGTATATAGTACATTTCTGCATTTATATGTCCATACATTAAGAATTTGTGCTGTAGAAACATTTTGAATGGGCTCAGCTTCTTTAAATGTTTTTAATTCAATTAATAGGTTAATAAAGTATTGTGCTTTATTAATAAAAGTAAGCAAAAAGTAAATGTTTGATATTTTGTAGGCTGCATTCAAGTCTTGAGTCATTGAAATACTTGCATTTGTTTGTTTTAATTTTTACTATGTGCATACTTGATTGGTTGTACATATTTACATACATCTATACATACTTCAATTGTGTGAGTGTAGTTGCGTTTGTGAAATTATGACAAGTCGGCTAAACATTCGATGCGCGGGCTGCCTTTATACTTATATGTTATGTATTAGATAGACGTTTTGGTCCCGTTTTTTATTTATCACTTGTATTGAAGTTATGTTATTTCAATCAATTAGAGCTATACATGTAATGTGAACTCATAACATCTGGCAACGCTGCGATCGCGAAGTGAGTGGAAAATACTCGATAACTACCGATCTACCTGCATTAATTCCGTTTACGATAGCAGTAATATTTGCTATACGTTTCGGAGGGAGAATATACGTTTATGCTATTTTGGATCACAACAAATAAATAATAATAGTGAATTAAATTTAAATACAAATCAAAGAATATTAAGTTCGTTTAATTTTTAATAATCTAATATATAAACTGTGTTAAAACAATGTGCTACTCTAATTCTATGCATTCAGACACGCTAATATTAATCTAAGCTTGAATAAACTGTGTATATTGTGGTTCCCTGATGAAACTAAATATACATAAATCGCCGGCTCAATATCTTGCCAACCATCAGCTTAAGTCTCAAACATCGACGTCATACAGTGCAAATCGTTTCTGCATAAATATGTACATATATATGTACTTATAAAAGTGAGCGTTCAAGCGAATGCATAATAATATTAATACACACATACGTATGTACAAATGTGTGAGTGTTTAATAATTGTTACACATTTATGGTAAAAAAAAGCAAAAATATTAAGATCAATAAGTTGAAACGTCTTAGGTGAAAATAATAGTCACAAAGTTATTAATGTATTGTGTATACATTTAGAAGTCATATGTATAATGTAAAAATGTATAAAAATGAAATTATTATTAAAATTTGTAACGCAGAAGTATATCACATAAAGATTAAAGTATATATACAATTAATAAAATAAACAAATTAAATTTTAAAAAATAATAATAATAGTAAAATAAAAATAAATATTTACAAAATACAATCTTTTTATTAATGAAAAGACAATGAATTCAAAATATAAATACTTTTGTGCGATTGTATCTTAATCTAGGCATATATATGATATATACATATATGAAGTATTCGGCTTTTTTTGGAATATAAATTATTCAAACTTAACCTATTAAAACTTAAAATGTAAAGCTTTTTATATATAAATAATATAAATAATATTGGAGGCGAATAAAATCCAAGTGACCAAGATATGAAATATTTTTCCGGTGTATTGCTAAATCAGAATGTGAAATGTTTCCCGGCTTGAAAATATTGGTTCATTTATCATAGATATTACAATTTACACCTATATTGGATCAATCATATGTTATAAAAATTTGGTGTTTTTTAAAAGTCTATTAATTACACTTTTAGGTATGTTAATGTGTGTGTACGCGCAAAAAAAAAAAAAAAAAAAAAAAACGCACTTTAAGATTATAAAAAATTTTGCCTTTTTTAGTTCAGGGTGAATTTTGAATTTTGAGAATCCCCGCAAATGTTTTAATATAGTTTACGTAGTGTGTCCGTGTTTAGGGGTTATTTTGCAGAGTATTTACTTAGGCCAAATTGATAACATGGGAAAGGTGGTGCTATGAAGTATTAACCAATTTATAATTGCATTTTTTAGGTTTATAGCAATTAGTTTAAAAAAATTTGAAATTAATTGTATATTGTTGAATATTGTTTTATAGTTTTTTTTATTACACACAAAAAAAAAAAAAAAATGAAAAATTTAATTATATTGAAGTTAAATAAATGTAAATATTAAATATTATTTAAAATTTATCAATTAACATAAACATAACATAACCAAAAATTAAAAAATCACGAATACATTAAGATTTTGTTGATTACCTGATCAAAGAAAGTACCTATTCCAAAAAATTCAGAGTGTAGCTTTTTTTTGTCGCTGGGTGTACATATATATACTAGTAAATATTAGACGCAATCAAGAGTTAAAGTACCTGAGCAACTTGTTGCATCGCAGAGTTTAATACTTTCAACAATTTCTTTGCTTTCCATTTAGATGATAAAGTTTTATTATTATTAAAGTAATATGAATATAATTCGAGAAATTATTGTAATATATGCCTATGTATTCAAAGGTATAACATCTGGTTTTTAGGTAATGATACTTATATTCTTATACCTTATACGCGTTGAAAATGGGAATTGAAGGAATAACGGTTTTGTTAAAGGTATATAACAGGCAGTTGGAGACATACCCCACGAAAAATATATAGTCCTGATCAGGGGGGGTAGTTCTGTCCGTCTGTCCGCCTGTCCGAATGATTGAACGCGTCGATGTCAGAAGATATAAAAGCTAAACGCTTGAAATTTGATTTCGGGTTCGTGTATTGTACATGCAGATAGAGTTTGGTTTCCAAAAATTGAAAAGGAGTTATATCCTACATGTTTAGAGCTAGATTCTACAAATTTTTAAATTTAGATTCATATGTATTATATGGAATATTGATTTTTGTCATATATCACCATGCGCCCCTAAATTCAACACCTTCCCAACAATTCGCAAAAAACATATTTCAAATACTAGAGATTTGTGATTATTTAAATATACACATTTTAATGTATTGTTTAAGTTACCATAGATTCATGCGTGCCTTCGCGTGTGTATGTGCGTGCGTATGTATGTGCATTTTGTGTAAGCAGAAAAGAAACGAAGAATTAGTGAAATACAAGTTCGTCGAAGGGTTCAGGGGCTCTCATACTCGAGAATCTCGACTAGAGCTTTTTTAATTGCTTTAAATATTTTATTTAAATAAATACATATAGGAAGAATGTAGTAAAATTTCATATTTCAATATACAGTCAAAGACAACTTCAACAACTTTTAATGGTAACAGAGTGAAAAATTAAGAAATAAATAAATATCTTTTAGCATAAAATATACAATTTAATAAATATGTATGGAACAGGTAGAAGGAGGATTGACAGACCCCATTAAATAAAATAAAGAATGAACTTCACTTGCAGAGATTTCGTTAGCCAAAAAAGCTGTAGACTAAAATTACCGAATAGAACTCGAATATACCATATGTAGTACGCTACTATAGTTTTTGTGTTTCATAACTCACCCACTTTCCGTATCGATAATATTGTAACCGTGACAGACTGTAGACTTAATGCGTATATCCGTATAATGAGTACAGAGATTTGCGGATTACAAATTCCGACCAAATTTGCACAAAACGTATTTCAAATGTTAAGAGCTTTACTAAATACTCAAATATGTGAAATTTGAAAACAATTATTAAGAATTTTTTGCTTCCTGTTGACATATGAATTCAATATGGTATGTAAATACCGTGTATTTATGTGAATACAAATTACGTACATTTGGGTGAATGTACATATGTATATGACTATTAAGTCTAGACGCCCATGCAGTAAAATAATCATGCCTGAAGAATCCAGGATACTTACACCACACTGCACGTATAGCTTAAAATATTTTATACAAAATGATTTTAGATGAACTAATTTAAATATATTTTCATAGCGTAATGACAGTCAATTAATTTGAGTCTGCAGGGCTGAAACGTGTTAGTCATGCGTTAAAAACACAATGAATAGACGTGGTCGTTGTGCTGATCAGGAATATATAAATGTAATCATTCTCCACCTAGCTGTGCGTTATCACGCACTGTGTCTAACAATAATCATGAATATTTTCAAGCGTAGGTTATTAACTATTTTCCGAGATTTCTCGGTCACAAGTAGAACGAGTATATTTAGTAAAATATGTTAAAAATCTAGTTTTAATTATTTTTATTTTATACTTGGTTGTTTATTTGTAGGACTGAATACCATGTGGAGAAAAATAGCTAATGTCTAATATGCATTTAAAAAATTATGCCCACACTGCTAAGAAAAAAAAAAGATTTTTACTTGAGTGGATATCATTAATTAGTTTTGTTTGCCAACTTCAACCTGCATTTTCATCGGACAATGCGGTCCGTATTAACCTCTCTCATGGAAAGTCACTTTTGGCCACAAAGCCAGACTTTAGCCACAAAACATATAATGTTACAATCCCGGAAAACAGTCTTGGCAAAACCTACGCTAAAGGAGTATTACATGAGGACTTGGCCGGAATAACAATCGATTCAAAATACGATATAAAGTATAGGATAATAAGTGGCGATAAGGATAAGCTGTTTAAGGCCGAAGAAAGACTTGTAGGAAACTTTGCTTTCCTATGTATTCGAACGCGAACGAGTAATGTCGTTTTAAATAGAGAAAAAACTGAGGAATATAATCTAAAGGTTCGGGCACATATTACTTATGCCAATGGTAAAAACAACTCCATCTATGAAACTGACACGACTATTCATGTAAAAGTACTAGATAGAAATGACTTAAGTCCATTATTTTATCCAACTGAGTATGCGGTAACCGTTCCTGAAGACACTCCAAAACACGACAGTATTTTAAAAGTTATTGCTGACGATGCTGACCTAGGAATCAATGGTGAAATCTACTATAGCTTTTTAATAGAGAGCGAGAGCTTCGCTATTCACCCAACTACTGGAGATATAACCATCCTGAAGGAGCTCAACTATGCTGAGAATTCACACTATGAGCTTATTGTTCTAGCCAACGACAGGGGTGCTGCTATCAACCAACAAACTCATCAATCCAGCAAAGCGAAAGTATCAATAACTGTAAAGCAGGTAAGAAAAAACATAACGCTATTGACAAGTACTTAAAATTAATATTTTTTATATTACATTTATTTTAACTTAAGAGTTAACATTTTTTAATTAATTAACATTAACAAATTTTATATCTAAAATACTTTGCATATTTAAGTTATTGTGAAAAAATAAAAAAGCAATTAAAGAAATAAAATCCGAAATTTCTATGTATACATTTATATATGTAATTTAATAAACAATTCGAAAAAATAATAGTGAAAATGTATAAAAAGATGAGAAGAACCGGTGAATTTTCTTTTTAAATTTATTAGCTAAATTTAATATTTCACTTTTAAAGGTCAATCTAAACGCTCCCGAAATTTATGCAAAAACATTTTCGAGTGTGATACCGAACTCGGATTCTCTTATTTACGGGATAGTAAAGGTACATGATAAGGATATTGGAAAAAATGGAGAGATAAAAAATTTGGAAATACTAGACGGAAATCCAGATGGCACATTTAAATTAATTCCTGCAGAGACCAGAGACGAATATTATATTGAACTAAATAAATTCGCAAAGTTACATGATGAAATTTTCACCTATAACTTGACACTCCGAGCGGAAGATTGTGGGAGACCTTACAAATCTACATTTAAAACAGTTACGATACAAATCATTCCGGAGATAAAAAATGTTCCGATATTTACTCAAGAGATTTATGAAGTGTCCATTCCGGAAACAGCTCCGATTAACATGCCAATCATTAGACTTAAAGTTAGCGACCCCAATTTAGGGAAATTTGCTTTGGTGTATTTAGAAGTGGTAGGTGGCAACGAAGGTGGAGAGTTTCGAATAAATCCAGATTCAGGAATGTTATATACACAAAAGCACCTTGATGCCGAGAAAAAATCGAGTTACACATTAACTGTATCTGCCATTGATCAAGCGGATGTTGGGTCTCGAAAACAATCATCTGCCAAAGTAAAAATTACTATTGATGATATGAATGATAATGATCCAATATTTGAAAACATTAATAGCATTATTGAAATAAATGAAAATGAATTGGCCGGCCTTTTTGTGGTAAAGCTCACAGCGAAAGACAAGGATTCTGGTGAAAATGCATACATATCTTATAGTATAGCAAATCTAAATGAAGTTCCATTTGAAATTGATCACTTTTCTGGAGTTATCAGGACAACAAATCTAATTGATTATGAAACAATGCAAAGAAACTATACACTGCTTGTGCGTGCGTCAGATTGGGGACTACCGTACAGAAGACAAACTGAAATCGCCTTAGATATTATTGTAAGAAATATCAATGATAATAGGCCACAATTTGAGCGTGTTAATTGTTACGGAAAAGTAATTAAATCGGCACCGATTGGCTCTGAAGTATTTACCATTTCTGCAGTTGATCTTGATGTAGGCGATGTAATATCATATCGGTCAATATCTGGAAATGAAGATGGTTGCTTTAACTTAGATTCAAATACTGGAACTATATCTATTGGTTGCAATTTGATGGATGTTGCTGTAAATGATCGAGTGCTGAAAGTATCTGCCACAGATGGAACTCATTTTTCCGATGAGCTAAGTATCAATGTACATCTTGATGATGACTTCGCAAGAGATCTTAGCAATAGTTTACATGGCTACGGAACATTTGAGTGTCGAGAAACTGGTGTAGCTAGAAGACTGGCAGAAACATTAGCATTGGCCGAAAAAAACAATGTTAGAAATGTGTCATTTTTTGAAGCTAACGATTTGGCATTAACGCCTAGTCGGTATGGCCAAAACATCCATAGACCGGAATTTGTAAATTTTCCTCAAGAACTCCTTTTAAATGAAAGTATTCAATTGGGAACAACGGTTGCTGTAATCGAGGCTAGAGACCGAGATTTGGGCTATAATGGAAAACTAGTTTACGCAATTGCAGATGGCGACTACGATTCAGTGTTTCGCATCGATCCTGATAGTGGAGAACTACAGATTATTGGCTACCTAGATAGGGAAAGGTTAAGTGAATATATTTTAAACTTGACAGTCTATGATTTGGGTCAGCCATCAAAATCAGATTCAAAAATTCTTCCTATAACAATAATAGATGCAAACGATAATCCTCCAATACTACAAAAATCGTTAGCTACACTTCGCCTTGCAGAAAATGCGCCAATAGGTACTATAGTATACTGTCTACATGCAACAGACGCAGACTTGGGCATCAATGCAGAAATCATTTATTCTCTATATATTGATTTCAAAGAATTTATTATTAACAAAACAAGTGGGTGCATTGTTCTCAATGAATCCTTAGATAGAGAACAGACGGATAAATATGAGTTACATATTATTGCAAAAGATTTAGGGTATCCTGCATTATCAGCAGAAGCCGTGGTATATATCTTAGTTGATGATGTTAATGACAATGCACCAATTTTCGGAGTACAAGAGTATATTTTCAAAGTTCGCGAAGATGTGCCCAGAGGAACTGTCGTTGCTGTTATTGAAGCCTTTGACAAAGATTTGGGGAAAAATGCAGAAATTCTTTTCTCACTTAAAGAGGATGCACAGGAGCAGAATCTTTTTAAAATTGATAAACACACTGGTGCTATACGCACTGAAGGTTATTTAAATTATGAAAATCGTCAGGTACATAACCTTGTTGTAAGCGCAATAGACTGTGGAGTTCCATCATTAACAGTTAATATGCCCGTCGTATTTGAAATAATTGATGTAAATGAAAATCGATATGCCCCGGAATTTGATGACTTCATTTATGAGGGAAAAATAAAAGAGAATATGCCAAAGGGCACTTTAGTCATGAATGTTACCGCGAGGGATATGGACTCAATGGATATTAATTCTAAAATATCATATTCTATCACTGGTGGTGATGGTCTAGGCATTTTTTCTGTTAATAATCAAGGTAAGAAGTAACAAATCCTAGTATTATCAGTTATTTTAAATTAAGTTCTGTGCTAGGATCTATTCACTCTCTAACCCAACTGGATGCAGAAACCAAGAGTTTTTACTGGCTGACACTATGCGCCCAGGATAATGCTATCGTGCCTTTAACTAATTGTGTTATGGTAAGAATTGACACGTAATGTAAATTATGTATGTTGCTATTAACAAATGTCTTTACAGGTTTATATCGATGTTGAAAATGAAAATGATAACATTCCATTGACAACCCAGCCAGTCTATTACGTAAATGTCACAGAAGGTAGCTCAGGAAAACATGAAATTATTCAGCTGAAAGCAACAGATCCCGACATTGATCCTTCACAAACAATTACATACAGTATTACATCTGGAAATCTGATTGGGTATTTCGCCATAGAACCAAACACAGGTAAACTAAATAACCAATGATACATTAAATATGAATGAATTATAAGTAATAATAATAAATTAAAATATATTTAGGAATTCTAAGAACGACAGAACGTAAACTTGACAGAGAGAATCAAGCAGAACATATTTTAGAGGTAAGTTAGCCCGTGAATCTATATTAGCCAGAAAACAGGAGAAGTGTTGTCCCCATAAATATATCTTCTTCATCAGAATCAGGACAATGACCTCAGTCGTATATGTAGCCGTATACATCGACCTCGCAACCTTATCCAACCAATCTTAGCAAAGTCTTCAAACGCAATCAGTTTGTTGTTTCTTCCTATAAAAAGCGCTGTAGTGGTAGGAATAATTATTGGAATTCCAGAATAAAGTATAGTAGGCATAGTTTAGAATTAAAAATATAGAGCTGAGAGCTTAAATCTTTTTACAGATTTAATTGTTTTACGTACGTTGAGTGTATGTACAGGAGTGTAATTAAAATAAGTAAGAGTACTCAAGTCGAGTCCAATCATTCTGCGATGCTTTTATGCACTCATATATAAGCATATACAGTGACGAATTAAATTATTGGCACAGCAAGCGTTTTAGATTTTATAGCAATGTTTTGTCTTTTTAAGCGCTTTTTTAATGAAGCGAAAAATTAACCAAATAGAATAGAGTATTTATTAAATTATACAAAAAAAATATTGCGAAAAACTTCAACGTACATTTTTTTATAATTAAATAACCAAAAAATATACTAAATTTGGCTGAACAAAATTATTGTCACACTTAGTAATTTTTTGTTTTTTTTTTTTAACAATGACCGATTGGTTTTTTTGTTGGCAATTTTACCATGTGTTATATTCTTTTATTTAATACATCGCAAATTTGAATTTTAATATAGAAAATTTTGTAGATATTGAGCACATTTGTTTACTGTTCTTAGTAATGGCACTTAAGCTAAAAGAAACATCGGTAGCTCAGAGGAAAATAATCCTGCATTTGCACGATCAAGGAAAATCTTATGCAGAAATAGGAGAGATAATAGAAAGAAGCCGATTCACCATGCGAAACATCGTACAGCGCTTCAAGGGAGCTCGCAACCTGAAAAGCTCAAAAGATACAGGTCGCCCAACGTTGTTGGACACCCATGAATCCAGGAAAATCGTTAGAAAGGTGCAAGTCAATGCCAAAATAACATCCACACAGGTTGCTGCTGAGGTTTAAAAATAAATGGGGAAGGATGTGCACCGGATTACGATACGCAGAGTACGAAACCGTGCATCTCGGCTGCCAATAAAAAGAGGCGTTTGGACTACGCTTAGGAATATTTTAGCAAGCCATCTGACTACTTGAGGCAGGTCTTGCTCTATGATGAGAATAAGTTCAACATATTTCGATCGGATGGGCGCCAAACTGCTTGGAGAAAGCCAAATACAGAAAATACAGCTAAACGCCAAAAGTTTAGCATGGTGATGGTGGGGTGATGATCTGGGGTACATGTCTGCTGCAGGTGTGAGCGAGTTGGTATTTGTATACGGAATAATGGACATGCATTTGTATCTAAAAATTTTAAAAGATAGCCTTCCCAGTTATTCCGCCCATATCGTCAAAATGGGGCTGGAATATAATACCGCCCATGTCCCACCACACCCACCATAATATCCAGACCTAAATCCAATTGAACACTTGTGAGAAAAATTTGATAGGCCCATCTCCAAACGGGCAATAGCCAACCAAGCCGACCTAAAACTAGCTCTTATTGACGAATTGCAGAAAATTAGTGAAAATGTACCTAAATTATTAGTTAATTCAATGCCAAACCACTTATCCGCGGTTATGAAAGCTAAAGAGTTACATACCAAATATTAATTTTAATTTTCGCTCATTTTTTCCATAATATTTGTTTTTTAAATTTTTTTTGGTGTGCCAAATTTAGGTTATTTTTTGGTTATTTAATTTAAAAAAATGTACGTTGAAGTTTTTCGCAATATTTTTTTATATAATTTAATAAATACTCTATTCTATTTGGTTAATTTTTTGTTTCATTAAAAAAGCGTTTAAAAAGACTAAAAATTGCTATAAAGTCTAAAACGCTTGCTGTGCCAATAATTTAGTTCGTCACTGTACATAAATGCACGCTCTGCTAACTGTGCAGTTAGCAGCGACTGTGGTTGGGCTGTATTATAGGCTATACTATGGGAAATTATTTGTTGAATAAATCCTCTTGCATTGGGACTATCTTAATGAAACATTCAGAGCGTGATATTAACATTCAAATGTATGTATTCTACATAAGTCCAAAAGTCTGTAGTACTTAAAATGTTTCTTTTTTTTAATTGAGAAAGGGCGTGGTATCCAAAATCTAAATGATAAAATCTTTCATCAAATGTATGTACGCAGTAAATCTGAAGTCTCTAGGTCTAATATTATTCAAATTACGCTTAAAAATTACATACATTCATCGATTATTCTTGATTATGAATAAATGGGATAGGTTATCGAAAAAATATGCTAAACTTGTGCTGAGTATGGTGCGTATGGACGAGTATACATCCATTCCAAGTCTCTTATATCTTCTGAGATCTCGGCGTTTATACGGACATACAATTAATTATATCTATTTTACTGTATTTTAGATTTCTATATCAGACAATGGTTCACCTATATTGACATCAACTACACGTGTGGTGGTATCGGTTTTAGATATTAACGATAATAGCCCAGTGTTTGATCAACGTGTATATAAAGTACAAGTTCCTTCGACGACACATATAAACGAATCTATATTTCAAGTACGTATAATTAGCTTAGCTACGGAATAATTTGTTTAATGATTGTCTGTTTTGTATATATCTATATCTGTATCGGAACTCAATTATATGATTTAGGTTCACGCAATTGACAACGATGACGGGGAAAACAGTCGAATAACATATTCAATCAAATCTGGAAAGAAGAAAAATAAGTTCCGTATTGATAGTTTTAGCGGGCATATATTTTTTACAAAGAGCTTCGAGGCTGACTCAGAATATGAAATTAATGTTAAAGCTGAAGACAATGGAATCCCTAAAAAGAGTCAAACAGCATCAGTAAATATACTGGTTCTTCCTATATCACCAAATTCACCGAATTCTCCTTCAATCGCGAAGAAGTCAATAAATAATATTGTAGATCTGACGGAAAATGATAAACCTGGTTTCTTAGTGACGCAAATTCAGGTAATCGATGAGGACAACGACCAGCTATGGTATAATATCAGTGGTATGTTTTATAAATTTTATAGATCTGTATAGAAAAATGCGTGGTTTATTTAGATTTTATTATATTATTATGTATTCTAAAAGAAAAAAAAGAAAACTATACTAATTAAGATAAAGTATAAAGTATTTTTAATTTTATTTTTAATAGGAGGAAATGAAGGAAATCACTTTTACATTGGAAGAGATACTGGAAATGTGCTGTTGTCAAAGTATTTGGATTATGAAACACGAACCTCTTACAATCTATCGATTAGTGTAACTGATGGCTCAAATGTAGCACATACTTGGCTATATATTCAAGTTGTTGATACGAACGACAATGCACCTCAATTTACTAAAGATATATATCATGTTAATATATCAGAAAATATTGAGGAAGAATCTGTTATTATGCAGCTCCATGCAACTGATAGAGATGAGGATAAAAAATTATTTTACCAACTACATGCTACACAAGACCCTTCATCACTAACATTATTTCGAATAGATTCCATAAGCGGCAATGTAATAGTCACCCAGAAACTTGATTTTGAAAAGACGTCGCAACACATACTAATTGCGTTTGTAAAGGATCAAGGGACACCAGGGAAGCGGAATTACGCAAAATTAATAGTAAATGTACATGATCATAATGATCATCCTCCCGAGTTCACATCTAAAATTATTCAAAGTAAAGTTCCGGAGAGTGCTGCAGTAGGGTCGAAAATTGTTCAAGTTATGGCTATAGATCGAGATAGTGGAATGAATGCTGAAATTCGTTACTCAATAATTTCTGGCAACGTGGGAAGTATGTTTGATATTGATTCAACATTTGGTATTATATATTTGACCGCATCCTTGGATATCAATAAAATGCAGGAATATATGCTGCAGGTTAAAGCAGTAGATCTTGGACAGCCTCCTTTATCATCACAAGTCCCAGTACATATAATTGTTACCATGTCTGATAACGATCCCCCTAAGTTTTTCACCGATATTATTTCATTGGAAATGTTTGAAAACTTAAATGTAGGATCATTTGTAACACAAGTTGAAGCTCGATCGTCTTCATCAGTTTTCTTTAATATAATATCTGGAAACGTCAATGACAGCTTTCGAATTAACCCCTCCACAGGTGTTATTGTTATCAACGTTAATGTCGATTATGAAATAAACAAGTAAATATTCAGTGTAACTGTTATAATAATGATAATATCATTCATATGTTATTACATTTTATGGATCTTTTTTTATTTTCAGGATTTTTAATCTAACTGTAAAAGCAACGAATATGGCCTCCCAGTCTTCTTGTCAAAACGTAATAATTCATGTTTTAGATATGAACGATAATATTCCAAAATTCCTGCAAAATGAATATATAGGAAGTGTTTCGGAATCCGCTGCTTTGGGCTCATATGTACATATAATTGACGATAAGAAAAAACGGTAAGCAAATTTTTATTTCTGTTTACGTGTATAAAATAAGGGAAACTCAAAAAATACATTTTCCATACAAATATTTTGTATAAAATTTCGTCTGTCCATATGTGCGAACGCGTTGATCTCGGAAACTTTAAGAGTTACAGAACCCGTATTTGAGCAGTCGCGACTAGAGCACTATTACTCTAATATTCAATCGAATATATTGAGTCAGAATTTATTAAACAAAAACAAAGTTTGGTCAATTAACAAACGCACGTGGCAAGCAGCGCTGAATAATTCTGAGCGTTTTTCTATACGTGTACATTCATACATACGTTCGTAAGAATCAGTATTATGATTGATGGTTTTGCTCAGTCGACAATTCTCAAAGGTTTATTTATCTTCCGCTTTAATTACCACAAATGTGTGTGTACTTAAAAAATACAAATAATTTGGGGTTGCTTGTCGGCCACCCTGATTAGAGCTTTCGTACTTTTTATCCATAACTCATACTCATAAAAATATTATTAACTATATTTACTATCAGTCATTTAAAACTAAATGTATCTGATGCTGATGTTGGACCCAACGCAATGTTGCAATACAATATACTAGACGATTTGGCGAGGCAAATGTTTAAGATTGACTCTACAACCGGAGCTATCGAAATTTTACATAGTCTAGATTATGAAACGAAGACAAATTATTCATTTTTTGTTACGGTAAGTTTCCTCTAATTATCTTTGTTGTAGATATTCTGACAGGCAAGCGGAATGCAAACTGTGTTAAAACTTGAAAATGATTAATTTGTAGGTCAGTGACAGTGGTAAACCAAAATTACATTCCATTACAACAGCTCACGTAATGATACTTGTGAGCAATGTGAATGATTGTCCCCCGGTATTCAAAGATCGAGATCTGAATGTTACTTTGTTTGTACCAACTTTTGAAAATGTATTTGTGGCTCGAATTGGTGCATTTGACGCTGATAACGATATGATTCGCTACGACATTGTTGATGGAAACAACCAAGAATGTTTTCAAATACATCCAGTTACAGGATTAATAACAACAAGGTAAATGATTATATATATAACTAAATTTCATTTAATTAAATACTCAACAATTGTTTAATCTTAATAGTATCGGGAGAATATACAAATAATAGCGCTTTATATAATATATAGTAATTGAATTTTGTAATAATTGGCAGTTCGTTTTCCATTCCATTGCTGCTTACACAAGAAAAATTACATGCACATATACACACACCCAACACACACACTGGCATACGCTTGACTGCAGTGTGGGCCTACTATGGGAACTTAATTACTTAATAACTTTTTTTTGGTAGATGATGATCATGAAACTTTCAAATCGTGAGAATAATATTTAAATGCGTGAAATACGCTTTTTACAAATTTGTGAAGAATAGGGATGGATATGGAGGTGAGGGGTGGGTTATAACAAAAATCGAAATTCTTTCTCTGCCTGTTACCTACATTTAACAAAACTATTATACCCTGATTTACCATTATCTTTGGGTTCAGGCATAAAAAAAGACAGAGAGTTTAGTATCGAGCGAAAGTGAAAATTTCAGAAATATACATGGTCGTGCTAGGCATGCTAGATGTCGTAATCAACTGTAGTTCGCAATCGAGGTTTAGCTCACAGTAATAAACAAAATTAGTCATTACATTCAAATGTTTATGGGGTAGATAATTTAAAATAATCATATTTTTAATTTTTCTTCCTCTTAGAAATGGGGAATTTAAAAGTAAAGAATACATTTTACACGTGCGTGCCTCCGATGGATTGTATTCCACCATTCTCCTCGTAAATATTAAAATTGAGCAAGTAGCCAATTCCAACTTCGTGTTTCAAAAGAAAATATACGAGTTTTCAACATTTGAAAATACAACGAAAGTTGCAACTATAGGATTAATTAATGTCATTGGAAATACATTGGCTGAAAATGTTGAATACATTATACTTAATCCTACTGAAATGTTTGAGATCGGAATTACGTCTGGAGCTATAAAGACAACTGGCGTAATGTTTGACCGAGAAGTGCAGGACATGTATAAGATTTTTGTTGAAGCAAAGTCATCGATATCTGATAAAGACAATACAAGTGTTCGCAGAGCAATCACTTCAGTTTATATCTCTGTATTAGATATAAACGATAACTGTCCCATGTTTGTCAACATGCCATATTATGCTTCAGTATCCGTTGGCTTTACAAAGGGAACGATCATAATGAAGGTTAAAGCTATTGATCTGGACAGTGCTGAAAATGGAGAAGTTCGGTATGAATTGAAGAAAGGAAACGGTGAACTTTTTAAAATGGATAGAAAAACCGGAGAATTGTCAATTAAACAAATTATTGAAGGTCATAATCGAAAATATGATTTGATAGTAGCAGCGTGCGATGGGGCTGTAATTTCATGCTGCACAGAAGTGCCAGTTCAAATAAAGGTAAAGTTAATTCATTTTTGTAAATTAAATATTGTAAGCTAATACTAAATTTGAAATTTTTTCTCTTTTTAATTAGGTTATTGACCGTTCTATGCCAATATTTGAAAAACAATTTTATTCGGTGAGCGTGAAAGAAGATGTTGAAATGTACACTGCTCTATTTGTATCGATCCAAGCTGAGAGTCCCTTAAAACGGAAATTGATTTACACAATATCAGCTGATAATTCAGAACAATTCTTTGAAGTCGATTATAGAACAGGTAATTTAACAAACGTTCAATGTAACAGTATATGTAGACTCTTTATTTGTGTATTTTAAAACCTTTACCTTTTTCTTAGGATCTTTGTATGTGGTTAACGAACTTGATTATGAGAAGAAAAATATACATGAGATATCTATTCGAGCTACTGATAGTATATCCGGAATTTATGCAGATGTCTTAGTATCGATATCAGTAATTGATGTAAATGATTGTTATCCCGATATTGAAAACGACTTTTATAATATTACATTACCAGAAAATATTCCATTTGGATCACAAATATTAAAAATAAACGCAACTGATAGGGATTCTGGTGTTAATGGAAAACTATCATATTTTATCGAATCGATCGATGGTCGAAATAATTCTGATACTTTTTACATTGACGTTAATGAAGGATATTTGTATTTGAAAACATCTTTGGATTTTGAACTAAAAACTCACCATCACGTGGTTGTACACGTTAAAGATCACGGCTCTCCTCAATTATCATCAAAATGCAATGTTTTTATTGCAGGTAAGTCAATACATATATTCTACCCATTAGGAATGGGATAATATATAAACATCTCAAAGTTGAAACTAAATAAAATATGAATATATATATATATATATATATATATATATATATATATATATATATATATATTTTTTTTTTTTTTTTTTTTTTTTTGTGCTTTTCAGTTAAAGATCTTAATGATAACTCTCCGAAATTCATCGAACCATCTTTTAATACGAAGTTGTCAGTTGCTGCGTCACGCGGTCAATTTGTTGCATTGCCAAGAGCGTTTGATAATGACATAAGTGACATTAATTTTCTGCAATACAAAATTGTAGATGGAAACGAATTACAAACCTACAGCATTGATAAGCAAAGCGGAATCATTTATCTTCAAAATATGTTAAATTTCACCGATAAGCCAATTACGATTTTAAATATTTCAATTTCCGATGGAGTTCACACAAGTTTTGCTAGATTAAAAATAACTTTAGTCCCTGAAAATGTCCACAGTCCAGTGTTTGACGAACTGACATATGAGGCAAAAATTCCGGAAAACCTCCCGCATGGACATAAGATAATCACGGTTTGTATATGTTTATGTATGTTAGTTTTCCGCCTTACTGTTGGTTCATCTTAATTTTAGGTGAAAGCAGTTGATAATGATTTTGGCCAATACGCCAGCGTTTATTATGAAATCACGTCTGAGGAAATGAAAAAATATTTTAAGATAGACCGAAATACTGGTCTAATCACCTCAAAAGTTTCATTTGACCGAGAAATTAAAGATGAGTACGTCGTCCAGTTAAAGGCAATTGATGGTGGATGTAAATTTGGGTTTGCTACACTGAGAGTATACATTGAGGACATTAATGACAATATCCCACAATTCTCTTTGAAGGAATATAAACTTGTTATAAGTCCTTTAAAAAAGCCTAGTGATACCATATTGGCAGTAAGTATAAATAATGCAAATATTTAGATGTAATCAAATGAGGTCTCCAGACCACAAAGTTGTAAATAATATTAAAATTTTTCGAATATTAAATTTCTGTCATTCAGGTAAAAGCGACGGATAAAGATATAGGCGTCAATGGAACTGTTAAATATACAATTTTCCCCAACTCAATGAAAAAAATGTTAGAGCACAAAATTCATTTGAATGAAAGTAATGGAAACATAGTTATTATTGGGGAGCCAAAAAAGCTTGAAAAGGACGTTTTACAATTTTTTATTCGAGCATTTGACTGTGGAGAGCCATCATTGCATAACGACATTCCGGTTTCTCTTGAAATAGTAGATTCGGACGTGATAGTTCCAGCTTTTGAAAAATCTCAATTCAATCTTAAAATAATAGAATCTACATCACCAGGAACTATCTTGACTAAATTTATTGTTTATGGAAATTATTCATTAAAATTTTCTACTTCAGACGAAAGCTCAATATTTACAGTATCTGAAAATGGGGAATTAATTCTAATGCAAACATTGGATCGGGAGCAAAAGGAATCACATTGTCTTGTAATCGTTGCTGAAACAGCAACGTTACCTGTTTTATATGCATATGCTGATGTTATTATTCATGTTACTGATGAAAACGACAATTACCCTAAATTTGACAATATAATTTATAGCGCTGATGTCGCAGAGAATACTGATAAAGTAGCGTTAATACTAAAAGTAACGGCAACTGATGCAGATAGTGGATCGAATGGTGATGTTCGATACTATATTGATGATGAATCAAATGGTATGCGAAACGTTTTTGATATCGACATTTATACCGGAATGATCACTCTCTTGTCTTCCTTGGATAGAGAAGTACAATCAGAGTTTAACTTTAAAGTGATTGCCACAGATAACGGCCACCCAAAACATGATTCAAAGATACCAGTATCTATTAAAATTATTGACTATAATGACAACGGGCCCCAATTCAAGCTGTCTCAGGATCAGATATTTGTTTTAGAAAACGCCCTTCCAGGAACAGTACTTAAAAATTTATTGCTTATAGATCCAGATAGCGAAAAGCAAGTTATAGAGTATTACATTATTTCTGGAGATAATCAATCGCAATTTCAAATTGGAAAAACGGGAGAGTTGTTTATATCAAGACCTCTTGATAGGGAACAAATATCATTCTACAACTTAAGTATCTTAGCCACAGACGGCAAGTTTACCGCCAAGTCTACTGTTCAAGTGCTCATAAAGGATGTTAACGATAATATGCCATACTGCTTGAAACCTCGTTACCACATTACAATAAATGAATCAATAGCGGTCGGATCAACCATTGGTGAAGTGAACGCATTAGATTTTGACTCAAGTAATGATTTTAAATTACGTTATTACTTATCTGGGAGAAGTTCCGATGATTTTGCTATTTCGAAAGATAGTGGAATTTTAAGAGTAGCAAAACTTCTTGACCGGGAGCGAATTTCAAAATACAACATTTTTACACACGTTCAGGATGGGAAAGAATTCATAAGAGAATGTGTATCTGAAATAATAATTACTGTGAATGATATAAACGATAATGCTCCCATTTTCACTATGCCCAATTATAGAGTAAGCATACAAGAAGATGCTCAATTACAAACGTTGATTACAAAAGTACATGCTACTGATAAGGATTTTGGTATAAACCGCAAGATAAGCTACTCATTAATAGGAACAAATAGCGATTATTTTAGAATTTCAAAGTCAACAGGAATAATACAGTTAGAGAAAAACTTGGATCGTGAAACTATATCATTATATAATTTAACACTTATCGCCGAAGATTCCGGGAAACCAAAGCTGTCTTCAGTTGCCAACATTATTATAAATATTTTGGACATAAACGACAACCCTCCAGAATTTACATTACGACAGTATTCATATCATATATACGAAAATGTCAGCCATGGATATGAAGTTTGTACAGTGCTTGCTACATCAAAAGATATTGGTGTTAATGCTGAAATATCATATTTTATAATTAGTGGCAATGAACAGCGTAAATTCAGCATTAATTCCAGGACAGGTGTATTATTGGTCAACGGATCATTGGACTTTGAAAAAACGAAATTTTATTTTCTTACTATTCAAGCAATTGATGGAGGCAGCCCGCCGCTTAGCAACATCGCATACGTTAATATCTCTATAGATGATGTTAATGATAACATGCCAACGTTTACGCAAAACATATTTCGAAGCAGTGTGAAGGAGGATAGTCTACTGAATACTCCAATAATAGATATTAAAGCCACTGATGAGGATTCCAATTTGAATGGCATCATAAAATATGATATTGTGAAAGGTGATAGCTTAAAACAATTTCACATAAACAATAGCAACGGAACAATAACTCTGGCAAGGACACTCGATCGAGAAACTATTTCAGATTATGTACTGGATGTGCAAGCCTGTGATTTAGGGACTCCGGAGCAATGCAATACTGTACAAGTCAATATAATTGTTTTGGACGCAAATGACAATGCGCCAGTATTTTCGCAAGCGAATTATAGCATAGTCTTACAAGAAAATAGACCACTGGGATATGTTTTCCTTACCTTTGACGTATCTGATGCAGACGAGCCACCTAATTCTATACCTTACACATACGATATACGCTCTGGAAATGAAGGTGGACTCTTTCGATTGGAGCAAGATGGGTCATTAAGTACAGCTTCACGGTTTAATCACAAGTTGCGAGATATATTTACAATACAAATTCGCGTTTTTGATAATGGCACGCCTCCACTATATGCGGACACTTGGGTGACCATAAAAATCATTGAGGAGAGCCAGTATCCTCCAATTATAACTCCTTTAGAGATTAATGTAAATTCCTTTGAAGATGAATTTACTACTGCATTTTTAGGCAAGGTTTATGCCACTGACCAAGATCAATATGATGAGCTAATTTTTTCTATAGGTTCAACCATTGACGAAACATATCAATCTTCTCAGCTCTTCAGAATTACCGAAAAAACTGGTGAAATATTTTCATCATCAAACCTGGATATTGGTCATTATAAACTAAATGTAACTGTCACTGATGGAAAATTTACAATATACACCACTGTTAAAATTAATGTTGAGCTGATAACGATCGAAATGGTCAAAGAAGCCACAGTGATTAAATTTAGTAAGATTTCTGCATCAGATTTCTTATTAAGTCATAGAAAAGGCTTTATTCGATCCATACGGAGCGTGATGAGATGTCGTCCAAAAGACGTGATTTTAATATCAGTTCAGGAGCAAGTTCGAAATTCGATGGGTAACAGTGAGCAATATTCTACAGATTTAAACGTAGTCTTTGCAGTTCACAAACAACAAATAAATCCAAATTCTGACGCATTCTTCAGCAGTGATGAGATTCGCTTATCTGTTATCAGCAAACAAATTGAAATTGAGCACGACTCAAATTTAATCATTGAGGAAGTATTACCAAGTTATTGCAAGAGCAACGAAAACATTTGTGTAAATGGAATCTGTAAACAATTGATTAATATGGAAACCAAAAATATTACAACTATTTACACAGATGTTATTAGTTTTGCAGCGCCTTCCTATAGTTTAATAAATAAATGTGTTTGTAAACCTGGTTTTGATGGAAAGTACTGCAATGAGACAGTAAATGCATGCTCTTCAGAACCGTGTCCTCCGCAAAGGAACTGTTTACCATCAGAATCTTTAACTAAGTATCAATGCGTATGTCCAAAAGGATACTCAGGTTCATTCTGTGAGATCAAATCTTCTAGATGCGACAATAGTACATGCGATGATTTTTCATCAACAGCAGTATCATTTGGTGGTAAAAGCTATGCTCATTACAAAATTAATAAAGCCAAGGCCAAAAATATATTGGAAAATCAATTTGCCTACTCCCTACAAATCAGAACAGTGCAACAAAGTGGAACTCTTTTATATGCCAGCGGAAAAGTTGATTACAATGTATTAGAACTTGTAAATGGAGCTGTAAGATACAAATTCGACTTAGGATCGGGAGAAGGCGTTGTTAGCGTATCAAGCATTTACATTTCCGATGGCGTATGGCACACAATAACATTGGAACGTACTCTCAACAGTGCCAAACTAATTGTTGATAATAAACATGTTTCCCAGGGTAGTGCTCCTGGAGTAAATGGCATATTAAATATTCAGTCAAATGATATATTCGTTGGAGCTGAAGTTCGGCCACATCCATCAATTATTGGCTATGAAGATATCCAGCGTGGTTTTATCGGATGTATGGCAAATATCAAAATTGCTATGGAGCCTTTACCTTTATACATTTCAGGAGGTAGTACGATTGCTGCTCTTAAGCGATTCACAAATGTTGAGTTTAAGTGTGATCCTGCAAACGTTCTGGTCAGTTTAGGAGTTTGTGGTACCCAACCATGTCTAAATAGTGGAATTTGCAGAGATATTGGAAATGACAATTTCAAATGTATTTGTCATGCACGATTTTCTGGAGAATTATGTGAAATTGATTTGGATCCTTGTTCTTCAGCACCGTGTTTATTTGGAGGACGCTGTGAAAACCAAGCAGTTAATAATTTCACATGTATTTGTCCATTTCACTTATCTGGAAGAAGATGTGAATATGGAAAGTTTTGTACTCCAAATCCTTGCAAAAATGGCGGAATATGTGAAGAAGGTGACGGTGTTTTCCATTGTATGTGCCGTGGATTTACAGGGCCAAATTGCGAAATTGATGTGAATGAGTGTGAAAATCAGCCATGCGGAAATGGAGCCACTTGTATTAACGAAGCCGGTAGTTTTCGTTGCATATGCCCGTCATTTCTTACTGGTGCAAGCTGCGGAGATCCTCTTTATTCTAATTCTATTTCCACAAAATTAAAGAACTTTTCAATTGAGCATATAAGTGGAATAATATCGGGCATAACTATCGTATTTATCATCATCATTATATTACTGGTCTGTTTAGCTTTTAAGAAAAATACATCTACAAAAAACAGAAATCGAAACGAAAAAATTAAGAATAAACACTCTATGAAACAACCGAATCTTAACTCACTTCACGACAAGGAAAATCTGTGCAAGTCGAATGCTAAAATAAGCAATTTGGAAATCAACCAACGACCAATAAGTTATTCACCTCCAATAAATGATAGCCTATTTGTTAGCAGCACAACATTTGTGAATAATTTAGATATTTTACGAAGTTATGGCTCCGCTGGTGATGAACTCGAAAATATTCCTTTCGAGTATCAAAAAGTAAATCGAACTAACCAACATGTTAATATAAATCCAAGCAATCTAATCGACGGAGAGAACGGTCATAAGCAAGAGTGGTGTGAGCAGATACACCTAAAAACGTTTAACGAGAATAAGCTGAATAACGGTAAGTGTACATGCATACATTATTAAAAAAGATTTTAGTGTTCAAATCAAAAACCACATTTACAGAACGCAGATTAGACTATGGCTTCCCAGTAAACCGCCTTTCAACTGGAAAACTAATTCAGGTTCCAATGCCTAAAGTGTGTCATTCTACATCAAATGGAAACTTCGTTGATTCCCCTGGAAACGGTCAATATCACTGGGATTGTTCCGATTGGGTTCGGAAAAGCCATAATCCTTTACCGGACATAACTGAAGTTCCTGGCGCAGAAGTCGCGGACTCCTCAAGCTTCCACAGTAATGACAGTAACGAGTCTAAATCAAAACGGAAATATTTAGTTCATGGTAAGTTGGCAAAATAACGGAATTGGGAATATAAATTAAACAAAATAAATATTACATAAATGTTTGAAATTTGCAGTAGAAGGTATCGATCCAACCAGAGATATAGATGCTCTAAATGAAGATATGGTATTTGAATATGTGGGTTCAGAGATGGATAGCTGTGTTCAACCATTTATGTTGCCGAATTTAAATAATGAATCCCGTTCAAGGCTAAGTTCATTTAATAAAAGCGAGAATGAAGACTACAAACTAAATACAGGTATGAATAATATGAGCCAATTGAAATAGATTTAAAATAATAAAGGAACGATCTTATTTCCATGCATTCAGTGCCTTTCCAATCTAAATCAAATCATTTGCGTAAGTTCAATTGCGTACAAGTGTCGAGTTTTACTAAATACTGTTTCCTTTTATGTAATTCTTTATTAGTTTCACATGTTTTTCGTCGATTATTTATTTTATTAAGTTCTGATAAGAAACCAGTAAGAATGTTTTTGTCAAGGCTGATCGGCTAGGAGATCCCCTGAGCTTCTAAGCTTCTTTTATGCACGCATAAGCATACGCTAATTGCTAATTGCGCAGTCAGCAGCGACTTCACTTGGTGTGCTATATCATTAATTTGAAATAGATTTTCTTTTTAATTTAGGGTGTGCGAGAGAGAGAGAGAGAGAGAGAGAGAGAGAGAGAGAGAGAGAGAGAGCAGAAAGAGAAAGAAAGGGAGAGAGCAATTTTGATTTTGCTTTCCCATATTTTCGTTGCTCCAACGTAAGAGGCCATAGCCATAACATTCAACATTTAGCGTTAAATTTATTTTTTAGATGTCCAGTCTATGTGTTATATGGTTAGCGCTATAATATTATTAATAAGAAATATTGCCAGCTACAAAACGATCAATCAATTTAAATCAATTAAAAAAAAAAAAATATTGTTTTTCATTACCAGGCAAAGTATATTTGCGACATCCTGATTCATATTTACCTACATTACATACTCCAAGTGACACCGAGGCGGAAAGCTCCAATAATGAGACAGCTTTGCTTAAAAAGGAGCTACCAAGTCGAAGAGTTATTAGCGGTAATGTGTATTATGTATATTATATTTATTTACAATTCGTATGGATCCAATGTATTAGACTCAAACCCAAAATATATCTTGGATAAATATGGATACACTATTATTATGAGCTATTAGGATGTCTACTTTTTTACTGCAACAAGAAAAAAAAGTTTTTACATTTTACTAATAAATATTTTCTTGTATTTCATTAATTAATGAAATTGTGATTTACCTAACTAAATTTATTAATATTTTTTTTTTTTAAGTAGACAGTTTAATAATCAATAGCTTTATATTCGGTTTCAGGTAATTCTGAAGAGATATATCTGTTTCCAAATGCGACTGGAAAGTCTGGCTCAGACGGTAATCTCTCCGTTCGACTTTGCGAAATTGAAGACTCGGAATTAGAAGACTTTCTACCGCTGCAAGGAAGATACAGTAGTGAATAACATAATAATTGTATAAAAAAATAGATTTTAACTTCAGCCATGACTCCGTTTCTTTTTCTACTGATTTTATATAATATTAAACAATACAATTATAATTATATTTTTAACTATAATGCGTTTTTATTGTGATGTATTTAAATAGTTGAAAACAAACAAGAATATAATAATTACATTTAAATGTAGGCAGCCCTATAAAATCTGTATATCTATATTTATGAATGAACGCGTCTATATCAGAATAGTAGACTTGATATTTGGTTTTAAGTCCCTATATATCAGGGGAATGATCTATTCCGGTATGAAAATTCCATTATAAAATACATCTCGTATATCTTCGGCTTTAAAATATCCACATCTTGCTTTTAGATTCAAGTATGTTTTATAAAGTTTCGCCAAATTAATTTTTAATTTCAGTTCCAAATATAGCCAATATATGAGCGAAATATAGCCAATATATGTCAATCGACAAACATTCATCACAATAAAATTTTTACGAGGTCAAACCACTATTATTTCGAACAGCACATATATATATATTTATATGTATATCTCATAACGATGCAAAAAAAAAGTTTTGTTCTATTTCTAACAACAACAACAATATGAGTAATTTATTCAAACGGTAGACTTAAGAGATAACAAAAAAATGACCACTATTAATTAAAACGCTGCGTAAGCTAGAAAAGCAGAACAAAAGCAACCAATGTAACAGAATCACTATCTAGTTATAATCTGCAATAAATATGACAATACAGCAAAAAGTTTCAAATTGCTACAGATCAGTGAAAGTTTACCAACGATGGTACGTGATAAGCCTATTTGTAACGAAATCAGGGATTATTTTAAATCTGGGAAGACACTTACGGAGATTAGCAAGCAATTACATTTGTCTAAATTGTCCGTGCATGGGGTGATAAAAATTAAAAAAAAAAAAATGGGACTATTGAATAACATTGCAAAAGAGGCCGAACATCAGCAATAATACCCCGCGACAACAGACAACTGGTCAAAATTGTTAAGACTGATCGTCGCCAATCTTTAAGAAACTTGACTTCTGAGTGGTCGCAGAAAATTGGCAAGTGAGAATGAACGCCAATGCATTTAAAAAATATTGGATATTGTTTTTATAAAGTATATTTTTTTATTACCTATGCATCGTACCAAAACCTTTGTATACGCTTCGTCGAAAAATAAGCGTTTGCAAGGGGCTCAGGGAAGGATGTCATGGGCTCAAAGGCAATGGGATACCATTATATTTAGCGATGAAGCTAAATAGAAATCATCCGTAAGAGGTCAGAAACATACCATAAAGACTGCCTTAAAAGAACATTAAAGATTCTTGCAAGCACTATAGAATGGTGAAGGATTAGCAAAACTGTATTTTATTGAAGGGACGGTTAATATTGAAAAATATATTAATGTTTTAGAAGATAGTTTGCTACCATCAATATCAAAACCGACAGATTGCGGTGAATTCACTTTTCAGCAGAATGGAGTTTCATCGCACACAGCCAAACGAAGCAAATAGAGGCTGGAATATAATCAAATGGGTATTTTAGATTGGCTTTCCAATAGCGTAGATCAAAGGAAATAACCACCAATGGAAAATATTTGGTGGTTAATGAAAACAAGCTTCGAAAATCAAGTTGCAATAGATGTGGGACTCAATTTCTTAAGAGCACTGCAAAAAATTGTGAAAATCAATGCCAAAACAAATGCGTAATAAAGGCCAAAGGCGACGTTACACAATTGTAATTTTAATTAAATTATTGTTTTAAGTATGATACTAAATCACATTACGCAGCGTTCGAATTAATAGTGGTAATTTTTATCTCTTAAGTCTACCGTTTGAATAAATTACTCATATTGTTGTTGTTGTTGAAAATAGAACAAAACTTTCTTTTGCATCGTTATGAGATATACATATAAATATATATACAAAATATAATAATAAATATATGTAGATTCTTGATCAACGCGACGAGCTGAGTCACCTTAGCCATGTCAAAAACAAGAAAGCTCTAGTCTAGCAGCTGATATTTAAATAATTCTTCGCTTTTACAAGTCTAAGGGAAAGGGTGAATTTGAGAGTGGGGGTGATTATAAAAAACATCTAAATTCTTTAAAAAACAGACAAATCTATATTTAAAATTTGGACACTCTAGCTCACAAGATGTACGAAGTATATATATTCTTGACAAGCTGAGCCGATTAAGCCGAGCAGACGATTATTTTAATTTCAGATTCATATGTATTTTATAGAATTTGGATTTTAATTATAATCCACCTTCCCACCCCCATATCTACCCTCTTCTCATCATATTTGTAGAAAGCGAATTTCAAATGCAAATACACGCATTTCAATGTTATGATGAATGTTTGAAAGTTTCATGAAGATAGCCCATCTACAAAAGAAGTTATTAAACAATTAAATTTCCATAGTAGGTCCACACTGTAACCCATACGTGTCTATGCGTGCATGGCCAATATTTCTTGTGTAAGCAGAAAGACGCGAAGAATTATTGAAATATCAGTTCCTATAAGGATTCAGGGGATCTCGTAGTTGAGTAGTCTCGACTAGAGCTTTCTTACATGTTTATTTTCTTTTTCGTCTCGAGCCGTACCTTTCACTTTTTTTTACAGATATGAAGTGGCGGTGTTGATAGAGGAGATAAGTGTTCCCGGGAAAATTAGGCTGCTAGTCTAGGTGTCACGGTATCGATGGAAGTAAAACATACTTTGCCGTTGAATCCTCATATCACGCCAATTGTAAACTGATAATATAAATGATAAGAAATACAGAATTTTGGTAATGAAGCTTTGTGTTATTAAACGTTAAGCAAAGATTTTATAATTTTGATCGTCTATTATTTCTTTGGACAGTGGACCACATATCAATGTAGGCTTATATACTGAATTAAATATACAATTTATACCATGTAAAATTTCAAAAACGATTCGAAATAGATAATGCTTATTTTAACGTATAAACAAATATTTGTAATTTCAATACTTATTTTATTTAAATGAACTAAATCCTATTTTTCCTTTTAAAAATAATATAAAAACAATAAGAACAGTTAAACTGAGTGTTATCAGAAATAAAACAGATATATTAATATTGTGGTCAATTTGGTCAGAAACGTATTTATCATTATTCCATGTTATTTTGGCAAGCTCAGTATTCAAGTTGGCAATAATATTATTATTTTGACTTTCTGAAATAGAGAGATTTATTATTTTAGATGATAAAATAATTCAACAGCTTGCCGGATACCTTCAATTGTATCGACATCCAGTTCTATCGTTTTGTTGATGGCTAACGTCGTTGCCACTATCCATTCCAGTTTTTCGCATTGCGAAATTGGCTTTTTCCTATGTCTGACCACCAGTGAAAACTTTTTTAAATTACTACTGGGCATTCTGATAGGTAAGACCGTTTCCTTAATTTCCTTAAACTCTGAAATTCGATTCAAATTTTCTAATAGCATTGATTTATGAGAATTCATTGCAAAATCTAAAATGGTTGTTAAAAGCCAGAAACATGCTTTCTCTATGTGCGAGGAATCTAGACAATTGGAATCGCCATAGACAGCAATACGACCAGTGAGCGTGTCATTGAACAAAATTCGATTTTCTAAAATTGAAGGATCAAACCGCATATCCGAGTACTTAATGCCATCCTCAGTTGGAGGATTCCTTCGATGCTTCGTTTTTTCAAGATACCGATATTTAGAATCAGTTTGAAATAACCCCATTATAGGTAAAAATTGTTTCGCATACATATTTTGTGATTTTCCGTTTGTAATTATCTTAAATAGAAATGGAAATGTTAAAATTAATAAATATGAATTTTAAAATTGAAGCTATTACCGATGCGCCTTGATCATTTAAATTGGTTCCAATAACCACGTCATCTCGATTATTGGGAAATGTTTTAAGCGTTGTTCCACTTGCATAATACATTGAATGGTCTCCCAATTTGAAGTGCCCCTCACCAACGAAATCACCGAACGATATATTAAAAGGTTTCAAAAGATCGTTTAGGGCTGGAATATTAGCTCCACCAGTATCGGGTATCCACCATTGTCTACTGTTCTCATCAAAAAATTTAATGTGTCTCATTACCGTGGTATTATACCAATCCGCAAAAATAATAACACTTAAGCCGTTTTCGTAAACATATTTTTCGAGGCATAATATCTCTTCGTCATAAAATTCTTCTTCTGGGTCTACGATCAGTAATACCCCATACTCAAGGGGGTTAAAGCAACTATATGGTTCTCTTAACACGTCAATATAATAACCAGAGTTTCTCAAATGAATATAGGTATCTCGGAAATTTGTGTGAATGTGATCTGCCCTCCAATCGAGCGGATCAGTTTTAATCTTTAAATTGTCTCTTGGTATATAGCCTGGTGGATATCTTAGACTATGAAATTGATCCCAAAGAATTCTTTTGTGCCGGGGTGGCTTTGGTGTAATTTTTATCGTAAGGTGCAACTCTACTTCCCTTCGTAGAGTCGAATTTGTGCCAACTGGGAAACTATCTATCAATAATATTATACGTCCTTTAGCTATACCTTCATAGTTCTGTGCGTCACTATTAACAACTGGAATAAAAAAGATTTGCTTAATTTTATACAGCACACCATTACCACGGGGTGACAAATTATTGATTTTAGAAATGATATGTTACTTGTCTTTCGGAATGCAGAATATTAAAGCGAATACCCAATGTCTTTGCCTGTCGCGACTTTCTAAATGAATCTTATAAATAAAAAAGTAGATGTACTCCACCCGGAAATTACCGATTAATACATATCATATGCATATAATTTATTTAACGAGAAGAAGGATGATGAGTTGATTTAGAAATGTTCGTATGAGCGTAGAGTTATCGCAAAGCTAGAGACGTGAAATGTGATGTGTTCGCTGAAAATAGTGCGTCTATAAAACAATTTATTCAATAATGAATTTCCCATAGTATAACCCGCATTGCAGCCCAGGCGCATTCGCTGAATCAACAGTTAGTAGAGAGTATGATTATGCGTACGTGTGTAAGTGGGTGGTGTATGTATGTGTTGTTCAGGGGATCTTATAATCGAGCAGTCTCGACTAGAGAAGTCTTGTACTCTCTTACCAATATAGACTGACATCCATCCTGTCCACGGCCAAAGCGTACTTGAAAATGATGTAGAAATGTTAAGGTATCGACCAAAATTATGGGGATCTGGAAACCATTTCGGTTGACCAATAATTTTTCCAGTGACAGATATCCCATTAAGAATTGTAACATTTACAATCGCAGCAGCACTTCCATAAAACAGTGGTTGGCTACTGTAAGGCCACATATAACTTGACGTGAAATCGATTGAAGATGGGATAAGACTAATTTTCGGCTTGTAGGATAGTAACAACTGCATACTTTTTAACAAATTTAGTTTCCCTTGACCTTGCTCAAAAATATTATAATTCGCCAGCCTTTCAGCACCTTCAACAAGTACTTGTTTCAAGGATGACGGATTGACTAATTCTATTTTATGCGAAACACCACTCCTGAGCAAAGCTGCGACTCCTGCAACAACTGGCGATGAAACTGAAGTTCCTGATAGCCGTCTACATCCCTTGTGTACGTCACTTCCCTCAACTTGACTGCCATAGGTGACAATGTCTAACCCTATTCTCCCATAACCAGCAGGAAGTTCCCAGGTTGTCATTCCTCTAGAACTAAATCTGGCGATTTGATTGTCAAAATTAATACTCCCAACGCCGATAACATCGCTTTGATCACCCGGGTTATTCAGAGTGCCGTATATGGGACCATCATTCCCAGCGGCCGATATCATTATTATATTATTTGCTGATAGTTCTAGAACTTTATCGACGAATGGTGAATCCATAAAATCCGGCCCTCCAATGCTTAAATTGATAATGTTCACTTTTTTGTAAATGGCATAATTGAAAGCATCTAAAAACCACGAAGTATAGGATACCTTTAATTAAAAAGAAATTTAATATTAGGGCGATATCGTATAATTAGAATAGGCAACTGACGTAGATAAGAATCAGATTATATTTTCCCAATATTTTTAAGGTGCTAAATCCAATTATAGATTCTTTAGAGTCCAAACACATATATAGTCTGATTTCTAGTCATAGTTTCTGCCAAATTTTTGGCTTGCGTGATTCGATGTGTTTACCTGGGAATTTGTGAAAACTTTATATATATGCAACTCTGCATCTGGAGCTAATCCAAGACATTCCTTTGAAGAAGCTATTACACCTGCAACGAATGTCCCATGACTCACGCCGTCTTCTGAAGATTTTTCATTTGTCCAATTGGTTCGCTCCTTGACGTTTCGAAAATGGGGATGATTTTGAGTTAAGCCGGTGTCAAAAATTGCAACTTTAACACCCTGCCCCGTAATTCCAAGTTTCCAAAGCACGTCCGCATATAAGGAGGAGGCCACATGCTGTGGCTGCCCATACTTCGCATGCTTATCCCGCGCAACTCCTTGAGGATTGCGCACATAGTATGTGGTGCTGAATGTGTTGTTGTAAGACAGAAGTCTTTGTACATAATGATGAGGATAAACTCCTTTAACAATGGGGTGGGCTTTAATAAAGCTGATTGTTTGGTCAATTAGAGTGTAATTTGTATCCGATATATGCAAAATGTCGAAATCACTGGGATAATGACTAATTATATTGTAACGGGATATAATTGACCATTTTAGTACCTAAAAATATATTGTGTAATTTTTTAAATCATTGATTTATAAATACATAATACTCACATTGGCCTTTATTAGCCTCTTTGAAATAAATGACTTTCTAACTTGCGTATAGTATTTTGAATGGTAGCATACAATATATTCATTAGGAACGTTTTTCTCCTGAAATTGTGGTACTTTAAAAGGGAATTTATTTTCTTGTGTGTTGCATTTAGCTATAAAAGAGGCTAGAACCGCATTTATGGCAAATACATATGTTAATGCACTCATTTATGAGAAATACTAAAAACAATAACAAACAATATTTTTTGCGCCCAACGTAACATATGGTTATCAAGGTAGCGCCTAAAATTTGTACGTTGCGTGCAGAATGGGAATGGAACACGATTGAATATTATTAGTAATAATCACTAACCATAGAACACATAGACTAGACATGTAGAACAAACGTTTTCAACGACGAAAATCTGTCTAGTGGGTACCACCCAACTTCGTATTTGCTCGGCTTGGTATCTACTGGCTCGGGCAATGAAAAGTTCGCGCGACGAAATCAGTGCGCTGCGAGCGCTCAAGCCGAATGGTCCCTTTTTTATATGAAGCATTGTTATGTGCTATTTGCCCAACTCTCTCTCTCTCTCTCTCGCTCTATCTCTTTCTTCTCTCTCTATGGTCTCTCAAATCAACGAACTCTGTAGCGCACAAAAATTGAAATTTTTCGCGACGATCCCAGCTCTTTCCTTTTGAGTGAAGAGTATACCGAAATCTTAAAGACGTTTGCCACACTCATGCACACAAAATATTAGCGTTTTCATTATTATTTGTGGAAAGGGTATGAAAGCGTTGGTGCGCATAGAGATCATTCTTCGCGACGACCATGCATACACGCACTTACAGTCCCTTGCTACATGTATGAGCATTTATATGCCTGTTTGCGAGTCTCTAACTGCCTGTAGGAATTTGAAAGCCGAACATTTGAATTTGGTAGATCTTGCGAACTGCACACACCTACATACATGCGTTTGAATGTGTGTACGCATGGGTCGCGATGCTCACAAAAATTGTGGGGTAACGTAGAAGCATTTGTGAGCCTATGTGCCTGAATATGTGCATGTGTGTATGCATGGGAAATGACAACTTAGAATTGTGTGAACGATTTTGGGTTCGAATAGCTGAATCGCGTTTATATTTAAGTATCTGATTTTGTTTGAATGATCGTGGGTTTGCCTATCAGAATGATTTAATAAATTTATTGATTCAAATGTAATATTGTGGAATCATTTTAGCTTTACTTAAATTACTATGTAGTTAGTATGATCCATTTAACCTACATACATATGCATCTTTTTAAAAGGGTCAAGTTGAACTGTATCTGCATGCATAAGTGCACGGGTTCGGAATTCGCATCCCATTTTGCCCACTGGGCTCAATCAAGTATTACATTTTAAAACAAGTAAGAAAGCTCTAGTCGAGACTGCTCGACTAGGAGATACCCTGATCCCTACAAAGAGCTGATATTCACGCACGCATAAGCACGCGCTCTGCTAACTGCGCAGTAAGCAGCGACTGCGCTTGGGCTACGCTGCAGTGTGGGCAATACTATGAGAATTTTGTTGCTGAATAATTTCTCCTGTAGTAGGAGTATCTTCATGAAACTTTCAGAATGTGATCATAATGCAAATGTGTGTACATTCCAAAGCACAAGTCTCTAGTACTTAAAATACGTTTTTTGCAAATTGAGGGCGAAGGGGGCGTGGTATCCAAAATCTGTAAATGACAAAATTTGCGTATTGACCAGATGTAAATACACGCCAAATCTGAAGTCTCCAGTTCTAAAAGTATTAAAATTACGGTGAATAAACCAAATCAATTTATCGATTATTCGCGATAAAAAAGTAATCGGACGAGTTATCGAAAAAAAAAGATAAACTTGTACTGCGTATGGTATACACGAGTATGCATACAAAATTTGAAGACTCTAGCTCTTATATCTTCTGAGATCTAGGCGTTCATACGGACGGACGGACAGACGGACAGGGCTATATCGACTCAGCTCGTCGCCGTGATCAAGAATATATATACTTTATGGGGTCTGCCACGCCTCCTTCTGCCTGTTACATACTTTTCACAAAACCATTATACCCTGATTTCCCATTTTTAATGGGATCAGGGTATAAAAATTCAGTTCGCAAGATCTTGAGAACACAAGGGGTCTAGCTGCGAAGAAATTTCAGTTTTTGTGAGCTGCTGCTCGTGCTCACATGCATGCATACATATTTGAGAGAGCAGAGAGCACAGAGGGAGAGAGAGCAAGAAAAAAAAATTGAGCATAAAGCCACTTTATTTCAAATGTCGACCATCTCGGTTGAACGCTTGAAGCGAAATGATTGTGCTGTCGTGAATTTTCGTACGCCGAACCTAAAAGTAAGGAGCCGAGCGAATACGAAGTTGTGTGGGGTAACCTGGCCCAAAAAAAAATTGGACAAAATCTTTCTTCAGCGTGTCCAGTCTATGTGTTCTATGATTAGTGATAGAACCAAGATATTACTACCTAGACATACATTTATCATTTTACATAATCTTTTTTGTAATACTAGAGAGGTATCTGTGATGATCAGCAGCGGTGTACCGGTGTACGGATCTCGTGAATTTCAATTTGACAAAAAAAAAATATATATACATATATATGTATTAAGCTCTCACGTTTTACCTAAGATTATTTAAAAGTGAGGTAGCATAGGATATTTGTATAGTCGGGTACTTTTGCAAAAAATGTACTGTTTTTATATTATTTTAGCCATGGAGTCAACAATACAAGTCATTCGCCAAAAGTTCTCTCGGAGCTTTTAAAGTAAAAGCATCTAAAAGTTGGGCGTGCGCAATGTGAAATGAAAATGTTAAGGATAAATACAATTATACTTGTCAGCCAGAAACATTGGTCTATTTTGTAACTGATAAAGATTGTTGTTTACTTAATATTAAGGATTCCTAAAAATTTGTACAAAATCGAAGAGGGAAAGGTTATTGAATGGAATAAAAATCAGTTTGTGGCAAAAATAACAATATGGTAAGTTAAAATCTAACAGTTACACACTTAACCAGCTCGTCTATATATATATATATATATATATATATACATTTGTACCCCATACATCAATTTATTCCTATACATAATTTTAGATGAATATAACTTTGTTCCTTAAATTTGTATGTACATATGTATTTATATTTGCTGCTGAAAGATAACTTTTCAAGCTTTAAGCAAGTTATTTTTTAAAATAATAAGTCTTAATAGTTATGGGCAAGCATCGTTATAAAAACTGGTATACATTACAAGGCAAACCCCTACAATGGTAGGTACGTATGTATGTATATTTTTATGAACACATATATCCAAAAATTAAGGATAAGTGCAGTTTTACGGAATTTATAGTTACATAAGTATATGCATACATCCGCGTTATGTGTATATAATTAGACACATTTACAATATATGTATGTTCGCTTTGTTAACTGAATTCTGCATCAAATAAATACATACATTTGTATGTATATGGGAATATGTAGATGGGGATATACATATGTATCTACATGTAATTCTCTGATGATTTTTTAGGTAAAATTATATTATTATTAAAATTATACTCTGCTTAAATTGCATATATAATTTTTATTTCATAAATTTATATTCATTAAGATACGTGCATAGATACATATGTATGTAAATACATACATATATGTATTCTCTCTTAATTGCAATATCTTTCAATAATATATAAAGTTGAAGTTTACTTAAGTTAGTTAGTTTAGTTTATTTAAAATTTATTGATTTGAATTCATAATTCATTTGAATTCACCTCAGTCGACCATTCAGTTTTTAATGGAACTTGTTAATGTGAGCCTCGATTTTCTATAACCTTATTTTACCACGCTGCAAATTATTATTATATATTAGCAATCTAAATATAATTTTATTCATAATAATAATTTATAATATTATATTATAATAAAATTATATAAAATTCAAATTATTTAGATTCTTACTTAAAAAGATGATCATGCAAATGTATCCTTCTTTTCTAAGGACTTACGAACGACACTTAGAAAAATATGACCATGAAAGCAGAATAATTTGATGGTGATAATAAAATATAATTGGATATTTCTACTTTAATTCTGATTATACTAAATTTATATAATAAATATCTTTAATATCTTTAAGCAGGTGAGATTCGATATTGATACCATTTTCTTACTTTATATACAATTGCACTAAACCGTGACATATTTTCCAATTTTCAAAGGGTGTACCAAGACAAACAGTTAATAATATTTTCTTGAAAGCAGTAAGTTGGTTGGAACACAAATTATATACTGAAAAATAAATAATGCTAATTAGTGAACAATTTAAAAAACAAATCAGATAATATAAATAAAAATTTTACCTATTCACCTAATATAATATAAGTAATGCTAGTATGGTTTTGTGAAAATGTATGTAATAGGCAGAAGGAGGCTTGTCAAACCTCATAAGTTATATAGTATATTCTTGATCAGGGCGACTAGATGAGTCAACTCCCTCCATTTGTCCGTATGAACATCGAGATATTAGAAGATAATAGTAATTTTGCAGGTATTCTCGTGTATTCAATACGCACAAGTTTATCATATTTTTTCGAACTCATCCCATTTGTTTTTATCGACAATAAACGATATATTTATTTCATTTTTAAGTGTAATTAAAATACTACTAGACCTAGAGACTTCAGGTTTACTGTATATATAAATTTGAAAAAAGTTCTTGAAATACTAGAGACTTGTGCTTTAGCAAATATACACCATGACAACTAAGTTTCCATAATGGCCACATTGCAGCTCAAGTTCAGCCGCTGTTAACTCCGCAGATAGCAGTGCTCGTAGTTATGCGTGCGTGCTGTGTGCATGTGTATGTGTTATAAGAGATTCCTAGAATGATTGGAATATCAGCTCTTTGCAGGGCTCAGGGGATCTTCTATTCGAGCAGTCTCAACTAAAGCAGTCTTACTTGTTTCCCTTTTATTATTGACAAACAAGCTAATCGTTGATTTTGTCCGCATTTATAAATAATAATAAAACTTTTTGGATCTATTTATTTATTTATTAAAAAAGATATTGACAATTAATAAGTCAACTTAAGTAAAAAAAAAAAAAAAAAAAAAAAACTAAAACTATACATGTATAGCCTAAAAAAGTAGAGAAAAATTATTACAATAGCATCACCACCCCAAAAGGGGGTATTTTATTTGCCAGTCCGGCCAGCTATGCCCCAATTCACAGGCAAATATTGTAAGTGATATTATTGAACTATGCAAAGAGATTGTTAACATGAAAACTTAAAATAAAGGTTAAAAGAACTCAAATATAGTTAATATTATTTTAAGATAACAATTAGTAATTAAATAGGAAGGTCTTTAAAAAAAATATCAAGATAATTAAAGAAAATAGAATAAGAAATAGAAAGAAAAGAGTAAAAGAAGAGCTAAAATAGAAATATAGAATAGGATAGAGAAATCACTGCTAAAATATTGGCAGCAGAATGTTACCAATGCATATGTCTAGGCACTGCGAGAGATTTCCCTAAGGTAAGATAGAAGCATGGATTTTATATTAGGAAGAGAGAGCTCTAAGTAAAAAACATGATGATATTTATTATAATGTACACTTAGTACATGAAACGCACTATGCAAGGAATAATCCGTAGTACAACACGGTAGGTAAAGCGGACGATAGTGTTTAGTTGTTCGGGAAGGAACCGAAAAATTAAGACGCATCAACAATGAGGAGGAATCAATATTACCGTTAATCAATTTATGCAGAAAAACAATTCCCAAAATTGTTCTGCGATTAATTAACAATGGAAGATCAATGATTTGTAGCCTACTAAGATAAGACGGTAATCGTAAGTTACTGTCCCAGTTAAGATCCCTTAAGGCAAAGAGAAGAAACTGTTTCTGGACCGATTCAATACGATCCTGATACAGTTTATGTTGAGGAGACCATTTAGTTTTGAATAGCCCGTGTTTTATCTGCCTGGACTTGACAAGTCCAGGAAATGACAGTGGAATCTGTTTAAACAAGAGGAAGTTCGAGATTTTTATGTAGGAGAATATTTCCTATGTATTAGGAAGTCCATACTAGTTTTAACACGGCTTTATATAGTATTTTATTTTGTAGACTTATATATATATATATATATATACATATATATTGTATGTAGCTTTAGTAGTTTGATATTAAATTGATATTGATATTAAACAATATATATTATATATTTTTCTTCCAGATAACATACCTTTGCAATCAGTGGGCGACTATGCAATTCTTCATTTATTTTGTGGCTTTAACGATTTCATTTAGAGGTAAGAGCAATTCGCGAATCATATAATTTATTTATCTATCTCAAGTAGGTCAATCTACTTAAAAATGTAATAATATTTTAGAACCGAATTACAATTAAAATTTACTGTATTCAGAAATATAGCAGGACGGCAAGTGATCTGTTCATTCTACTACTAATTTGCAAAATGCGATTACCAGAAAGAAATGCCAAAGTGGAAAACTCTGAATTATTGTGATATAAAGAAATAAAGTTAAATATAATAATAATAAAAATATCCATGAACATTGGTAAAATTTTGCTGGCCTCATGATTAGAAATTTATTTCATATAATTATTATTTAGAACCAAAAAATACTGAAATTAATTGAATTCTGTCGCAATTGCAATTTTGTTAATAGTATTCCAAAATCAATACTTATGTTTGTATAGTGAAGATGCGTATTTAGAAAAAATGAAAATTTATTTTTACATGGATATATTTGAAACATCAATTTCAAGTATAATGTTTCGCGTCATTCAAGCAAACTTTTGCTTAGTAAATTCAGAGTAATTTAACGGATTAATTAAGATTTTCGAGTATATTTTCGAATTTTTTTTGGAAAATATGACCACTCTAACATATTGGTTACATTTACAGCTCTTCAGGGAAGATTTGTAGAGGAGGATTTCACGATTTCAGTAAACCATTTATGTTTTTTTTTAGTTTCCATTTCAGAGGGATCATTCATACTACCAGAAAATGAAGCTCCTACAACAGCACCAAAATTTTTGTCTAGGGGCCACCTTTATAAAGTAATAGTAGGCGAAACAATTGAATTACCATGTAAAGTTCAAAATCTTGGTTCATACGTATTACTATGGAGAAAAGGCTCTTCCGTGCTCACTGCTGGCCATTTAAAAATTACAAGAGATCAGAGATTTAAAATAGGGGCTGACTACAACCTTCAAATAAATGGAGTTAAGACTCAAGATGCCGGTGACTATATATGTCAGCTTGGAGACCAGGAGAACCGAGATCAGGTCCACACGGTGGAAATATTAGGTATTTTCAAAGTATTAACCATTTCCTTATAAATTATTAATATAATTATTTTCCAGTTCCGCCAACGTTGAGGGCCCTTCCACATAATGGTCAAGTAACTGCGCGAAAGGGAAGCACAGTTACACTTGAGTGTAAAGCATCAGGCAATCCTGTTCCAACAATATACTGGTTTAAGAAAGACGTCTACTCCGGGCCAACCCATTTATCAGACAGTTCGACATTGATTTTAGAAAATGTCGATAGACATCACGCAGGGACGTATCAATGTTCCGCCGACAATGGGGTTAAAGAACGAGTATCAATGGATATACAGCTAACTATATTATGTAAGTAAAAATATAGCATTGTATTGAAACCTACGAATTTTATCCAAGATTAGGGTAAAATTTGAATATTTATAAAGTTAAAGGTCAGGAAATCTATATTAGATTCTATTAACGTTACATTTCAATTAAGTGTCGACGGAAGTCCGTCTATGGATAGATAGACAAATGTTTAGACTCAGCTCGCCATTTCCAAATTTCAATTGGTTCAATAGAAAATTCTTGGTCGCTGTGTACTGAGGAGTTTCTAAGTTAAGAAGAAATCGCAAGAATGATTTCAATTACTACTTTATTTTATTAAGTTATTTTATGAACTTTTTTCATTAAAGCTCCTCCGGAAATTACTGTAGAGAAAGCTTGGGTTCACGCTGCAGAAGGATATGATATAGAACTAGTGTGTGTGGTTCATGGGGATGTAAATTCTGAAGTAAGTTTAACTTTTACATTTTATAAGGAGAAGATAGGAAAATATTAATGTGAAATTACTTCAATAGATGCTGTGGTACCAGAACTCGTTCCTTTTGGATCCAACTGATCGACGTTCCATGTATCCTCATGATGATAGATACAGTCTCATTATTCGAAATTTCCAACAAACTGATTTCGGAAACTATAGCTGTGTTGCCGACAATGCGCTGGGACGTACAAAGAAATACATTGAAGTTTCTGGAAGACCAGGTCCAGCTGATTTTATCTCACCCGCCTTGAGTGGCTTTTTAGATCATTATAACTTGACTTGGACAATAGAGTCGATACCTCCCCTAGAAGAAATTAAGTTATTGTATCGAAGGTTGCTTGTAAGTAAAAATATTCTTTAACAAACATATGTTCCTAATTTAACAAACTTGTCAATTTTTAGATGAACGAAACATACCAGCATCCCGGTAAATGGCACGAATATCATATAAAGCCTATACCGATTCGGACAGATGGTACACATTATTTAATGTCATACGTCATACGAAACTTGGAACACAATGCTGTCTATGAGGCAATAGTGCAAGCTAAAAACAAATATGGATGGAATGAGGTTTGGATTTAACTTTTACTTGTTATGGGTGGTCATTAAAATATATATTATGGGTGGACCGAATCATGAAAATAGCTATAGTATTTTCAAAATAATAAAATCGTTAATTATTTTTATTTTAGATCAGCGATATTCATCAGTTTTATACACGCAATCATGATCTTCTCCTGGACATCGATATGGAATACAAAATGGGCATTTCAAGTTGCAATCGATTAGCAATCACCGTGGATGTAATAATTTTACCTTATGTTATTTTCATTTTATCGGTCAAGATTATTATTTAAAAATATTTAATCATTTGCAAATCTAAGTTCAAAGGTGCCTTACTATGTATTTAGAATCTGTACATATTATAATATTTAGTAGATATTAAAAGTTATGTTGAGGTAAGAGATTTATAGAGTAACACACTTAATTTGTCAGTGTATTAAAGATATTAGTTTAATTCTTTTACCCGGTATATATATAAATATATTTAACACAAAATTGAGTTTAAACTTATGTAAATACATATAGGAATCTAAATATATGTAATTTATGTCATACTAGTTATTACTGAATCATCATAATTTTTTGTTGATATATATTTGCATTATATTTCAAATAAGAAAGCATAAGTATTAAAATGTTATTGAATTTTCTAAATGGAATAACATAAAAATTACAAAATTTTATTGTTAGTATAATGCATATGTAATAAATAATAACAAAGTAATTATAAGTAAGAATATTGCAATCGGTCTCTACCGACTTTGTTATATTCGTTCAGGAAGATATTCCAGTCAAAGAAAATGTACAATTTTCACTTTGTGAACGAGTATATTCATCCCATATATGTAGGTATGTAGATTGAAATAACGAAGACAGGCATACTCTACAAAAAATTTAAAATGATTATTTATATTGTGTGCAACATCCACCAAACTGAACCTCCTAGTCATTTTCATTATAATCAATCAAACATATTCTTAGTTGATTTGCACAGTCTAATAATTTCCCATATGAAGATTTTTATTTTAAGATTTGAAAATTTACAAATTTATAAACTCATTCATTCTGCCGATACACTGTCAAAAAAAAAACGTTCAAATAATAATACACAATTTGTAATTCACAAAAATTGGCAAAGTCTTACGCGCCCGAGATGTATATAAATAATTTAAAGAGTCTTTTGCATTAAAATTTATTGGCTCCCTTTTTTCCATTTAGAGATAACTTAACCAAATCATCTCTTGAATACGTTTAAAAACAAAGTTATATTCAGATATTTTGTTCAATTTATGCATCTATTGCGTTTACATACGTGTGTCAGCAGCAGAATATTTGCTATTTGATATTGGAATTAAAAACATATATGTATATACAATATAAATTAAATCTTATCTAAAAAGTAAGCTAGTATTGTGAGATCATGATTAAATACTCGATGATGTCACATATAAAACCCAATACGATATAGGAACTAAATAATCAAATTAGCATAATTAATAATTTACAGATAAGCTAAAATATATATGGGACAGATCTTAATGAGTCCCGAAAGATATAAGTAGAAAATATTGGAATTATTACAGTATTCACTGTTTTTAATGTGTTATAATATATAAAAAGCGATCGTCCTCGAGATGAGCTAAAAATAGCTTTATTGAATTTTTGACTAATAACATAATTATATCCATCTCGACAATGAAAATCGCAATCAAATCATCAGCAATTTAAATCATTTAACACAGCTCACATTAAATAATAAGAAAGAAAGAAAGAAAATTCAACTAAGTAAAACGAAAATTAGGGTTATTTAAAGTTGACTCATTCACACATGTGAACTTATGTGTTTTTTTTTTAGACAGGCCAACTAAATTTTTGGAACTGCAGCAACTAAGAATCAAATTACAGTTTTATACCCTGAACTTTTCCCATTGATACTGGGAATACTGGTATTTTCATTTCAACAAAGACAAATAATTAAATTTTTTGTATGCATAATGTACCAAACTTCAAACTAAGTATATACTTACCTATATGGCTGCATTGTATGCTATTTTGAAGGGTAGAACGTTCTAGGGTACTTCCTAGGTGGTAAGTTTCGGCTACTTTACTTGGTATATTGAATACGAATTTGAAAGTTAATACTTTCTATGAACATTTTAGATCATCTACTATATTTTTCTTAACGAATTATTTTTAACAATCTTAATTTAACGAACATTTGATTCACTGATTCACCTCAATTTAATACTTTATTTTTAATTTCTCTAAATACAGTACCATTATCGGTTATGTTATGGTTATAGATATATTTTTGACCTGATTTGTTATAACTATATTGTGGAGTATACCATAAACCGAGCTATAGTGGGATTTCAGCAGCATACCCATCTGTAATATATATTTTCTGATCATTATGACGAGCTGAGGCAATCTAGTTATATCCAGCTGTCCGTCCGTCCGTCTGAGTTTCTATCGGTCCGTGTCAACCACAAAAACTAGAGACTGGATATCATGTAAGCCAAACGCATTATAGATACATCATATTCCTTGGGTTTTAAGCATAGCTTGAAAACCGTAAGACTTGTAGAATTCAGATTTACTGAGGCCCACGAAATGAAAAAAAAGATTATGTATTTCAAATACATACAAATTCATGTTAAAAATTTATTCAGAAAAGTGATCTAGAAAAAACCTAACCAACACTTGAAGAATAATAAGTATTATGACGTTTTCTAACTACATTATGCGTGTATAATATAATATATATAACTGAGCTATATAAACAAGATGTATCCCATCAAGAAATCGGAGCGGAGTTAGAGTTAGAGTTTAAATTTTATCTTATATTTTATAGAACGTTTAAGAATTAGGCTTTTCATTACTATTTTTACAAAAAAAAAAATCTCTAACATAGTAGTTACTATTTAGCGACGCGCAAAAATGTTAAATAAAAAATATACTTTTATTGGCTAAAAAAAGTGGCAACAGAAATCAAATAAGCATTTATATACGAACATACTTATTGGATTGGTATGTCGTATAGAATCTGCTCCACTTGGTTAAATTAGAGACCCAGGATTTGAAAACCTATTATTTTTACAATTATTTTGTATGCTCCATTTTACAAAGCGGCAGAAGCTAAAGTTTTATTTAACATAATCTAAGGGCAAATGCAGCAAAATATGTTTTTTTCAGGATTTGAATATTGTTTTGGAACTTTCTGTTAACCTAATGTGTTTAAATCTATTTTAACAATACTGGAATTTCAATTATTTTTGTTTTCCATTCTTTAATGCTCAACTCATACATACATATTTGGTAAACTGTACCAACACAAAAGAAAAAGTAAGATATAATAAATACAAACAGGATTCCTGTTTTTAACTACAATTCAGTGAACGATAAACAATTTGAAGCCTATGTATATGACTATGGGCAAAATGTATAGAAGCAAGGCTACTTGCAAAAACGTTCTTAATAACATATTTGAATACCATTTTAATAATCTATAAGAATAGTTGGGTAAATAAAGAGAGTATATAGATAAGCTTAATCCATAAAAGCATAGCTCATTGGTCTAAAAAAAAGAAACAGCTGTAGTCAAATAATCTAAGCACAGTTTCGATCTAAATAAAATTATAAAATTGTAATGAGATGTATTATTTAAGTAAATCATTTGCTTGTTAACTTTTAACTGTCCGTCTGTTTATAAAATTTTGATAAAACTAGTTTGATTTAAATTCACCGAGTATTTGTAATTGAATAAAACAAACGATCCATACCCATACAAAAATATTTTAAGCACCGTCTCATTAGTATATAGGTAATTAAGTTTTAGATTTAGTTTATATAACTTACTAAATTAAGGCACATAAAATAAACAAATTTACTAACTTTAGCTAATAAATAGCCAAAAACACATTAAAAAGAAAAAATACATTAAATACAACTGCTAGAATAATATCGATGTAAATGTTTGATAAATAAAAGTCATATCATTTTAACAAGTAATTATAATAATCTATTCTGCGTTTGAGCTGCAGTATAGGAATTACTATTTGAACTTCATGGCTTAAAATTAGTTGTCTTGTAGATGGACCATATTCATTGGAACGTGATAATAACGTTAAAATTGCGTTTGGTAGATAAACCCTTAAAAAATCTTTATAAAATTATTTATTTACTATTTTATCAAAAGAGTATCTTTGCACACATTGATTTATAATAATGACTTCATATAATAATCGATTATTTCTTCTTTTGCTTAGCCATTTTGGCAGCCTTCGCAGCGTTTCTCATCTTTTCGAATTTATTTGAGGCACCAAACCATTTGTTGAATTTATCCATTAGCTATAAAAAGAATAAATTAAAAGTCAACCAATCGAAATTTATATCTTAATATATTCAAATATTTGCAAATATATAAATGCATTCTTTGAACAAATGTGTTTCCTGCTTTGTCTACACCAAGTAGGACCTTTACGGTTATAATAGGAATTATTAGGCCCGAATATCAAAGTATTCATCAAGACTTTTCTATTTGCAAATAGTTTATAAGTGTAAATAGAAATGTGTTAGTTTCGCTTCAGTGGGTTTAATTGGTTCAAGGAATGTATATATTTAATTTGCTTTTATCAAAAGAAAACCCTTAATCCTGAACTAAGCTTTATTTACTTTTTATTTAAATAGAGTAATGCTAATCATGTTTGAATAGATAATGTTTAGTCTAGGTTTATTTCTAGAATATTTGTTTGCATACCTTATCGTCCGGTGGGAAGAGTGGAGGATCCATTTCCGTTAAGAAGTATTCCAGGAACTCCATTGGATTCAATGCTTCAGCCTTGAGGCGCATTTTTCGGGATACACTCAATGTATTAGCTACGCTGTTAGACACATCCCCAGAGTTATAAGCTTTCATAATTTTTGCCAATGCTGAATATGCGTAATTCTCTAAGGCTTCTGGTGCATTTTCGGTCATTAAATCCAGCCAAAGTAAAAAGCAAGTACCATAGTCGCATTTCGGAATAAGTAAGATTTTCTGGAAGTTTCTCTTAAGTAGTGGTTTGGCCATCCAAGGTAAACTTGTTGTACCGAGAAGTACAATTTTATCAGACTTTTTAATTGGTTTTAAAATTTTCTTCTGGATATACGGAGCGAGTAGTGTTGGCAAAATATCTTTTTCCTCAGGTGGAATCTTTTTATGAAATACGCGATGAGCTTCTTCAATATATAATATTGTTGGCTGAAATTCCCGAGCTACTTTCATGACAATATGTAAAAACATTTCCATATCTTGAGAGAAATTGCAAACCTTTTCCGGACTGAGATTTATAAAAACAGCATCTGTAGAATTATATATATATATATAAGATATATAATATCTATAATCAAGTGCTCATACCCAACTCAGATGCAATTATATTGCAGAGCAGTTTTTTGCCGCTGTTGACTGGTCCAACAAGCAAAATTGACTTGGGTTTAGCAATATCAAATTCGCTCATTCCAAGCATACTTTCCTGAACAACCATTTTGATATCACCTTTTGCGGGGCCGACAGTTCTAGAATTACAAAAGATATATTTATTTATTTAAAAGATATTGACAATTAATAAGTCAACTTAGGTAAAAAAAAATATATTTTAAATAAATAAATAAATATATTCGAAGTTAAAGTAGAAATAGTGATTCTATGGAGCCACAAACTTCGAAAATTATGCCCAACAAATAAATGTCAATAAATTTATAAACAAATGAACAATCCACAAATTACGGACTGTATTAAAGAAAAAAAAAGTAGACCAAGCTGAAAACTATATTATCTATTTTCATTGGAATTCTTACGTTAAATAGTCTTCATCTCTAGTGTCATCAGCAATAAAATTAAAATCAGCAATGAATTCATTGAAATCTCTATGGGAAACTTCTTCAATTACAGATGCGTCTTTCAATTCATGATATAACGAACTGAGGGTTCTATCTCCTGTCGGATCAATAACTTTTTTCTTCTTTCTTCCCTTCTTCGTCTTCTTGTTTTTTACTTTCCCAGGTTTATAGGGTACATCTTCATCTGCAGCTAACGCACTTTTTAGCAGCTCATATTCAACGCTGAAATAATTATAACCCATATATTAAGCAGTCGACTAAATAAGCCGCACCAAAATGTATATAAATAAATTACTTTAATTTGGAGTCACTGAACAAAAATTTTTTTTTATTTTGACAATCTAAAACTTTTAAAGTTTTTTTTATGAAAATTTTTAATGAAAAAGAACGATAACTGGATTTTTTAAACTGAGAAAATATTGCTTATATTTACCGCATATACTCGTCTACCAATTCCCGCAGTTCGTGGTGTATTACATCTAATTGTTGTTCAGTCACCCATGCCTTAATTGGATCATGATTCTTATTTAGATATTCATCAACGTTTCGCCAATCAATTGAAAATTGCTTCATTGTCTCTTCAATGTTCACTATAAAAAATAAAACGGATATAATATACTTTAGTTTAAATTATAAAATACAAATTTATAAAAATGATATGATATCTGATTAATCTAATATTTTCATTAACTTAGTTCTATAGACATACCTATTGGCTTGCTTGATGATATTGAATAGGCAACATCAATTATTCCGGCATCTTTTAATTTCTTTCTTCGCTTCGCATCCTTAATTTTTTGATTCTTCAGTTTCTCTTTCATTTTCCTCTTTTCCGCTTTTTTCTTATCTTTTATTTTTTTCTTTTCCTCTTTTGTCAAAGGCTTCTTAGTTAGACTCTCCTGAAATGCTCCTACGTCCATTGTTTCGTCAATAACAACCAACACAGTTCCGTTCTTGACTGGATCAGGGTACGGGTGGAAATTTCCAGTTGCTGTATAACTGTAAATAAAAATGTAGTTTTATATTAATTTGAGTGAAAATTTGTTGTTGAATATTAAAAAGTACTTACAATTCTGCAAACCAACCGCGAATATGATCAGAAATATCTTCCATCATCCAGGGACTTCGCAATTGAAGCAAGCGGGTTCGTTCATCCATAATAAGTTGTTCAAATTCCTCATCAAGCTTTCTTCTTTTCTGCTCATTTCTATACATCTCAATAACAGAATTCGAAAATTGGTTTGGTCTTTTTAGTTGTCGTATTTTTCGAATGCCCAACAATTCTCTTTTAAATTGTTTTTTTATTTTATAAATTTTTTTTGTTTTATACGCTCTCCACCAAGATTGAATGAGGCTCGCTGCGCGATTGCGTATTTCTTTTAAATCTTCAATACCATCATCTAAAATTGAAGTTGATCGTCTTATTACTTACAGGAACTGAGATCATCGTAAAAATAAAAAAATAAAGAGAATATTTTCCCGCTGTTTGTTATCGATTAATCAGTTATAATATGAAATCTGCAGTCAGAGTCTTCAAATTAAATATGGATTCGCGTGTATTTAATAGAACAAGTAGCTGAACGATCATTAAATATTTGCACACACTTCACTTCACTTCACGTGAAGGCTACTACACTGAACGGCTAACCCCCACCAGGCCTGGGCGACTGAAGAAATGCTGCAGCTGCTGCCAACTTCCACTCAATGCCTGAGTTGCACTCAGATGTTGAGCCCGGCGCCAGGCAGTGGTCGTTTCAGTCAAGCTTTAAGTGACCAATGGGAGCACTCTCTGCTGCTGCAAGCACTCTTGCTTCGTTTCTATATATATATATATATATATATATATATATATATATATATATGTACACAGTCTGTCAAGAATGAGTTGGCACACTGCAAAAAAATTTGATTTTTTGACTTTGGATGCAAATATCAAAGTAATTAATGCATAAAAAAAATTTGTTTTAAAATATGAATATGTTTAATATTATTTTATTAATTTAAATATAAAACAAGTAAGGAAGCTCTAGTCGAGACTGCTCGACTAGGAGATACCCTGATCCCTACAAAGAGCTGATATTCACGCACGCATAAGCACGCGCTCTGCTAACTGCGCAGTAAGCAGCGACTGCGCTTGGGCTGCGCTGCAGTGTGGGCAATACTATGAGAATTTTGTTGCTGAATAATTTCTCCTGTAATAGGACTATCTTCATGAAACTTTCAGAATGTGATCACAATGTGCAAATGTGTGTACATTCCAAAGCACAAGTCTCTACTACTTAAAATACGTTTTTTGCAAATTGGGGGTGAAGGGGGCGTGGTATCCAAAATCTGTAAATGACAAAATCTGCGTATTGATCAGATGTATATACACACCAAATCTGAAGTCTCCAGGTCTAAAAGTATTGAAATTACGGTGAATAAACAAAATCAATTTATCGATTATTCGCGATAAAAAAGTAATCGGACGAGTTATCGAAAAAAAAAGATAAACTTGTACTGCGTATGGTATACATGAGTATGCATACAAAATTTGAAGTCTCTAGCTCTTATATCTTCTGAGATCTAGGCGTTCATACGGACGGACGGACGGACGGACGGACGGACGGACGGACGGACGGACGGACAGACGGACAGGGCTATATCGACTCAGCTCGTCGCCCTGATCAAGAATATATATACTTTATGGGGTCTGCCACGCCTCCTTCTGCCTGTTACATACTTTTCACAAAACCATTATACCCTGATTTCCCATTTTTAATGGGATCAGGGTATAAAAAGAAAGAAACATAAAATTCAATATGTAAAGAACAAATCAACAAAAACAAACATCACTCATAAATAACAGTGTCAATAATGTGTTGGCACTGACCGTTTTGCACATCTGCTGTGCTCGCGTTCTTGGAAGTAACGGTATTTTACTGTTATCTGTTCATATTCTATGCATCTATGATCGTTTTCTTGTACATTTCTGGCCATTTGAATGACAATTTTCGCTAGTTTCGCATTTTATAACGCATTTAATATTTTTAAAATATGCCTGGAAAGCGATTAAGCTTTGAGATGGTGCAGCTCATCTACTACAACCATGAGATGGGAAAATCTGTTCCAGAATTGATGGAGATGTTTTCTGTACCCACGAGAACGGTGTATAATGTCATAAGCCGGGCCAAAAAAGAAAACAGGCTGTTTTTAAAGACGGGAGGACGGGAGGATAAGATAACCGGCCGAGTAGAGCGGCTTATTCTAAGAAAAGTGAACGCTAATCCGCATATTTCTGCTAGAAGTCTTGCCAAAGAGCTTAAGGAAGAATGTGGCATAGAGATCTCACATGAAACGGTACGCAAAGCTCTCATAACCCATGAGTACAGTTCGAGGGTAGCACGGAAAAAGCCTTTGTTATCAGAAATAAATATTGAAAAGCGCTTAAATTTTGCTGTTAACATGGTTAGTCACCCCGCAGAATATTGGGACGATCTCATATTTTGTGACGAAACAAAAATTATGCAATATTATAACGATGGTCCTCCCAGGAAAAATTTAATTCCGACTGTTAAATTTGGCAAATTATCGATTATGATATGGGGGTGTATATCAAGCAAAGGAGTCGGAGAAATTGCATTCATTGAAAGAACAATGAATGCGGAGCAGTACCTCCAAATTTTGAAAACAAATTTGAGAGCAAGTGCGGCTAGGTTTGGCTTTATGAATGGCAACAAGCCAAATTTTAAGTTCTATCAAGACAACGATCCTAAACATAAAGAGATCAATGCTCGCACTTGGCTACTTTACAACTGTGGCAAAGTCATTGACACACCCCCCAGAGCCCGGACCATAACCCTATTGAGCATGTGTGGGCATACTTGAAGAAAAAAATTGGAAAAACAAATCCTAAGAGCCGCACACAACTAAAATCTGCTATAATTCAAGAGTGGGAAAAAGAGTGAGAAAATACCTCTTGATTTTATTCAAAGAATTATTTTTTTCGATGAAAAAACGCCTTAAACATGTTATAAATGCCCAAGGGGGTCAAACTAAATATTAAAATTTTGTTAATTATTCATAATTTAGATTTAATTTTAAATTAAGATGCATAGAGTGTAAGTGTGCCAACACATTATTGACACTTTTATTTATGAGTGACGTTTGTTTTTGTTGATTTGTTCTTTACATATTGAATTTTATGTTTCTTTCTTTTTATATTTAAATTAATAAAATAATATTAAACATATTCATATTTTAAAACAAATTTTTTTATGCATTAATTACTTAGATATTTACATCCAAAGCAGCGTCTGCGCTTGGGTTGCGCTGCAGTGTGGGCAATACTATGACAATTTTGTTACTGCATAATTTCTCTTATAGTAAAACTATCTACATGAAATTTTCAGAACGTGATTATGTGGAAATGTGTATACATTCCAAAGCAGAAGTCTCTAGTAAGGGGGCTAAGGGGGCGTGGTATCCAAAATCTGTAAATCAAAAAATCTTCGTATTGATCATATGTATGTACACACCAAATCTGAAGTCTCTTGGTCTAAAAGTATCAAAATTACGCTGAATAAACAAAATCAAGTTAAAGATTATTCTCAATAAAAAAGTAATCGGATGAGTTATCGAAAAATATGATAAACTTGTACTGAGGGTGGTATACAAGAGTATGCATACAAAATTTCAAGTCTCTAGCTCTTATATTTTCTGAGATCTCGGGCACAGTGCTATATCGACTTAGCTCGTCGCCCTGATCAAGAATATATATACTTTATGGGGTCTGCGATGCTTCCTTCTGCCTGTTACATACTTTTCACAAAACCATTATACCCTGATTTCTCATTTTTAATGGGAGTGCGCTAATATATGACTTGGAGGTAGAAAATTCAGCTGAGCCAAAAAGTAGAAAAGATCAGTGGGGGTGAGTTGAGTAACCGAGCCGAGCATATATGTACATATGAAGTAGTTCATACATGCAAAAACTTGAAAGACTCGACGCCTTTATGCTTTTCTAAATTTTACATTGTTTTAGGCATCATTTATTCTCGCGATTTTACTAAAGGAAGTAAGTAATGACAACTGAAGCGCACTCTAACTCAAAATCACTCAATATGTAGAATGCTTCTCACTCACTCATTCGATGGACTCTATGTGAAAATATATGTATGTATGCATGCTGTTTAGTGAAGTCATGCAGTCCTCTAGTAATGTGCTTAATAAGGTTAAATGTTAATATGATAAATAGCCTATGTACATTAATACTTATAATTATTAGATAGCACAGACAAGAGTTTCTTCTTCTTCTATAGTTAGTTCTCTTATGAATTTTACATAGTCCAAAAATGGAAGGTTATTAAATTCCATACTCAATGGATTTATTCCCATACTCTTTGCAGAAGTATCGAAGGCAGGGGTATGTGTATGTGTGTGTATGTATGTATGAGTATGTCTTGTTATATTTAAGTAATCAACAGGAGAATTAAGTACAATATTTTGCATACAATGTATTAGAATTAAGAAAACGCCTAGTCATTGATTAATCATAAGATAATTACCTGACATACAACCTCCTAAGTGATCAATTTTATTACGTAATTCTTTACAGGATTCGTCAGTCTTAATAAAGTCCGCCGTAAATATAGTTCTTTTAACAGGAATACTCATTGCTTGGTTTGGCTTGAAGGTAAATCTATAATTAACCTTTTTCCTCTGTTTGACCTCTAAAAATTTCTTATCAAAATTGATATTCGACTTGTAGACACGAGCACTTCGCGCCCGTTCATGGGCTTGTATAAGCGCCACTGCATCGCTTATTTTCGTCCAGTCCTTTGCATCGCTTTGCTCTTTCTCTTGCTCATTCATGTAGAGCTTATTATCTACCAAAATGTTTGCAATATCTAGTGGACGACGATACAGAAATTGTGGAGATCTCCAAATCATCAAATCCACCGGAGTCAACTTTCTTACAATTAGCGCTTTGTCCATATAAGTATATTCGCTTAACTCCATTTCTTTCAGCTCGTCTTTGAGCAACATGAGCTGCTGTGTGGCATTTTCAACTAGAGTTCTGACCACTTTCCTTTTTTGCACTTGAAATGTGTTATAGTATATAAAAGTTAATTTATTGACTAGTTCAACATATAGGATATAGAGCTCGGAGAATATTTTAAATGAAACTGATTTTTCCTCTGGTGGGTCAATTTTTTTTAATCGGTTTTGCTTTTTTATCAATTGGCTGATTTCTTTTGAAGTGGAAATCCAGTACTTATGGTTCAAGTCGAAGGACATCTTCAAATTGCGGTTGTTTTACAAGTTACTGTTAAACTTAAAATTTATGTTCGATAAAATTTTGTTTGAGCTAATATGTGTTTTACAGGCAATTGAATTGACACATCAATCACTATATTACTATATGTCTTCAATTCATTTAAAGTAGGCGGATGTATAGCTGAAGCATATTTCATGAATCAAGAGCGCTTGGTATTAAAATTATATCTCGCACATCCTTAGAGTTGAGCTTCAAAATGTTGTACTCAGATTCATGCGTATTTTATACAATTTTGATTTTTATACTCTTCCACGAAGTGAATTAGTATAATGGGTTTTGTGCATGTCCGTCTGTCCGTATGAACGCAATCTATTTCGGCGCTGTTAGAGCTAGAAGACTTGAAATTTGGAACACATACTCGTGTATATCTCCGATTTATAAAGTGTTAAAATTTTCCTGATCCGCCCACTAGGGGCATTTGTAGCAGCCAACTAAGAAATTTATATGCGTGCGTCACTTATATATATAAATAAGCTTTATAGATATTCATAAGACGGAAGGAAATATTTTTATTAAATTGAAAAAATATAAACGAAATGATAATAACATAAAATTTCAATTTTTAAAAAAAGTTTTCCGCGGAATTTGAACTCGCACCTCAACAAAATAGCTAAAATAAAAGCACTCTGCGTCTTTGCCTACAGCGCCACCGCGCCTTCAACAATAATGCCAATTAAAACGAAATATCGAAATGACATTATTGTTAGGTCGCCATATAGCAAAGAAAAGCCATAGTAGCGGCTGGGAATTCAAAAACAATGCAAAGACGATCAATCGCAATTGAGATTCTTAGAAAATGCTAGAGTATGCATTATATGTACATACATACAAACATACAAATGAGCACGTGCTGAAATTGTGTATGCATACTTTTTTGTATATGTACATATTTAATATATGTATGTATACATCTACGTATAAGCATTTGAAAGCTATCTAAGAAGAAACAAATTTAAGCTTTCAACAATTTTCGACTAAGAAAATGAAAAATATTAAGTCATATTCATTCAAGCTCGCACCCTCCCAATAAATTTATGAAAAAAGAAAATGTGATCGAATAAGACTTGAACCCACGCTATCTAACACGACTTGCGCTGTCTTAGCCATCACCACCACAGCTCCGCTTGTTTATCTGTTAACGAAAAATTATATATGTAACTTCAGTGTTAGAGCGTCATATCACAAAACTAAAATAACGACTGAAAAATTCACAAATCAATCGCAATTCCTAGAATAGGCTAGAAGGCGCGCTTTTGTCTGTAGACTGCTCGACTACGAAATCCCCTGATCCCTTCCAGGAACTGATATTTCAAGAATTCTTTCGCTTTTTTCTGCTTCAAAAGAAACACAAACACACAAACACGCACGCATAAACACGCATTAACTGCAGTGTGGGCTTACTATGGGAAATTAATTGTTTAATAACTTTTCTTATCGATGGACTATCTTCATGAAACTTTTATATCGTGATTAAAATATTGAAATGCATTAATTTGCCAAAGCACAAGTCTCTAGTAGTACGGACAGACGGACATGGCTAAATCGACTCAGCTCGTCGCCCTGATAAAGAATATATATACTTTATGGAGTCTGCCACGCCTCCTTCTACCTCTTACATACATTTTAACAAAACCATTATACTCTGATTTCACATTTTCAATGGGTTCAAGGTATAAAAATAATTTGTAGGCCACTTTTTGTGTCGTGTCATATTGAAAATTGTACATGTTAGAGCCGGAATATGTATGAGTATCCCGCAGTTGGTAACGCCCGACTGTAACGTTCTTACTTGTTTGTTATATTTTGGATATCAGCCAGATTTTTACCAAATTCTCTTTTGATGTTCAATTGCAAATTCAATAGGATATGTAAATGATCGATTAAACTAAATATTCAGCGAATTAACAACCACCCCAAGAATTTTTCTTTATTAATAATCTAGGTTAAAAAACCAAAAGAATATATGTTTGAAAAGAATACATATATATTAAATATGATACTTACAAGTTTATTTGAAAATTTGTAATCGAGAAGTCGTTATTATACAAATAAGTCTTAGCTATTACTTAATTACAAATTCGTCGCGTGGACCGGATCGAGTTTCATGTGGGCCCACCACCTGACCAACTGTGCAATTAGAAAATACAAAGGCACACAATATATATTTGTTATTCGAGTTGGGTTTCTTTAGTGAAAACACGAAATATTTTTTATCATACAATATTTTTTATTTTATTATTAAGATAATCAGCATGAACTCTTGCTTTTGAAATCACGCTATATCCTTATCCATACGATCATCCTTTTTGAAAAATATTGTATTATAAGCTACAACATTATCATTTAGTTATTATATGTTTAACAAAACAATATATTTTGACGCCACATAAAGTGCTATTATTTATTTTTAAGGGATTTCAAACGGAACCACAACCGCTTCCCTATGATCGACTTGTATACCTAATACACCGGCGACTGATTTTTGAATAAATATTCGCATCTGAAACCATTATAAAAAATTAATGTTATTAAAAATATTATTTCAATAAAAGATTCAACTAACCCAAAAGTAGTTAAAATTCTTATTTTAAATAAATAAACAAAAAATGTAAATATTATTACCAATTATCAAATAGACACTGAGCCAAGCTTTTTTTTTACGTTTTCGCATACTGCACTAAAATATGTGCAGAGACTTGATCTTGACTTGACGAACACAACATTGCAGCAGTACGAGTTGATAATTTTTTCAATAACTCATCTGATTTTCGTTTATTTTATAAGACTATATTTATAAAAATACTGTTGATTTGTGATGAACTTTTATTGGGGTCGACAATTGACTAAAGTATACGTGTTCAGTAATTATTGAAGCCTTTGGGGGAATGTACGGTTGTTCGCGTATCTTTATGAGATATGGAGCAGTTGTTTACCAAACAGAACTATCCTTCGACCACGACCATGGTCCAAGGGAGTATATGATTTTACATGTTGTTTAATAGCGTGTTTGTGTTTCTTTGGGAGGTCTTCCTATTGAACACTATCGAAGGTTTGTTTTGTGTCGAAAGAGATGGACTGAGCAGTAAGTTGCATGGGTGTATGTGTACGCGGGTGTGTGATACTCGTACCAGAAAAGCGTAATATGGTTAGAATATCAGGTCTGCGAAGAGTTCAGGATGACTCGTCGTGGGGAAATTCCGTATTGAGTATTCTGTAAGAATAGATAATTCACTTACCTGAGCAGTATCATCAGAATGAATAATTTTTGATAAATAAGACTGATGGTTGGGAACGTCCTTCAGAAGGCCTAAAATGAAAAAGAGAAGAAAATATTTGGTTGATTAATTCATCAAGCCAATCATATCACTGTTCGTGATACGTATAACAGAGTTTATTGAATTTAGTATCAAATATATGATTATTTACTGAAAGTCAAGAATGCAACTTACATTAGAAAGTCAAAATAGTAAAATGCTTCAAGTCGAATTAAAAAAAATTAATTCTCAACGTTTCGAAATTTTAATTTTTACTACGAATAGAATTACAATGCTTTGCCTAAATATGGGGTTCTTTCTAGGATCACATGCGCGGACTTCTCAGTCTCAGTTAATATAAATGTAAACACAATGAGATCACTCATTTAGAAGAACCAAGGTAATTTTTAAAAAATAATAACTCCATATACATATGTATACAATATTTCTCATATAAATTATTGCGATATCAAACCTTTTTGTACGAAGCCAGGGTGTTGAACGTTGTTCCATTGCTGTTGAAGACGCTGTGAATATAATTTAATTCTATCTGTATACTCCTGATGTTCTAAGGTGTGAGAATCCAGAGCTCCCACATTGATCATGTTGCTAAAATAAAACAGAAACAAAAGTAATAATATATATAGAGGATTTCCTTCTACGTACATTGCAGTATTTTGCACCAATCTCGATAACGCATTTTGGTCATCCTTTTTAGGCAGTGATTGAGAATAATCATTGCTTAAATCAGCTGAGTTACTTCGCCGCAAAGCTGGACTTTGATTAACAGAATCAGCAAGAAGATGCGTCCTCTCGCTGGGTTCAATGCCCTATCGAAAATGTATTAAATTATAATAATATTAAAACACATAATCGCAACATTACTTGACTGCCTAGTTCGTCTGTACAATTACAATTACAAATGGATGCTAAGCATTCCCATATAGAACGAATGTAGTCCATTTCAACGTTGTTATTGTTAATAATTTTTAGTGATGGCAAAAGCATCCACAGCAACGGCATTCCCGAAATCTAAAACAAAATGTCAGGGCTGAAAAACATCTTTCGATAAATATGTAAAGGTTCTAGTTCTTCAAGCGGAGATTAACTTTGACTTATTAAATTGGGGATGAATCTTAAATTATAATCACCTTTTATCTAACAGTAATATGTTTTTTAAATATATTGTAAATTCATTCAAAACAATTGTTGATAGTTTCTTTGCGATATATTAAAGTCAAATATCGATATATTCTGAATTATTGACAAACAAAAGTAGTAGTATTCCTTCAGGCCGGACAGACGGATAGCAAGTTGATCGTTGTGAAAAAAAAAAAAAAAAACAATAACCTCTTTCCCATTGTTATTTTGTTGATTTTAAGCCAGATTTTTAATATGTGCTTGTGGGTACCCTTGCTTGATAAAGGCCTACGAAGAGCGTGGTAAAGAGAAATAGTAGCCCATCAAAGACATCGAAGAATCCCAAATTTTTGCAAATTATACAGCGGCAAAATAATAGTCAAGGTTCAAAATGGGACAGTTAAGTTAATGACGACTGATTATTCTGGAGTATGCAGTCAGCAGCGGTGCCTTACAATGTTTTTACTTCTTTTCAAGTTACAGCTAACTACTAACCATTCTATGGTTAGTGAGCTAACATAGAAGTATGTGAGGGAGAGCGTCTAATATTATGGCAGACTTTAAAGTATCGCATTCATCATTAAAGTATCGGACAAAAAAAAACGACCATTGCAAAGAAATCGATGTTTTTTGTAACCTTAAAGAACATAACGCAACACAATCAAAATAAGAACACTATGAATGAGACAAATTCATTATAATTTTAGGAATATAATATATCTACTCCTTGCCATAAGCGCACTGACAAGGCAAAATTACTTCGAGGAACTTTAAAAAATATATATTGGAATAAATATTAAATCTATAGCATGGTGATAATTCTGCTGTAAGATATTTATATATATTTGTAACAAACCTGTTTTAATTAAAATTTATTTTGCTACAGATGCTGGTGCTTAATATTGTTGCTGGGTATCGCATCCATATTCCTGTTTTGTCTACGTCAATGGATTCTAAGCAAGAAGAAAAAGCTACAGTCCCAGTCAGATAATAAATTGAATGTTGGCGTGTTTCACCCATATTGCAACGCTGGCGGTGGTGGCGAGCGTGTCTTGTGGTGCGCTGTGAGGGCGTTGCAGGTATATATGTTTACGAACATTATTTGTTTATATAAAATAAGTTCTCTTCTCTTTAGAACAAGTATGATAACATAAAGATAGTCATTTACACGGGAGATATCGATGCGACGCCCAGTTCGATTCTGCAGAAGGCGAAAAACATATTTAATATAGCGCTCGAAGCCGAACAAATTACATTTGTATATCTTAAACAGCGACAGTGGGTTGAGGCGAGAAAGTATGCTCACTTTACTTTGCTGGGACAAAGTTTGGGCTCAATTGTATTAGGTTTGGAAGCTATCTGCAAGTTTCCACCAGATATCTTTATTGACACCATGGGATATGCCTACACTTTTCCTGTCTTCCGCTACTTGGCTGGCAGTAAAATTGGATGTTATGTTCACTACCCTTTAATAAGTACCGATATGTTAAGGAAAGTGCAATATCGGCAGTCATCCTTCAACAATAAAGCGTATGTTGCTCGGAATCCTTTTCTTACATGGATAAAGGTCACCTATTATCGCTTACTTTCGAAGGTAAGTAATGCCTTCTGTTTAAAAGTAATTCTTACAATGACTTAACACGGAAGTCGCTAATATCTGCGTTATGGATATGGTTATGAATATACGTCTATAATATAGAGTATTAGGCATATATATAAAGATATTTTTTATTCTTAGACATACAAGTGGGTAAGCTGCTGTTCCGATACTATTATGGTGAATTCCACGTGGACTGAAAACCATATTGTTGACCTGCTGAATGTTCCATTAAAAACGCATCGAGTATATCCGCCATGTGAGATTGAACACCTGAAGAAACTAGAACATATTGAAAACAATAAGGAAATCATAATAGTGTCTGTGGGGCAGTTTCGACCTGAGAAAAATCATCCATTACAATTACAAGTTTTGTATGAGCTAAGGACTATGCTGGCTAGAGATGAAGCTATCTGGAATCGAATAAAACTGGTTATAGTAGGATCTTGCCGACATGAAGAAGATTACGAAAGGCTTCATAACATGGAAGACCTCGCAAAGCATTTATCTCTTGAGAATTCAGTCGAGTTTAAAGTGAATGTTTCTTATGATGACCTCTTAAATATATATAAACGAGCAACAATTGGCCTACACACTATGTGCAATGAGCACTTCGGAATTGGAATCGTTGAATGCATGGCAGCTGGTATAATAATGATTGCTCATGAGTCAGGAGGTCCATTATTTGATATTATTGAGACATCTGAAGGATCTCAAAATGGATTTCTTGCAACCCATGCGGTTGAATATGCAGCTAGCATAATAAATATCATAATTAATCCTGCCGAAACGAATAGGAACATAAGAAATGCAGCACGGTGTGTACTTTTGTATATATTAGTGACCAGCTTTATAGTTTTTTTACATTTCAGATCATCTGTAGAAAGATTTTCAGAAAAAGAGTTCAACAACCAGTTTTTACGTGCTATTTCGCCCCTTTTTGTATAAATGACTGGACAACCGATTATGAATATGTATACATATATGCTTGTAGACAATACTTTTCATATAATATTAAAATATGTCTCAAAGAAAATCATCTAGTTGATGTATCAAAATTTATATGAAGATGCTAGATTTGTTGCCAAAGTACGACTCTTTAATTGCTTAAGCTCTTTGTGATCTGTTTTTCATTTATTGGAGAACGTTATTTATTCTGAAATGCGTTTGAATATATATAAATGATGTGTGGTCTTCGTAATATCGAAGTCTACCTAAATTAAATCTATCAAGAGCATTGTTTAAACCAAATTCCTACATTACATTCAATTTATTTAGAGACACAAAAATAAAACCACAATATTAATAATAGACTTGGCTCATTTCGTTTCTGATTTGAAATGAAATTGAAACTAAGTTACTTTCAATCACATTTAATAAAAAAGTATTTTATTCAATCTTATGTGTTTGTAAGCTTTTTCTTATTTCCCAAATTTTATTTCTCAGATTTTATTATATATATATATATCACCATCCTCTTCAACATGATCACTCTTAAAAATAATATTCTTAAAAAATATTGCAGACATATGTGCTGTATTTAAATATATTTTATATTTATATTTTAAATCATAGCTAGATTGCCTTCAGATAACGACGAAATACTATTTTAATTATATCTAAAAAGAAAAAAAATTCCTATTATCGTAGTGACTATAATTTATAAATTTATATTTATATATTTTATAAATTTAGAATATAACTATTTGAATATATATTTCTTTGAGCTGGGATTTTTTTTTTTTTTTTTTTTTTTTTTTTTTTTTTTTAAAGATTTATCAGCCATAGTCACAAAAAGTCTCATTATTGAAATGACATGTGTTCATCCCGCTTATAAAAATAAACACTATCTTATGTCTTTATTCTAAAGTTTAGTGCTGTAATTATTTTTTATTTTGAATATACGGAAGAGAGGGAAAAAGTTTTAAGTAAATACAGCAAATCTTTCTATGTACTGTATGTCTACAGCCTAAATGGATGCATGCTTATAGTTATTTTCATCTTAACAATTAAAAAGGGTATATCCGGCTATTAACATTGCTCAATAACTACAAATATGTCATAAAAATAAAAGGAAATTTTAAAGAACTAAGCATAGTTTTCGTATTTTGTGCCGAAATATCCACCTGATGTCCACAGTAGCTACTGTGCAGTGTCTTACGGTATCGAAGTCCAATATCAGGTTTTTGCATCATTCAGTGAAAGTGATTATTAAACAGGGTGAGTATGACCAACACAAACAAATAATATTTTCTTACATCGGCCAGTCGAATTGGAAATACTGTACTTTTATTATATCAAGTAACTAATATGCAAATAATTAGATGAACGAAAGTGTCAATACTTAACAAATACAAAATTGGTTAAAAGTGCGGATCTACCAGTTATTTATATTTATAAATACATTAAAAAAAACCCTTTTGTAGCCAGTTTTTATTTTTATTTATTTAAACAATTTTCAATTTAAAAATGGTAAAAAGAATAGAACGATTTTTTTGTTATTTATTTTTTATTCATTTTCAGATCCATTCATAAAAACTTAAGAAAATTTTGATTTTTTGATTAGATTTCATTGATGCATCTATTTTTAAATGGCCCAATATTTATATATTTATTCAAAATTCAAATGAGATCTGTCTCAATTTTACGATCAAACAAAATTAAAAGCAATTTAAAATTTTAATTTTAAGAGTATTTATTTATTTATTGTGAACAATGTCGCGCACGCTTGCTAGTTAAACATGCCAAGCGGCTGAGGATTGAAAACACAACAAGAGAGTTGCAACACTTGCTTAGCGGCGGTTGGTTTTTTCCAATTCCAATTATTGAGTATGGCGGTTGGATAATATATTAAATAAAATCTTAGTGCTCTTCAAATAAAAATTTTAATAAATTCTTCTCTTTTGTGTCTTATATCTGTTGTACTAAGAAAATGTATAATCCGAACGCAGTAATAATATTGAATGAGGATCAATCAAATATACGAAAGTTTTTTAACAAATCGAACATATTTATAACGGGTGGAACCGGATTTTTGGGAAAGAGTAAGTAATATTGATGAATGAAGATGACGCATTTAAACGTCTTTTTTCAGTTTTAATAAACAAACTGCTTACGTCGTGCCCTGGTTTAAATACAATATATTTGCTTGTACGTAGTAAAAATAATGAAAGTGAAGATGCTCGATTGAATGAAATGTTTGAGGATCCGGTAAATATTATGATTCTAATTATAAAATATATTATTAATTGAACCAAACTAATTTCAGGTGTTTGAAAACCTCAAGAGAGTTTCTACAAAATATACTTTGCACATAAAAGCGATTGCAGGCGATTGGTAAATTGAAAATGAATTTTAGAAAACAAAATTATATTTATATTTTTCATTTTAATTTACAGTATGAAGCCTGACTTGGGATTAAACATTAATGATCGTCAATTATTAATAGACCACGTTGACATTGTGTTTCACATGGCTGCGACCGTACGATTTGATGAGAAACTTAAGAAAGCTGTTAAAATTAATGTTCACGGTTCATATGATATAATGCAACTCTGTAAGGAAATGAAAAATCTGAAAAGTGTTGTCCACGTATCCACGGCATACACACATTGCCCTCGGAGAACGATTGAAGAAAAGTTATATTCGACCCAAAATAATCCCAAAAGTCTAATGCTAATGGCTGAGTATATTCCCGATAAGCTTTTGGACCATGTAACCTCCATGTAATTATATATTTTAAATTCCTAAATGATTATAGTTTTATATTAATTCATACATAGTCATTTTTATTTTACTAAGATGATAATTGGCATTCGATAATGATATTTCTAAGTATTGAGCCGAAGCCAACATTCTAATTAAATTTGTATGAGTAAAAATCGAGACTAAATCAATAAAATACTATTGATTTATTGCTAAGAATTTTTAAATGTACTCAGACTTTTTTTAAGGGATCATACTAAAGCTAAAGATCTTTATACTAATTAATTAAAACGTCCGATTCTCGGTAATACTAATAATAAGATTTCGGTAAATTGTGCCGTCCTATTATCAAAAATGTCAAAAAGTCTTGTTCCATTGCAGTTTACTCCGAAAATGGCCAAATACGTACACGTTTACAAAAGCCGTAGCTGAGGACGTCATTAGAATTTACAGCGGAAAACTTCCTGTTGGCGTATTTCGTCCAGGCATTGGTATGATTCCTCAGTTATATTTTATTTAAACTGTGATCGTTTGCAACTAAATACTGTTTATGATTTGATTTTTTGCTAGTAATATCGACTTATCGAGAACCAGTGAGCGGCTGGATAGATAACTTTTATGGACCAACTGGAGCAATAGCTGGAGCAGGCACTGGGGTATGATATATATATATATATATTGGGTAATAATAACAAATTAATGTAAAAATATTCTCTTATAGTTGATACGCACATTGCAGTGCAATCCAAAAGCCATCGCGAACATGGTCCCAGTTGACTTCTGCGTAAACAGTATGATAGCTGCTGCATGGGATATATATGAAAGACACAAGTAATTAGGGACAATAAAACTATATTCATTGATTTTTGCATCTGTGATTCTCTTGGATTTAACAGCTATCATTGCAGTGTTAAAAAATCGTGGGGTGATATACCTGTCTATAACTTTTGTACACCCAGCGAGAATCAGTTAACCTGGGGCGAATTCACAACCAAGAATACAAAATATGGCTTGATGTACCCAACATCAAAAGCAATTTGGTATCTATGCTATTCGAATACCACTAACAAAGTATCCTATATGCTGTCAATATGCTTTCTCCATTATTTACCTGCGATTTTCATTGACTTTATTTGTTTGTGTATTGGAAAAAAGCCAAGGTAAATAAAAAAAGAATAATAAAAAAAAACATATATATATATATATATATATATATATATATATATATATATATATATATATATATTTTTTTTTTTTTTTTTTTTTTTATTATTATATTTAATAACATAAAATTTTGTAATTTGTAGGTTACTTAATACTTATAAGAAGATACATAAATTCATAAATGTGATTTCCCATTTCTCCACTCGTGATTGGGACTTTCGTATTGATAATGTTCAGAGCCTTTGGAGTCGATTGTCGAATGTGGATAAAGATGTATTCTTCTTTGATATGCGCCAATTAGATTGGGATTTTTATCTTCAGCAATACTTTCGTGGCATACGCAAGTACTTGTTAAAAGATCCATTGGAAACCATACCAAAAGCATTAGTTAAATGGAATCGGTAAAAAATGTTCTATTCACTTTAATAAGCCACCAATAAATTATTAATTATTATATTTTGGCTTCGCAGTTTGTATTGGCAGCATCAAATCCTTAAAGTTCTAATTTACTTCATTATAATGATGATAGTCTGGACATTATTGAAGAACTGATGAGAGAGCATGAAGCATGGTAAACTATTTACAATGGGACCAGTAATGAACAAAATACACATGAAGATCTGTTCCAAAACAATTTATTTTATAGGTGTATTGGGTTTTATAAGGTATATCATCTGGAAAATAGGAGATCCAATAAAATAGTTCATAATCAGTTTCAATATTGATGAAAAATATTTACGTTTAATTTTTCTTATAAAAATAAATAAAATCTGTACAAAATCATACAAATGCTCCTTTCAATATGTCAAACATGCTGAATATGATAAACTGAAACCTAATACTAAAAAAAAAAAGAATGTAAACAGTCGGGCGTAACCGCATATATATACATATATGTATATATATTATTAATTGTTTGAAAAACGAAAAAAATCATACAAATTCAACTTTAACGTCATATTTTATAGGAAAGTGACTTTCCTCCTGACTATTGGAATAACGTAATCTTTTGCGACGAGACAGAGATAATGTTATTCCATAATGATGGCCCTGGAAAAGTTTGGCGGAAACCAAAAACAGCCCTACACACCAAAAACATTGTGCCTACTGTCAAGTTTGGCAAGCTTTCAGTCATGGTGTGGTGTGTGTTTCTTCCAAAGGTGTGGGAGAGCTTTGGTTTCATTGATCCAGAAATCCCCAGTAAACTCAAATATAAGCTGTATCAGGACAATTATCCGAAGCACAAGTCGCTGCTGTGTCGCACTTGGCTGCTATATAACTGCAGCAAAGTTATTGATACCCCAACCCAGAGCCCGGATATTAATCCGATTGAGAATTTGTGGGCTAATAAGGAAAAAAGTAGCCAAACGATGTCCTAAGACAAAAAACGAATTAATTCGTTGCATACACGAGGAGTGGCGCAAAATATCTCAATACGTCGACAAAAATGGCCTAATATTGTCGATGTCACGGCGCCTCAGAGATGTAATGGAAGCTAATGGTGGGCCAATTCCATACTCATCTGTGATAAATACAGATCTCATAATATTAATGTTTGCATTTTGCAAAGAATTAATATATAGCTTATATTTGCTGAATAGTGAATGAAATACTCAAAAGGAAAATATCCCTGCAAATAATGCATTTAAAACGCATGCTACTTTTCGTATGGTTTCTTCAGCCCTAAAGAAGAATATGTTTATGGGGTCTGTTGCGGTTCCTTCTGCCTGTTACATATTTAACAAAACCATTATACTTTAATTTTCCTTACAATCAAATATAATTGGTCATACATAAGTTAGGAATATTCCGTTTTTAAAATTCTAAATATGTACATGTCCATATTCGACTGACCCATCTGGCAGCCATATATATTTTGACAGAGATGCCAGATCGCTTATAAACGTACCGCATTGGAAGCTTAGTCCAAGAAAACGATTATTGGGCCGTTTTTCTTCGAAAATGAAGATGGTCAAGCTGTTATCGTTAATTAGGAGCGTTATCACTTTCGTGATGCTAATTATTCGTCAAAAGCGTATGAGGCTGTTTTGGTTTCAACAAGACGGCGCTCCACCCCACACAGCTCGCATCACAATCGATTTTTAAAGAAAATGTGTCCTCGTCGTTTGATGTCGAAAAATGGCGATTTCGACTGGCCCGATTAACGCCACCTGACTTTTTCTTGTGGGGATATTTAAAATCAAAGGTTTATCTTAACAACGACCACAGAAGAGCTCACATTCGTGAGGAAATAGCCGCTATTCCAGCTTAAATGTTAGCCAAAACTATGGAAAATCCTGCAAAACAGGCACAATACGCCATTTATTCTGAAGGCGGCCATTTGATAGATGTCTTATTCAAAAAATGATGTTAAGAAATCTCTAATGATTATCAACATAAAAAAAATTGTGTTTATCTTTGATTTAAAAGAAAAAACATGGTCAGTCGAATATAGATAGCCCTCTATTATTCATCTGAAATCTGCAAATAAAGTCCCGTAAACGGGATTATACTTCGATATTCTGGATTGTGTGGGATGATTGATCAGAGATGAGAACAAGTTTATTAGTTTTTTGGTTATGATTCTAGAGTTGTGTAAGTGCAAGTGTTGTTGGTGTCCTTTTACAGCAGAAATTTAGCAAGTAAAGTCTTGCTTAGTGTTACTGCAATTAGGATCTGACCTTGCAAAATATTCAAGGCTTTATTTATTACATGCACCATATAATTTCTGCGAGAAAAGGTAAAGGGGATGAATTGCTGAAGTATTACTCGGGAAGAAGAAACAAAAAACTTTGATCCGCCTTACTCTAAAGAATTTTTTAAAAGAGCAACAATACGTCAACATTCATATTATAACCTTGTGGCTGCGATGTATTTCCTGCAAATTTGCGAATATGATAATGTTGGGCTATCTGGAATTGTTTGAGCCAACGATGCGATGAGGAATGAGGTAAATGCGTGCCCAAAACCAGCAAAATAAATGTAAATGTATGTTAAAAATTTGGAGACTCTAGCTTTCAAATTAGCCTATGTCCAAAAAATCTAACGTTTGGACTGTAGTGCATTATGTTTTTTATAAAAGACCCAATTGTAATCCGACAGACAGTAATTTATATCAAATATTATTTTCCATCCAGAAATTTTCTCAAAGTTCAATTATTAAAATTTGGTTTTATACTTTTAGCTCATTTAAAATGGGAAATCAGTGTATAATCGTTTTGTTAAATATAGAAGGCAAGGGCCATGAACGAGTCGATTACGTTAGTTGGGATTCGACATTTTCAATACAAGAATGCCAAGGATATGAATCAACATCGAATCATGGTATCCTGGCGGTGGTTGTTTTTGTTTTCACTTTTTATTATTAGTTTTTAAAGTGCAATCTATTTAATTTTTATAAGATACTATAAGATGCTAAGACGGTGCTCAAGGTATTTTATGGTGGGTCACTCCCGACTCAAGCTTTCTTACAGGCTGGTATTAAATATATTATTTTTATTTTAACAAGTAAATACTGTGACAATATTTACAAATTTGCATAGTTAATGTCAGCCGGAATTCGTTTAAATATAATATTAAAAGCATTTAGACTGTTTTAAAAACATATTTTATTTCTTTGTATAGCTTTAAAATATTTAAAACGTAGTTTACTTAAAAGTATAACCCGAATAATAATTAAAGTATTGTAAAACCCTTGGTGACTTTTGACGGAAACACGTTGATTTTTCTTTTCTTGGCTTTTCAAATTTTAGAGAAATCATAATATTATAATGCGTGTATGTGCAAATATCCATTTAATACGTACTTAAAAATTACGGTTTTACAAATTTTCAATAATTTACACTAAACTAAATACATTTACAATAATTTAGTACTTATTAGAATAGATATTGTACCTAATTTTTTTTTGTATTAAAATTTTTTATTTAAATACGATTTGCTTTTTTGTTACAGTGTAGTCTATCATTTTTTATCGTTGTCAAGTTTACTTTTATCCAAAGATGAAGATACCATGCCGCCTCCGTTTGAAGGGTATAATTTTTCCAAATAATTAAGAGATTCATTAAGAAACGTCTGCAAATGAAATGATTTATTTATAAAATTTTTACATTTAAACATTTTTACTAAAGCAATATTCCAATGGACTTTAAACTTAAAGAAGGTGAAAAAATCTTTGTAAGATACTAATATATAAAATGAAAAATTAAATGAAAATATAAAACTGAATAACCGGAACTCATACGGAAAGAAAAGAATCTAGAATCTTAAATATATTAGTTGTTCATTTACCTGAAAAGCATGTAGCACAGCAATAATTGCAGGGGAACCGAATCCATGCGTTATTAGGGAAAAATGTGTTAAATGTCGTTGCATTGAAGGCTCCAACAAATGCTGGGATCTTGTCCCAAAATGAGTGGTTCGATCCTGACTCAATATCTGCATCAATTCTTTTGTAATCTGGAAAATTAGAAAAATAGCATTATATTTAAATTCGTGTACATTTCGATTAAAAATAATACATATAATTAAGGAAAATTGCTCTAATGGACACTTCCCAACTGGAAAATACTTTGAGTGCTGGGGTCAACTGTTACGAACTTCCCAATCAAACTTTGTTTTCATCATTTTTAAGATATCTATGAATTAAATAAAAGTCATCAGCAACAAAAAGGGTTTAATATTTTAAAGTGGTCTAGCCTACCAAACTTGTATATAGTCGTGTATATAGTCATGAATTTAGCATTCTAAATAGAATATTTGTAGAATATTTTCAAGTTCATATTGTAGTTTATATTGTAGGATATCACTGACATAGGCATAATATTTGATATTTGAGCAAATAGTTTTTCGCGCAACTTGTAACTTGTTGCTTTTCTCGCTTGTTTGGTGTGTTTGGATATATTTAAAGAAATTAAGTAAGAAATAGGTCATCCCTAAAAATATTTTCTACTCCCTTTTTATCTAGCCGGATATTCCAGCATTTATTACACAATTTTAGCCAGTTTTAGCCAACATTATCTACACTCCAACTTATTTTGGAGCTCAACAATTCTGCCAATATCGTTGTCTGTTTGGCTTTTTTGGAAACTGTAAATAATTTCTAACAGTAAACGACAAAACATTCATTTCATTTCAAATATATATATAAATATATACACATATTGTTGTATAGAACGTGAGTAAGAGCCTCAGAGTCTATAGAGTTAGAGCTTCCAAACTTTGCACCTTGTAGATTTATGTATATTTTATGGAATTGTTAAATTTTTGAAGTTCAGTTGCAAATTTTGAATGAGACGATATATTTCATAATATGCCAAATATTCAATAGAAGATGTGGATCATATTTATCAAACAAAAGGTTTGGCCAATGAGTTTATAAACACTTAAATGCGTATACTTCAAAACCCTAATCATTCGGAGTTCATGCAATCGCCTAGTCAGGCACCCCGAGGTTTCTGCTAATTGCTTTATGTACCCTGTGAGAAGTTTTTTACTTGTCTGTTATATATACTATCAACATAAATACACATTATTTTTTAATGTTAAAAACTTAATAAAGGAAAGAAAACTATGGTTGGTTATTTAATAGTAACATACTTGTTGTGAGTGAAGTATAATTTCTTTCCGCCGATAGGAATCCTGGGGTTCTGTTTGATGCCGTACAATATATTCAGCCAATTGTCTGGCTGGAAACTCAGTTTCGCAAACAAAGTGAAAGTCTTTGGCCAAGTGTGTTGCCTCTCCCTCGACTAAAGATGTTAGCAGTGTGACATTAGCAGCTTTTCGCCGTCCGGCCGGTAGGTTTAGACCGATCTTCTCAAGCTTTTCCCTCAAAAGGCGGCCTCCATTTTTGCTCTTTGCTCTTTATTGAAAAGATATAGATATGTTCATTGAAATTTGTAAACTAACCAAGTTTGAAGAAAACGCACCTTCGTAATACTCCGCCAAGTAAAGATGCGTTTAGGCATTCAGGCGGTGATAATCTACGTTGGACTTCGGCAATTGTAACCTTATATTTCGATGTACTTGATAGAAGACTAAGACGACCCGGAACTGCACAAAATACCTCACTAGGCGATCCAGATCCAAGGTTTCCACCTTCCTTCCCACTTTTCATGCCTGTGTCGAAACGCGATGATTTTTCAAATTCAAAAACGTTAGTATGAATAGAATGCTATATAAATGTACATTGCGCATTGTAAAAGAAAAATTATTTATTGTGTTAATGTTTTGCTATCCAAGTGTGAACTCAGCGTGTAGGGATCATTTTACAATAATCCTGCCAATTAGAGGAGCCAGCTTCTATTTCACCATACATACATCATATTTATGTAGTTTAGGGGTTGATGGCATAGTTGTTTCGGAATGTTTGTGGCACCGCCCCATTCACTCCGCCTATTTTGTAATCTACAGGAAGGCTCACTCTCTTGTATATGAAATTTAATGACATATGCATACAAATACCAAACACCAAACACAATATAAATGCAATATTCGAAAAACTGTACAAATTTTTTACCGAAAGAATTTGTTTTTAGCGAATGCGATTTAATGAAACTATTGCTAAGCTGATACCATATAGTAAAATTGAAATTTTTTATTTAATTTTTATAATAATTCGACAAAAAAAGTGTATATGGTATTATTCTTTTCGTTCGATTCTCCTTGAATAAAGTTATTGGTATAATTAAGATAATCATTTTTTATTATTTACAAATATTGTTCAGTTCAAAGATACTTATACTGTAACTCCATTCTATTGCATTTGAGAAATAATCTGAAGAAGAAAAACACTAATCTAAGTCGGTATAAAATCAGATATCCTACTCAATAATAAAAAAAAAGGTAATAATAAATGCTTCTCGTTCATACAAACAAACGGATAAAAGGGCACCCATTGCATAAAACCAATATATTGCTTTCAAACCCTTTAAAACCTTTTAAAGCCCTTCCAAATCAATCTTTGGATGGTCTCAATTTCAGATATAAATTGTCTTGACTACTTTCGTAAATGAACTTACTTTTTATTAGAGGTAAGTCTGACATGAACGCCACATTCTCATCCAGGGCAGGGGCTTGGACATCATCAACGGCATTCTGCAGCGCTTGATGTAAGGCCAAAGATTCATGTTCATGTCCGAGTCTGGTTCCATGTGCTGCTCCGGCTGATATTGCACTGCCGTAATCGCTTCTTCGTTCCGTATATGGAAAGCCGTGAGACAACTGAGTCTATAATATGTCAATTAAAATAGAGTCTTAGCATATTTATATATCTCTTTATGGAGGGTAACCTTAGGATATTCAAACTAAAATTTGTATTACTGTTTATTATTACTGTTTAAACTGTTTAGCTAAATTTTTATTGGCTAAGCAATTTAAATATATACATTTCCGAGACTTGAAATATTACGGGCACGTTTTATAGTAAAATAAAATCAATTAAAATTGTTGATCAAAATTTTAGGAGGACCATTCCCCTCACCGTACATAGGGTTGAAACAGCTTAATTCTGCGCCAATCCCAGTGTTTAGACAGTCATGTATTCTTGCTTTTTATGCGTGTATGCGCACAAGCTCTACGGGGAAACGCCTTTTAGTTACAGCGTCAACGTCAACATTAACGTTGCAAATGCTCCGGCCGTGGTTGCAAAAGCCCAGTTCGTTCAGGACACGCAAAAGCGTGCGAATGTGTGAGTGCACCGCACACACACACATACACATACTTACATAAATTCGTGGGTATGTGTATGTGTATTTATGTAAACCCTTTTTCTTTTGGGACAGGAATGTTCGTTGTTATTTTCAAGATGTTTCAGCGAAATCCCAAGAAAATTTTTTAAATACTTCATAGCATTTTTTATGTTATATTTCATAATGCACTTAAATGGAATTCAAAATGCCATAACTCAGACAATTCATGTGGATTGGGGGACTTTCAGCTGCTTAGCTCTCAGTATATTTACAACTTATAAACTGAAGTATTTATCAAACTAGAATAAAAATGCTGGCTACAAATATATGAAGCTCGTTGATCCAATAAGAGATGCCCAGCTAATAAAAAATACGTAAATTCCTAATATATTTAAAAAAAGCTTTAAGTTTTATGAATTTGCGGAATGAAATGGATTGCTTAATATTACTAGCACTCGGGGACTTCCTGATGGGGGTATATTAGCCTATAGCCTGATTTTCTCCTAATACTTACAACATGTCCTTGCAAGTCTTCCCTATGAGTTCTATGAATACCCAGTTGGTCTTGTGTCGTCCTAAGGCCAGCCAACTGGTTGTAGTGATGAAGTGGGGCGTGGTGCAATGAGGATAGGGGTTGTCCGTAAGGATCCGTGCCTAAGTACTCCAGCGGTCCGTGATTCTGTAAATAGCCAGATATCTAAACTATTTTGGCAATGATACGTCCAACTGGTACGCTGTCCAATTTGGAGCACTTACCTGTTGCTGGGGAGGGCTTTGAGCCGAGTGATGAAAAGGTGGTGGAAAATACGGGGGCTGAAAATCAGACTGCAATGATTGGTGATGCATGGTTGCTGCCGACCCATGGGTACCACTATGTCCGCTGTGTCCGGACGTGGGACCTCCTCGACCCGAATGCCCACCTGAATGAGTTGTATAAGCCGGGCTGCTGCTGGAAAGGCCCAAGCTGCCATGGCCACTAAGGCGCTCCTGTTTTGCAAGTAAAATTTCAATGAAATTTTAATTATGATATATAAATATATATATATATATATATATATATATATATATATATATATATATATATATATATATATATATATATATATATATATATATATTTATATATATTTAAATTACATTTAATATATATAGTCATCAAATAGAACATACATATATGAGCGTGTAAAGAACTAAGTTCGCAATAAGTAGGAACTCAACAACGGCGTGAATAAGTTTTTTTTTTTTTTTTTGGTTTGTGGAAAAAGATTTGATTGCTAATTGAAATTAATGTTATTCTTTATTTTTTCTTGTGTTATTAATGTGTATAAGCAATTTTCTTTATAAATTATTATTGAGATATTATAAACTTAAATGTCTAGCCGCTTGCTTTCCTCTTTATTCTCTATGATTAAAAACAATATACTTTTAAAAAATGATAATATTCCATAGATTGAAAGACTGAATCCATTACAAAATTTAAAAAAAAAGAGAGAGAAGGACAGCAAGCAGATTATGATCAGACCTATTTTGATCATTTAATCATTTACATCTTATCTTCATATTAGGCTGAACTATTAAAAATATAAAGAATAAAGCCTAAAAGGCGTTTACTATTATTACTTTAACCTCAAGTTTCTTAGATATAATAATAATATATTCAAATTAATTTGCTTTGCGAAATAAACTTAATAAAAACGAACATCGTTGTTTTAATTTAATTTTTAATAAATTTTGTGTTTTTTTTTTTTTCGTTTTTCTAACTACTGGTCTTTTGAAAATGAATGACCTAATAAGTTTTTGGTATCATTCAGAATAACAATATGAACACAGGCTTCAACTAAAAGTAATTATTAAGAGTCAGGATCTGTGTGAAGCAACGACTGTAGAATTTAATGCATCATGTTAACTACACGACTTGACCATCGTGTGAAAAGTATTACTTTAACAATTAAAGTAAACAGATGGAATACTTCAAAGACTTTGTTAAAACATCGAGGCTCTAACAGTTTTCTTATTTCAGTCCTTTAAAAAAAGAAAAAAGGTTTTCGTCTATAATTTCAATTTGAACAGATTATCTGCCATGACATTCTCTTTTGATAGAGTCAATATTAAAGATAATTTGATTTTGATCACATAATTCACATAAACTACCAAATCCAGCTATTATAATAAATTTATAATTAATCGTTTTCGGAATGAATTAAAAACCAAAATGTATTACGAAATCAGCTGACGTCTTCGAATAATTTTTGTACACTGTAGATTGATTATACATGACTGTTGTTACATCTATAACTTGTATTTATTTTGAATCTGTTATGATTTGTACCCAACGCCTAATTATGAGTAGAACGCACAATAAGAAATATTACCGCCGGTGTTTCCGCAGATATATAGCTTGGCCAAATTCGGCAGAAGTTCAGGTATTTAAAGCTTTCCTAACTTACTAACCTGAATTTCAATTACGGCGGGCATATCCACATAAGATAGAGTCATGATATCATATTGTAACTTGAATCTATAGAGAACGAGATCCGGTGAGCATGGCTACTTCGATTGGATCACTCAATGAGCTAGTAAACACATTATTTAATTAATGGTCCACCCTAACCATATCTTTTCTCAGCTGTTATACCAAATGATGCACTTTGGTTTTAGCTATGAAAATCACGAAATTTTTGAGAAGTAAGTTCACCTACGGGGGACAGTATAGAAATAAATTGAAACTCAACCCGACGGCGACGACGACAGAAACAACGACAACGCAATGACGACGGCGGCAGCGGCAGCGGCAGCGACAACAGTCCGTGAATGCCAAAAGCGAAATGAAAACTGGTCGCGACTAGCGACTGTGTGCCGAAAGGGCAGCAGCAGCGCAGCTAGAACAGCATAGGCAACAACAACAAGAACAGCAGAGCGCGCGATGACAGCGCCGAGTCGCGTAGTCGTCGTACTGCCCGTCATACGCTTCGGAAGTTTTTTGCATTTGTCAGCCAGGGCTAAGCATAAGAAAATAAATATGGAAGCATGTATGTATTTATTCGTTATATGGTATGCAGTGCATAGCTACAATTTGTAGAAGATGATTTTCGGTTGAGTGTTAGGTTGAATGAATGTGATTCAATTGAATTTTAAGATGAATATTATGGAGTGCTATGCATTTCACAGTTTCATATTCAGTTTTATAGATCATCTGGTAATTGTCTCTGAATATATTAATAACGCTTGGCAACAAGAAAATTATTCCATTTATTTATCAAGGACATAGATATAAGTGAAAATTATTAAAGTTTATTGGAAAACTGTGTTAGATACAATTCAATTATTATTTATGCTAAAAGCTCTTACTGTAAGATATGCCCATATATACAGTTTGTTAACAATTTTTTAGACAGACAGAAAAAAGCGTGGCATTATATATTCTTGATCAACTTGAATCGATCTAGACTATCGTTATGTATGAATCTGACTTAAAATTTTTTTTAGCATATTCGTATATAATACGCGTAGATCAGTTTTATTTTAAATAATGGTTAACTATTCCCGTAATAATATAATCGATTCAAGACAAGATCAAATTTAAGCTATTAAATTATATAACGTTCGTCTCTGGTGATAGACTCTTCTAATTTTGCATATAGGAGAGTCTATATATTTGATTCGAATTTCAATCCTAAGACAAAAAAAAAATTCATGAATATTTACATATATTTATATTTGTTTTTAGTTTTTTTAGTATCTTAGAGCAGAAATTCGAAAGAAATGTTCATAATGTTGCCAAATCTAACAAATAAGAAACACACAAAATGGTAATATCTTACAATTCAAAGTGTCATAACAAACAAAATGATATATATTATATTTATGCTTGTCTGTATGTATGTATAAAATATGAAAATCACAATATAGGCCAAGGTGTTGATCGCTCAGCTCGTATTAGGTCGAATACGAATACGAAAAGTCAAATTAATGTAAGCTCATAACATTATGTTATTTGTAACATATGACAGTAGTATTAAAAACACATACTCACATTCACTCACTAATACGTGAGCACGCGAATATGTACTTACACACAAACGTACAAAGATGTACATATGGCTATAGAATACAACATATTGACTTTTGTGTGTCGTAGAAGCCGTGAATGGCTTCTGATATGGTAAGCCATCGTAGCATCCGGGTTGCCAAATCCTTAGAAAACGAAGGATGTTGGGTGATTTTAATGATAATGTGTGTGTGTGTGTGTGTTAGCCATAACACACGGCAACTACAATGAACACTGCTAATGTCTGTTTATTCATAGCGCCTATTGTTGGTTTTCGCAAATTATATATATTTTCTTTCACAAATGGAAAGAATTTTGCCGCTTTTTAAGCTGCAGGACTTTACATTTTTGGAAAATATACTTTTTGTTGTAAATTCATGAACGGTTATCAAACAAATTTATATATATATATAATGTTAATTTAATTTGATTTTAATTACATATGCTCTTTTTAGAGCATTTACAAAAATTGAGTTTTCAGGTTATGTGTCCCTACGGAGCGTGGCTAATCTAAAAAATATGTTATTCACTTAAGCGTGGTAAATTAGAAAAATTGGAAACATTTGGAAAATTAATATATTACATATTCAAAATAGATAATTGTATCTGTGAGTTGCCGGACGTTAAGCTTTTGAGAAGATAAAATAAAGTTGCGAAGGGGAATTTTTAAAGTTCAATTATCTTCTTAGTGATATATATTAATTAAACAAATTTGGTGCAGCAGTAATGTATCCTTCAATAAGAGTTGTCAAAAAGGAGTGAGTTACGGAAGGGGGTGATGGTTGTCGGGAGTAATCAAAGTAAAATATATCAGTGAAGTTAGGAATATTAGAAATCCAATTGAGAGCGTCGATCATGGGTGGAATATGATTATTAACAATCTATAGATATATAATATAGTTAATAAATATATACGTGTATGTATTCACTTGTTGGAGTATTTGTTATTGACACTTTCAGTGAATTCGGATAATCAAGACATAAGTTACATATATGGATGTGTGTATTTAAATATATTAATGAAGACAAACTATAAATTGGACTTAGAGCTGAAAATTAAATGTTTAAAGATTCATCGTGTTTCGTTGTTGTAAGTTGATTTAATATGAAATATGACTATGAATAATTGGCATTTTACAACGGATTCTTGCGTACATAACGAATATTTAAAAGTTTGTATTTGTATATATTTATGTATGGCTATTCATCGTAGCGTTCTCGATGTAGACGGCTAGCGCGAACGTGGCAATTGCGATCTGGACACGAGTTTATTGTGGCTTTATAAATTAAAATAATTTTGATTGATTACTTTGGATTATCTTGTCATTTGCCAGCATCAAATAGAATATTTAACGATACAGATAAACCGGTTTGGGTTTGTTTTGTATGAATTTCGGCTCTTAGGTTTTTTGACTTAACACACTTCATGCAGACTCACTGAAAAATGTGCGTAAGACTTTGATCAAAAGTCAAAGACAGACTTCGGTCTAGACTCCACTTCACTTCGTAATATTTGCTACCAAGGAAAAAACATTTAAAACAGCTTTTGCTGCTACGATAGACACGAAGCCAAAAAGCCTAGAAAAAACAGCATACAAATTACAGAACTCTTCTAAATTATTATTGACCAAATGTTGTTTGTAGAAAACATATTCGAACTTTACAGCTCTCCCATATTTTCTGATTTCTTAGAAATATAACTATAGCCACAGATATAGCGTACGAATCGTAGAAAAGTATAGTGCACTATGAATAAATTCAACTACTTGGTATTTCTCAATTTAAGCTGGTCTGCCAATAATGCAGCAGATTATTTTTGGAAGCTTTTGTCATATATGAATGTATTTAGACAGATCTTGTTAAACAGGTATTGAAGGTACTTTTTCAATTGACCAATATATTTGAATCGATAAATGGCTAAGCTATACATATTTATTTATCTATTTATATCATCGTAATCTAGAAGTAATATGGCTTGGCAATTGCTGATACAGTTACTAATCATAATATATTTATTTCAATTAGCATTTAATAATAAGCAATAAACAGTGATATTCAACATTGAACTAGCTTATGTTTTCAAAATTTAATTGTTATCCAATTTTAATTGAATATAGTATTACGTTGGTATTAGCATACAAAGGCTCGGTACGTCAGGTAAGCAGAGATTTTTTCTTTGGTCTATGTATTATGTTTTGAATTGTGCGCTATTGTCTGTCGTGAATATGCTGAAATTGGAAATTTTCACTGGTGGTCAATACTCCCATACCGTAATTCAAGATATAAATAAATAAATTATAAAGGTAGGAATGACTGACTGACTGGCTGGTTTGCGTGAAGGCACAGGTAGACAAGACAGTTGGAAGCTGTTGAACAGGTCGAAATAGTTTCACCTCCACCTCAAGTGTGTGTGCAGAACGAAACATAAATACTTATACACACACCACATACACACGTATTTAAAGGCCAACAGAAATGCGCACTACACATTGTATTCTAATGAAATGCTATCCACTCGCCAATGATCAATTGTCATTAAAAGAGCTTTGACTCCAAATTCTGTATTTTTTCTATTACACAGGTAAACCGCCAAAAATATTCTGCCTCTCATCCCCAAACATTCTTAATCAGTTTGCATAGTTAAATCAATACGAACTAGCGATGATTGTCGCCCGCTGATTTATTGGCAAATTCAACAAAAAGGCAACGTAAGTAACACAAAATAAAAAAATAAAAAGAAAAAACGAAAGATACAATTAGAGAATCATTATAGAAAATATTTATTTAGGAATAGGTACATCCTACGTTCTAAATTTTATTTGGAGCAAATATCAGTAAAATATAATAAAATATAATCTATATTTAGGCGATTTGCTTAAATGTAGATAATGGTCCGTAAGGCGTTACCAACAACATTTGAGTAAGTGAACGGCACAAAATAAATAGGGTGAGTTTGAATTTGAGCACGTGTTCGGTGACACTAAAAAAGGAATGAAAGGGAATGGAAATTTGGTAAAAACTTAAATTTTTGCATTCATAATTTATCTTACATTAAAATTTCACTGAAAACTAACTAACAGCTAATGTAGTCCTTAAGTTTTGAGTATCTATGGATACTATGCCACATGTACAATTTTTTTTTATTGTCACGCCCATAAGCGTAGTTAAGTATATTCAACATATTTTGTATCTTAGGTTATCAAGTATCAAGTACAGAATTACCCAATCTAAGTTTAAACTATCCAGTACTTCAAATACTGGTTTTCGAACAAATCTTAACGCTTCTCTCTTTAATAGAATACTAATACATTTTATTTGGCAATTGAGGAAAAATACAATATAAAGAATAAATTAACTTCTTAATTGTACCTACCAATAAATATAGCCCAAAATCTTTTATGTACAAGCATAGTATCGCTGGAAATTAATGTCTCGTTTCACTATGTTCAATAAATATAATTCCAATTCTATTGCCCATCTTGATTTTGTGGAAGATGGATATTCACATATTTAATATATTGTTTTATTAACCTGAAGAAGTTACCATTCATTTTGGGAGCCAACATAGTTTTTATACTCATTCACGAAGTGAGTTAGTGTATTGGTTTTGTGCAAGTCCGTCTTGGTGTCCGTCCGTCTGTCCGTATGAACGCAGCGCATTTCGGCGCTATTAGAGCTAGAGACTTGAAATGTATATCTCCGATTTATGAAGTGTTAACATTTTCCCGATCCGCCTGCTAGGGGCGTGGTATATGCATTTTCCGCATACATTTTAGCAAAACCATTGTACTCTGATTTCACATTTTCAATGGGTTCACGGTATAAAAATAATTTGTAGGCCACTTTTTGTGTCGTGTCATATTGAAAATTTTACATTCTAGAGCCGGATTGTGAATGGGTATTCCGCAGTTGGTAACACCCGACTGCAACGTTCTTACTTGCTTCAGATTTGCCAATATGTTTTTGATATATCTGGCTATTAATACTACTGAAAGCGCCATCTTTTGTAAAAATATATATTTCATGTAGCTCCCTCTAGCTGTTCAAAGCCGTACCCTCAAACTGCCTTCTCGGTTGTACCTACTTACAATAAGAAATAGATGGCGCATAATGATGTAAAATGTCCTAATTAATTTAACTTGTATGATTTTTATCTATTATGATGACAATTAAACAGATTTAATTAACTGTATTCAACTGTACTCTTTCAAATTCTAGCATTAAGAAATTATGAAAATAGTTCTTCTGAGTGGCAGTCAGGCGTATTCTATTCAATAGAAAATTCAAAATTGAACAGAAAATTATAAGCGGCAATACTTCCAAGCAGTGCATGTCAAGCAGTATAATAATTTGATTAAGCAGTGAAATAGCACAGAGCTGTTCCCTGTTCCCTGATTAAAATCCTTGCGTCAAGTATGACAACGGATCAAGTGTTTAATAAGTTAGTTTTAATTTTATATAAATTCTAACGTCTAATAGATAAATGAGTGAATGTTTTATTATGAGCTGTAACTTATATGAATAAATGTATATATGTATGTATATAAACAGAAGTATATAAATGTGAATATGTTTACAGTATGAGTTTGTCATTTCCATTTATCATTTAGATGTTTACAAACTTATATTGAGGAGCAACCATTCGGAGGAAATATTAAATATTAATTGCGATATACTTTTAAGACAAATACAATTCACAATATAAACATAAATAAAATTAACGCTTCAGACAAAATATTTTGAAGAGCTGCACGCTGTACGTGCGGGAGCACTTATTATGGTGAAAAGAGTTCATATACACATTCCTCGACGATTACGTAACAATTTGGTGTAGTTAAACAGTAGCTGGGCCCCTAAATTGGCATTCGTCTGTTGCCGTTATTACCAAAATTGCTGCATCAAATCGTTCCACTTAACTGAAAATCTTTGCAAGTCGCGACTGATTCGCTGACTCGCGGATGCCTTTTGACCAATTTTTCGACTGTTGTGGTTCAGGCCTATATTTAAAAAGTGCCAATTAGGCGTGTCCACAATTCATATACATGGGTATTCTCTAACATCCTTCAGTGTTTACTTGCAACAAAAATTTGTTATTTACCAGAAGCCAAGTTCAGACCTTTACAATTTCAGAAGATTTTATGAATTATCAATTATAGATCAAATAAATTCCTTCTAGGGTTCGTATATATTCATAGAGATCGTAACAGTGGCGAATGGCAATTCTCAAGTTGGGCCCTGTCATCACGAGTACACATATCAAATTTCAATTCGCTAATAACGTTTCTGGGATACCGGTTGTGGAATTGAAAATCGGATGTAATTTAAGTGTGAAATATATATATTTGAATATTTGAAGCTCTGTCTATATATGCATGTATAAATATGTAGGTATATTTTCTTTTCATATTTAAATTACATCCGAGATTCAACTCCAGAGCCTTAGCATATATGGACATAGTGTTGTACCGGACGTCCAGTCGATGCTAAGACACTGCAGTTGAATTTGCCGGATGGGCCAAAAGAGTTTTCGGCTATAAATTAAATGAATTCGAAAGGAACCGTTCAAACTCTAAATATAATATTCGTAACAACAATGAAAATACATGGAGAACGATAATCGATTTTTGTTTATTGCGCTCGCTTCTCTTTTCGTTCCCTGTTACTCAGTTGCCCTGTCTCCCTGTTGCACTTTTTCCCTGGATACATTCGTACTCATATCATTCTACCAGTGGCAAGCATGGTCGCACCGTCCCTTCGCCGGTTTTCACTCCCACTGACATGACGAGGCCGACATCTGCCTTTTAATGAAGTAGTAAAACTCATTCATAAACGTATTCAAGCGGGATATACGCACAACTTTGGATCAAGTGAAAACGTAGGGATGCAGTGCATGGAGTGTGAAGTGAGTGTTGTGGCTGGAGCTCTAGCAGGTTTATGACGAATAGCAGAGTAAGAATTTATTTGCCATTCCAACCAACAGCCAGCCAGGTAGGCCCTACCAGACGGCAGACCGGCTTAAATACTAACCAAGCTCGGCAAAAGAAAAAAAAAAGAATTGCGATCTGCAGTTCAATCGCGCCAGTGCAAAGATGCATTCGCTTCTCCTCCCATGCTGCTTCTCCCGATCCTCCTCCTGATGCTGCCGCTCACGACTGGTGGATTCGCAAACGAGCCGATCTCCGCTTTGCCACGAGCCTAACACACGCCGCAGTTTCGACACTTGCTATCGTTCGCAGTTCGCATCCGCGAAGCAGAAATTTACATTTATCTTGCGTTTTAATTTCATTCTGAGTGGACTTTTTAATTTCCTTTTTGCAAATGAAATCAATTTTGATGCGACGTAGGAACGGAGCACTTACATATTCATAATAATACTTTCTTGTCTTGGCATAGCAGCTATATATAAATATACGTCTGAATATGCATAAACAATTCATTTTTCTGATCTTTTGTCTTTCTTAGGTGATTGCCATCAGCTGTCTGAGCAATCAAAATAATATGAATGAATATCCGTATGACCATGAGCAATCTCTTCTTTAATTTGTTTTACGTTTTGAACCTAAAGGCTACTCTAATGTTTAGCATCCAATTTAGTACAATTACTGCTCAAAGTAGCAACTAAACTATTCAAAATATACAACAGAAATACGAATGCGATATGATCTACTAATGAATTGTATATTGTAATTGAATAGTATATTGATTTCCAAAAGCACTCTTTAAAAGCAACAGTCTCAAATTATATACTAAGTACACTTATTTAATGGTATCTCCTATTCTGTATATACTCAATTTAAATGTGAATAACTTAAGGAAACTCGTAAGACATATATCATTAAATATGAAACTAAATGGTAAATAGATAGGAATATAATTCATACAATGCCAACTAAATATTGAATTATATCAAAATATGCAGATTTAACTTACCTATATATATTTATATAGAATCTAAAAATATAATTTTCAAATTTTGTTGTTTTGATAAACTCAATTCGAAAATAAGTTAAATGATATACAAAAAACCCTGTTTGTATTAAATAGAAGTTGTTGAAAAGATCAATAAACAGAGAAAGAGAGAAGATGATTAATCTTTTTCAGTGGTACTAAAACAAATTTTTGTTGGCAATTTTATGTTCTTATATTAATATTCTATAACAAGAAAACAAAAAAGGATTGAAATATTTGTGGATATCGCAGCAGATAAATAGCAAAGCAAACTGTTATGGGAACCAACTAAGAAACAGATATAAAAACTCTAACGATTTTTTTAAAAATATTGATATCAGTATCAATATTTTGCAGATATCAAAATCGGACGCAAATTGGGCGCTACGTTCATTTTTGCTGTGCTTCTTATAAATTATTTTGGCAACGCATCACGCGATTTAAGGGCAGTCAGTTCTCAGTCTTCAGAATTCACTCTTCAGTCTTCAGAAAGACTAACTGAGAGACAAATAACGCTAACACATTCGGCATACCCATTTCAACGGCTATGCGAATTCATTTTTTGTGGGCGATTACTTTTGCACTGCCTCTTTGTTATGTTTTTGTTTTTATCTTTGGCCCTCGCGCCGTCATTTTATCCTATATTTTTGAGCTGGGATCAAAAAGTTCCTGGAATGCCGATAAACCATATAATTTTACTAATTGAATGGGGGTGGATAAACGTAGCCAATGCAAACTTTAGACGCACGAATAACATTGTTATACTCCATATCATACTCTCACCAACAGTCCAGCTCAAATCTCGTAGATACCCTGTTTCTAGTATATAACGAGTTCAGTCAGCACACGATACTCTTATTGATTCCGCCAATACAAGAAAGCAAAAGCACGATGAAAGACTTGAATTATATTATAAGCCAAGTCAATCAGAATATATTCTAAAGTCTGCAGATGTTGACCTTTGCTTTATGTAAAAGCTAAATTAAACCAAAGTAAAATAAAATAAATAAACATACAGAAATTCTTCTGAAAGGCTAGGCCGATCTTGACCAAGAGCATTATATTATAACTCTTAGAATTTTACATGAATAATGTATCACTGGGTTTTATTTAAACAAGCCATTTAAACAGCTATAGGAAAATGTTATCAAAATTTGATTCAATTTTTTAAATAAGTTATATATATAAATATAAATATAAATATTTTTAACACCCAGCCATTCAATAGTATGTACTTATTTGCTTTAATGTTTGCTATTGATTCTAGAGTACACAAATTTGTTTACCTTATGTGTGAAGCCCGGATGGATACAGTTCAATTAAAACATAGAATTCAACTGACAGCCTAGAGCAAAGCGAAATAACCAAAAACTTAGTTAATGACAAAATTATAAAGCATCAAATGCAGACAGGGAAAGCCATATTAATTTATTCCATCGACCGACATCAGCAAGAATAATCATACAAATGTCAATCTAGCGATTATACGATTATATTTCCTAAATAATTATCTTCTACATCAACGTAATTAGAGTCTTCAAAACAACCTAATTTTCTCTTATATCTGTGGCCTGTTTAAGATATTGTTATTTAATATAAATAAATCATTTCATCAACCTGAAAGTTGACATTGCACACAATTAGAATCGCACATAAACAATATCGGTCAAGACAGTTTTGTTAATCATATATTTTCAATATATGAGATGGTAGTCACAAACTTAATATATATTATGTATCTGTGGTATATTGTATAAAAATCAAGAGACGGACAGATGGCATGTGTTCACAAATAATATTTAATAATAACACCAAATATTTGCATATGTATATTTTTCGTATGATGAATTTGATCGTAAAATTGAATTGAAGAAAACTTGTGCACAATAATCCGAACTTAGGAATTACATTTTAATAGAGGCCGTCTCTTTTAGAGGATGCGAAACTCGACCCTTAACATAAGTGCGCCAATTATTATCATAAATTTGGCTTTGGCTATGGTAATCAATCTGCTAAAATCACAGACATGGAGTTTACTCCGAGTCGGACTTGTATGGTAATTGCCCTAAGTGCTTGCGTGCATGAAATTTTAAATGTCAATCAGGGATCCCAAGCCCCATTTGGCTGTGGAGTTCAATATAAGATTTGAGTGATAGTGATTCTAGCTGACACGTAATTGGTCAGTGAGTGCGTTTGCTCCTCTTCCTCACAACTTATCGTACAACTGACAAAGTAAGGATGTACATACATATACGCATACGTGTGCATGTTCATTTATATGTATGTACATATAAAGGACGAATAGTATTTCAATCTTACCATCATAAATTTTTGATCCTCAAATTGATGGTCATTGGTCCGATGTAAGATATGCATTTTATATGTACGTTTTTTCTTCGTTATTCCTAGAGTTTACATAGAGTATATATCGTATATGCCTCGGAAAGTAATTATCCAGTAGTTTGGTTTTCAGATTTTCACTGGAACAATTTTTCAGCACTTTTCACGTTTAGACTTTTAGTTTAGAATACAATACAGGTACAATTCCTAAGTAGATAGATCAATTTGGCACTGAATAAGGCAACTATAAGTCATTCGAGTACATATTTATTATTAGGAAGAAGTTAATTTAATGACACTGATTTCAGTATATATATAAATTTGTTTATATGTACACCAAAGAATATCCATAAATATACAACTATATATATAAATATACATATATATGGTATGGAAATTATCCGAAGTGACGGTGTTGGCAAATATTGGAACACTTAGTAGTAAACGTGGGTGGATGCCTGCGATCGAGAAACGTAATTATTGTTTGAACAGTTTGCAATCGTAAGATATGTCGAAGACACACCATAATATTATTTTATGCAGTTGGGTTTTTCGAAAAACCCGCAAATAAACTTTTGCCTTTGCGCAGCCACTGACGGTAGTTCTCGACTGAACTAAATTTTCTGTTTGGACGTAAAAACCTTCAGGGGATGTATTGCGATGCTGACGATGCTGCCGCTTGAATACAGGCATGCTCCCAAGCGTACACAGTTACTCACACACACTTGCGAGCTGTAGTGTGCATACAGCATTCACGCGACCATACATAGCATGTACGTGTATATGTGCGTAAAAACCTATTAAGGCCCAAAGACCGTTCGCTGCTCTGTGAACCACACACACTTTTCGAAACGCACACAGACCCACTACACACCACATACAAACACACATCCAAGCACACACACACATTCACTAGCACTAACCCTCCCCGAAGCAGGTTTTCAAAGGCCCGATACTACACTCTTAACTAAGAGATAAAGCCAGAGACAGAAATCAAAGAGAGATGTGCATGATGCAAGGTGGTTGAGAGTCAAATCCCTTAAAGCTGATTTATCATCGAGTTCTGTCATATAAATTAGTGCTTCGTGGTCGATTGGTCCCAAAAAACTAGATCAAGCTAAATGCATAATATATGTCTTTTATTTAAAGATTTTTCAGATAGTCTACAAAAATATAAAAATATATTTTGTATATATATATAAGATAAAAATCTTTTTAGTCTGGTTAAATTTTATGTTAATTATAAGAAAGCCAATTAGGATATAATATAATTTGTACCAAGATTTTACTTGCAACTCAATTCTCAGTACAAAAGCATTTATATTGTTGGTGGTCTTATAATGTTGGCCAATTGAAAGAGAGTTCCCAGCAAGGCCTGATGCAGCGAAGAGTAAGTCTTTGTAAGAGAGCACAGGCTGTAAAAATCTTTTCAGTCGGCGGCACCAATACTACTTCGAATATGTATGTATGTATGAGTGGGCAAGCAACCGTTGGTGGTATTCGTGTTCAAGCTAAAGCGCGCAACAGCATCAACTACAACCACAGCCATTTATATTTTCGGAAACCACGCCCCTCAAGCTGACTACTAGACAATGGGCTGAACCCAGAGGCTGCGTCAGCGGCATTGCCGTTGCGTCGGCAGCGCAGCCTCTGCACATGTGCACACACACTAACACCCCAGCACACACACACACAGAGTATACCAACACACATACGTATAGAGATATCTACACATACACACAATTGCTTCAAATGGCAATGTATGCATGTATTAATGCATACGGCTTTTATTATTACTTCGCTGTGTGCGTTTCGTATACTGTACAAGTCCGTGAGTACATAAGCACAGTGGTTGCAAAATGGATACACACACACGCTCATATAAATATATAAATCTGTACATATATAAACCGGTGGAAAGCTGGGGTTGCTAGCACACTTTAGCCTTAGGGGTGTAACTTATGCTACTGGGAAAAACTCGGCATTGGACGCTTGGCAATGCGTTTCGCCAGTGGTGTGTGCCCTACCAATCTAGCCGAGGGCTTTATTTTACACAGCATCATAGCGTGATTATGACAAAAATAATGGGAGTGAAGGAAGATTCACGCACACATGTATATAACATTCATACATACATACATATATACATATATATATATATATATATATATATATATATATATATATATGTAACTTAACGTACGTTTGTATATATATATATATATATATATATATACGTTAACAGCAACTACTGAAGTTACATATACAAATACAAATAAGTTCATGTATATGCAAGTAGACATATACATAAATACAATTATTTTATTGATTATTAAATGTTCTAATATTAATAGAAAAATGTATTGAGCTTCTATGGTATGATAATAAATAAATTAAAATAATATTTGATATCTCTATAGGAATATTATAGGTATTTATTTAATTTGAAAACCTCAGTGTTATGTTTAAGTTTGCATATCGACTATTTTGTTAAATTTTGTTTAGACAAAAACTTATATTCAAACTTCTGCGAACAAAATGCACTCTTGATTGGTAATGAGGGATTAATAGAATTAGTTATCGAAAAAATCTATAGCTTTTGTGGATTACGAGATTCACATTCACGGACAGGCGAGCACGGTTACATCAATTCAGCTCGGCGTCGTAATCAAATATATACATATTCTGCCTCTTTACATACATACATTTTTACAAAACCATATTTATGTTTTATACATAAATACGTAGTAATACTGATACAAATATCCAATCAATTGGGGTAGATATTGGGGGTTTTCTTTCTTCTAAGTTCTAAAATTTGTCTGAAATTTTTCAAGTTTCAGGTTCAATTCATGTACATATATAGTTATTGCAGTAATCTATAATTAAGAAGGCCGCTACTTTTGGTCAGAGTAAAATGTTTTGGATATTTACGATTTGTAAATATTAGCTTATAAGTTTAATTCTACCAACGAATAATTATATGTGATATAAGTTCGCGTGCATCATGCATGTGTATGTATGCGTATGTATGTATATTGCAGTTTGTCGAATTTGTGCTGTACTGCATTCAGATAAAGAATTATTTGCAATCACTACCATGAAAGACAGCAGCCACAACGGCAGTCATGAACATCCTGCGGCGCTCACGAGTTGGACCCGAGGCTTTGCATTTTAGCCTCATCCTAAATTGGATGCTCAGACTCGCTAGATGGAGCAGCCTACTCGCACAGTGGTTCAAATATCAGTTGATTTCGTTAGCTCTCTCTCATTTTGTGGCCATTATCACCCTCAATAGTTACAGGCATATGTGCATATGTGCTCATGTATAAATAGGGTATATTTAGTTACTGATGAGTGCGCATAGTACTGGAAATTCAATGATTCGCTTGTACTATATTGAAGCCTGACGACAATTAAGAAACTAAAATATATGAATGGCATATATGTATTCTAAGATACATACATATATACGATGTGTTTATACATATGTTTCCACATACATGTTATATGTGGACTCTTTAAGCATTTGTCGACTGTGGACCAGTGTACGATGCATCAAGAGTTATGCGGTACGGCAGCAAAGACTAAAAATCAATATTGTTTCGTTTTTCGAGCAGGGATCTGGTATCGCGAATCCGAATCGTAACAAAAAATGGCGTCTCGATCATCGATCGTTCGCTTGCGCTAAGGCCACAAATGAGCAGCCGCAGTCATAAATCGTGCCGTTGCAATGAAGCCGCCTAAGTGGAGGAGTGTCGAACACGGCGGCAGCAGCGCTGCAATTGGATAATGCACCTGAGCACCCGTTTCGAGCCTCCTCAATTACTGCCGCTCTCTGCAGCTGAGCCCAGATGCAGGGACTCATAAGCTGCACAGCCACTTGTGTTCACATACACGTGTATATATATGCATGTGCATATGTGCGTAAGCACACTAACACTACAACAGTACATAGTATGTAATACCCCAATACATTCGACAGTAGATGCAGGAGAGAGCAGGAATTAGCTAGCATGCCTGTTGCCACTCACGACTTTTACAATTACCACTTTCCATACCTTTATTAAGTTTTGGGAATGCCAATCTCATTTTCACTCAAATAAGTTGGCCTGTAATACCGATTTGTACAAACTATCACTAAAAACATGCCGTCAGAACTCTACATTTATTTTTTATATAATCCGAATTCAAAGGCTAAAGGCAGTACAGAAAAATTTAAGGATTAAAATAATAAACAGGGTATAATAATAAAGAAAACAAGTAAGAATGATAGAGACTGCTCGACTGATCCCTACAAGGAACTAGAGACTTGAAGTTTTGCATGCATACTCGTGTATACCATACGCACTACATATTTTATTATATTTTTTTCGTCATATTTTTTATTGTGTAATTTTTTTCGCTATTTAAAATAGTCAAATATTAAAATGTAGTTACCCTAATTGACGCTAAAATGTATATTTCATATTTATCGAAAGATACCGGTAAATTTCCTCAAACTGTAATAATTTAAATACACAGCACAGAATCGGAAATTGTTATACATTTTTAAAACATTTTATCTTTAAAGATCTTAATTACAGATCAATCCTTATAAGTAAAAGCCGTAAGTAAAAGGCGACAATTATTTTTATACCCTGATCCCATTAAAAATGGGAAATCAGGGTATAATGGTTTTGTGAAAAGTATGTAACATGCAGAAGGAGGCGTGGCAGACCCCATAAAGTATACATATTCTTGATCAGGGCGACGAGCTGAGTCGATATAGCCCTGTCCGTCTGTCCGTCCGTCAGATCTCAGAAGATATAAGAGCTAGAGACTTCAAATTTTGTATGCATACTCTTGTATACCATACGCAGTACAAGTTTATCTTTTTTTTCGATAACTCATCCGATTACTCTTTTATCGCGAATAATCGATAAATTGATTTTGTTTATTCGGCGTAATTGACACTTTTGGACCTGGAGACTTCATATTTACTGTGTATATACATCTGAGCAATACGAAGATTTTGTCATTTACAGATTTTGGATACCACGCCCCCTTCGCCCCCAATTTGCAAAAAACGTATTTAAAGTATTAGAGACCTGTGCTTTGGAACGTACACACATTTGCACATTATGATCACGCTCTGAAAGTTTTATTGAGATAGTCCTACTACAAGAGAAATTATTCAGCAACAAAATTCTCATAGTATTGCCCACACTGCAGCGTAGCCCAAGCGCAGTCGCTGCTTACTGCGCAGTTAGCAGAGCGCGTGCTTATGCGTGCGTGGACATCAGCTCTTTGTAGGGATCAGGGTATTTCCTAGTCGAGCAGTCTCGACTAGAGCTCCTTACTTGTTACTATTTGTTTTTAGAACAATATTTTAAAAATCCTATTTACTAAGCTTTTACTTACTTAACTACTTGACTAAAAGGTTTCGGCTGCTCCAGATTCTAACATGTATATATATATATATATATATATATATATATATATATATATATATATATATATATATATATATACATATATATATATATTTTAACAAATCCAATACAATTAGAATTGCCATTTTCAACAGGGTAATTAATGCATAATACTAAGGCCGACTAAAATTATCGCGTGAGCATTATCTTTTACATGTCTAGCCTTTTTTACACACCTTAACCATATTAGACTTGAAAAATCTAAGCAAGCAATATTTGCCAATTTGAGGCTACGATATATCGACTGTTCTTAGGGTCGTCTCAAATTGAAATAAGTAAGAATGATTTAGTCAAGACTGCTGGACTACCAAATCCCCAGAACCATTCGAAGAACTGATAGTAGCTTATAGCTGTAGAAGGACTATTCTAATCAAACTTTGAGAATGTGGTAATGACATTATATATAGGTATATTTGTCAAATCAACATAGCTGATTTTCTTATTTTTGTACAAATATGTAGTAAAGAAGGTGTACTCGGGACAGATATCCAAACTACAACAATCAAAATTGTATAAAATCCACATTAATCGATTGACAGAGATACTCTAGCTCGAAAAATATACGATATATAACTTTCTAAAAAACGGATAATTGATAATAATGAAACGAGAAAATATAAATAAAATGGATATGCCTGTATAGCAAAGGAACCTACAAACAAATTATAATTCTATATTTAAGATATGTTCCGAAATTGACGCGAAATCTGCACGTAACAAGCAGAAGGAGGCGTAGAAGACCGCATAGCGTATATATACGCCTCCTTCTGCTTGTTAAGTGCAGTTCAGTTTTAAGTTCATATACCAAGAGCTGGAACATAATAATTATTACAGTTTTACCATCAATTGATGTGAGCCTCAAACTACGAGGAAGAATTGAAAATGTACCTAATATATCTGACATAAATGATGTATTTTTATACCCTGATCCCATTAAAAATGGGAAATCAGGGTATAATGGTTTTGTGAAAAGTATGTAACAGGTAGAAGGAGGCGTGGCAGACCCCATAAAGTATATATATTTTTGATCAAGGCGACGAGCTGAGTCGATATAGCCCTGTCCGTCCGTCCGTCCGTCCTAGATCTCAGAAGATATAAGAGCTAGAGACTTCAAATTTTGTATGCATGTATACCGTACGCAGAACAAGTTTATCTTTTTTTTCGATAACTCGTCCGATTACTTTTTTATCGCGAATAATCGATAAGTTGATTTTGTTTATTCACCGTAATTTTAATACTCTTAGACCTGGATCCTTCAGATTTGGTGTGTATATACATCTGGTCAATACGCAAATTTTGTCATTTACAGATTTTGGATACCACGCTCCCTTCGCCCCCAATTTGCAAAAATTAAGTACTAGAGACTTGTGCTTTGGAACGTACACACATTTGCACATTATGATCACGTTCTGAAAGTTTCATGAAGATACTCCTACTATAGAAGAAATTATTCAGCAACAAAATTCTCATAGTATTGCCCACACTGCAGCGCAGCCCAAGCGCAGTCGCTGCTTACTGCGCAGTTAGCAGAGCGCGTGCTTATGCGTGCGTGGACATCAGCTCTTTGTAGGGATATCTCCTAGTCGAGCAGTCTCGACTAGAGCTTTCTTACTTGTTAATATTAAAAATTGGTTTACTAAAATATTATCCATACTAATGTTCCAACTGAATCTTTTAATGAGGCATATAGACTGGTATTTAGAACAAATATAGAAAAATAAAAAGCGATCATGTAAATGCTATATTGGTTACTTACCTTTGAAAACATATAAAATTGAAAATGTTAAAAAAAAAAAACTAATAAATAAATAAAAAAAAAAAAAAAATAATGATGATAATAAATTGTAGTACGGACTCTAATGTAAAAAGCTATTTTAAAGTAGAGTCAATTCAACTTACATTTTTAATTGTCAAATTAACTACAATTTAATCGTTGACACTTTCACCAGTTATAACACAATGGAGAGAAATCCTTCTAACTAATATTCTTGTGTTTGAATCTGTAACAGCCTCGGCACAACTCCTTATACATTCCCCTAACAATATGTATACAATCCATACACACAGTGCAGTAATATTTTCGAACGGCCCCGGGGCACTTCGTCCATATTCGTTAAGTCTTAAGTTGCAGACAGATTCAAATTTTTGGTAGATGCGTCCGTCGCTTCTTGGCAATAGCAGAAGTCCCTTGAACGCCGGCAATGGCGATGGCGATGGCAACGGCGGCAGAAGCAGCGGCAGAAGCGGCGGCAGAAGCGGCGGCAGAAGCGGCGGCAGAAGCGGCAGCAGCAGCGGCAGCAACAGCAACGACTACAGCAACGGCCCACTAATCATGACCATGAGCCAAGCAATGCTGCAAAAAGGCTGCTGCAATGTTGCACGACGTCGAATTGCCGCAGGGGAAATGTGCGCGCTCGCTGTAGCTATAGCCAGTGCCAGTGCTGTGGAGATATCGCCCCTTGCGCTGGCCATTGCTGTTTTCGAGGTATATAAGTCTGTATTTTCAGTTGCAGTTGCAGCAGGCGGATGTTTACAGCATATTTCCTACGGCTGTGCTCGTGTGCACCTTTAATCCGCTCTTCTTTATTTTTTTCCTTTTTCGTTTTTTGCAACCCAACAACAACTCGAAAGAGAAGAGCCAACAGGCTAGCACCGGTCCATTTAAATATGAGGCCGAGAGATAAAAAACATCTGCAGCTGTGTTTGCTCGTAGTGAATTACTGATAGTACACATATGGGTACCAAGTACCAATACCAAGTATCATTTCCCAAGTACCAATGCTGCCTAAAGTAACTCTTCGCCAGTAAGCTTTAGATATGTATGCGTCACCAAATAGAGCAAGGATCAGGAGCGAGAGAAATACATTTGAAAACTCTTCACTCGATCGGTCAATGTGAATTCTTACACGTTCATATTAACGAATGCCCGTTGTCCTAATGGCCTTTTTTGTGACGAATGCGAGTCAAGTTTTTCCCTAAGGATTACTAAGTAATTTGAACAATGCCGCTGGCTAGAATCTGCATATGATGTATGATCAATAATAGTGCAAGCACTGGGCTGGTGTGTCTACCCGATAGAATAAAAGTTGCCGCACATTAACACCACTATTAAGTTTACGTAGTTCTCAACTTTTAAATAGATTGGGCCATGTGTATGGGCCGAGCTGGTTGATCTCTTTTAGAATCATCATGCTTATATTTGTATTTATAACGCGATCTGAAGAATAGGTATTAATCTTCTGAACACCTTAAAGTGTAGAGACTTCTTTGCCTATCCTCGAGATTTCTTCTTTGCGGTCGTTCCGATTACGACCCAGATCTCGTTGTAAAACTTGAATGCCAAATTGCGTGCGGCGCCTCTTTTAGTCGATAAAAGAAATGATTTCTATGTGAGAAAATTATCAATGCGTCGGAGTTGGAGTCCAATCAAATTACCATTATTAAAACGAGCTGCATCGTAACTGCAGCAGTAAGCAGTCAGCCAGTCGACAGTCAGGAGTAGCGACGCGACGGTTCTGCGAGTGCGTCGGTGTTTGGTCGCGAATGAGACGACTGCGCTTCAGATTGGCAGTTGATGATCCCGAAAATTAAAAGCTACTCGTACAAATAACAAAACACAAGCATGCCTGAGCGGTCGTTAAGAAATATAAATTGGACAATGAAATCATTAAAAGGGTAACTAATTCTTAGCGTTCTTTAAATGATCTACTCGGATTTTAGTATCGAAATTTTTATGACAGCGCACGAAAAGTCTCTCATACCTTAATACTGATGCAGTCTTCACATTATATGCACTAACATGACCTCTTGAAACGTACACCCCAATTTAAACTATCTGAACCTCTAATCCCTATTAATTGCTATTAATATATAGGATTTTTATACGCTTTCGAAATGTACAAGTTCGTTTCATAATATATTATAATATTTTGGAAGAATAAGAAGCATTGTAGGATATATATTCCATTATACAATTATGAGCAGTTCAAATAAATCATACACAAGCCACATAGAATCTGAAAACTGCATATCAATCCAGAAGGGACCTTTCATCCCACGTCGATCATTTTAATTTCATAAATTATGCACTCAGCAGAGCTTAAAATGATTTATGTATGGCTCAATATCATCATTAGAAATTTATGGTGAGGTTTTACACAAAAATAACAGGTTTCTCTGCATGCTGAATATTTAGCGGTGCAGCAACTTGACCAGGTTGCAGAAACTTTGCGTGTTATTAAAATGAAAATCTCCAGAATTTGTATCACTTATCTGATCAATCATATTCAAAATCCTTCATAAACTTGAATACAATTTAAATAGGTAATATTGTTCTAGTCAAAAATACCAAATTGTAAGATATTTTTCAACAGTTTTACCGAGTACTTGGTAATCAGCTTATAGAATAAATTGCCAGCTTTTATTTCAGTATTGAATTATATTTATGTCAGCTGCCGCTAATGTTTTGGATTTTTCACCGATGAAATACAAGTGGAAGTGCTAGTAGCGGTATTATAAGTTGAGAAGGCTCCCCTTCGAGGCTACATCATTGTATTTACATAGCTGCTTAAACAAGCTGCTCAATCTGTGTTCCCGGTAGCTAAAGAGGAACTTGAACGATTACGATTTGTAACTTATGTAGTGGTACATAAACAAAGCGATTTTAGGAAACCAATATACTCTCTTACACTTTTTGCATAGAGTATTACTCCAAATCGCCCGAGGTTGCGTTTCTACATCAAGATTGTCGAAGAAGTGCGTAAAAATTGAAATTCAACGAAACCGTAACAGATGCTTAACAGTTGCGTAGTGCAATTTTTTTTTTGTTTTGGGTGAATATTTAAACTCGTTCACGAAGAAAAAGAGTATATTATTTCTGTGTAAATCGTCTTGCAGCCCATTCACCTTTTCATTTGCCTGTATGAACGGGAACCATTACAAAACTATGGAAGCTAGAAAATTTTGAATAATATATTGCCAGGGAATAAGTGTTACGTATGCATATTTGGAATAACCCAAGCTCAAATATGTAATTTAGACATCGTAAAAATGATAATATATATATAAATATATATATAAATAAAGCGAGTATTGTGAAGTCGGTTCCTACCGACTGCAACATTTCCACTTGTGTGGGAACACAATACAATAATTTCATACAATAGACTAGTTTCACCTAACTAAAATTAGAAATGCCGATGTTACATTTATTTGCCTGCAGTCGTGCTCCCAGCGAATTGTATATATACATAGTATATAAGAGGATTGAAAGCCATCGCCATGCAGATGAGGTGAGCAGTAGTTCAACTCAAATGCGTAACATAGCATAGCAACATAGTAATGTTCTTATACTCTAGATGAAGAGCAGCTTGAGTACCATATAAGGCTAATGTCAAACGGTACCCACATGGTTACCTTATCCACAATTCGAATGGAACAATGCATTTACTCGATTAAACTTTATTTTGTCCGAAATTTTCATATACTCATTTGATCCTACAAATTGGAAATGAATATATATATATAAATTCTATCTATATATATATATAATTCTTCGTTCCTTTTCTACTTACCCAAGCAACAGCACACACATATACAAACGCATACGCTGCAATGTGGGCTTACTACTAACTTAATTAGTAGTTAACTAAATAAAACAAAATAACGTTGGTAGTTACCGAATTTTGGGAACAAACTCGATATGCACCTAGAAAAAAAATTTCAAGTCCCTTGTATCTTGTGAGATCGACATTTTCATACATACGTACGGACAAACGGACAGACAGACAGGCAGGGCTAAATCGACTCAGCTCGTCGGCCTGATCAAGAATATATACTTTTTGGGGTCTGCCACGCCTTCTTCTGCCTACTGCACACTTTTAGCAAAACCATTATACCTTGATTTCCCATTTTCAATGGGTACAGGGTATAAAAACTGCAATATGCAAGTAAATCAAATAACGTAATAAAGCTTATTTTTTACCGTTAATTTATAATTTGTGGCAATCTATAAACAAAATTAAAAATTCAAGCATTGAAAAAATTGTGGCAGAATGAATGAATTCAAACTGGAAAATTTAGATTCTATTCAAAACTTATAATGGTTTAAATACGCTCTCTGTTAAGTGCATGTTAATAAAACTATTATTGTCTGATGAGCTGATGTGAAATATTTCAGCATAAATATATGCAGCTTATCTATCTTATCACTTCGGATTATGGTGTAGGGGCAATATCTACAGCTGCTTAGCGAATGTTTATTTGCGAAACATACAAATATTTTTAGAATGACAACACTTTAAGTTGACTATTAAACAAGAAGGATGATCAATTTCATTTTTCAAGCTGAAATCAAATATGGTTTATACGAGATAAGATCATTATTTGATCTAAGAAATCGGCTAATGGTTAGCTGACTGAAATTATAATGTGCCACATCTTTTATATAAGCTGCATGTGTATAAACAAATTGAAATTAAGTCCGAAGCTTTGACTGCGTTTTCAACTGTCGCTGCTGATAACTTCATCGGAATTGGAGCTGGAGTTGCAGTTGAAATTGGTCTTCGAGTTGGAACTTGAGCTGGAGCTGGAGTTGGAATTGGAGTTGAGCGCGTGCCGACCCCCACTGACAAATTTGCTTGGCAGACTAACTCAGACACTGAGTACGCGTGAAACATGATATGCCGCCATTAATATAAATCATTTAATAAGTTTGAGTCGCGACGCCGTTGGTGCGCTGTTGTGCAGTGCATTACGGAGTAAATACTCGGCATCATAAAACATACACATAAAAGAAAGCGAAGGAATACCTGTTTGGAGATACTTAGGGCTGAGTAAGCCTTATATCATAATTGTTTCGCATTCAACTTCACCACTAGAGAATGTGTAAATACATAAATTAGGCGCTTCGTTAAGGTTTTTCTCTTATTCTCCCGAAAGCGATTCGTGTGTTTAAGTCATAAGGCCCGAAATCTGATTTATTGTGTGTAAATTTGAATTCGAATTTCAATTTCGGGTACATTCAGCAATCACACAAAATCAAATGTAAAGCAAGTATGTATATGTTAGTATAATAGTATACAATTGTTATCTATCAAATTTAAAACAAAGGCAACTTAGATGATTAGAGAAGCAAGTAATATTTTTTGAATAATAATAATAATAGAAATAATTTGAATACTTCGTTATTTTAGAGATTTGTTGGAAGATACAGGAAATAAAGAATTGTGTACATGCATACACATATATATGACACATACATATATATATATAAGCTTAGAAAGTTTAACGGTTCGTGATATTGATATTGGATTCGGCCTTTAGATCATATCATCTTGTATTTGCTGACAAAAGACACTCGCACATGTTTATCCACATCGCAGAGCTGTTTTTTTATAAATTTAATTAAAATGACTGCTCTCAGGTCACGTGACCAACCTTCGTAATGTATCCGTTATAGTCGTATAGAATTTGGCTACACAAGCCGTGGGTAACTCATGGCCCCTTAATAATGGTTGCTGTTGATGTTGTTCTTGCTTTTGCTTTCGCTCTGGCTCTCGCTGTTGATTTTCCGTTTCGCCCACTCAGGTGTGTGCGCGCCGACCTCCAACCGTAAAGCAACAAAGAAGAAAAACATATGCGTGCCGCCTAAGCGACGCTCGCTGCCACTCGCACTACTTGGCTTTTCACTTTTTAGCATGAAGTGCCCACTAATCACTTCACCCAAAATGCGAGCCCGCCGCTCACTTATCGCAGGGCCCATGCAAAATGCTGGCAGCAGGACAAATCATTGGATGCTTAATACTTGCTCGCAACGGGGATGAAACACTGTGGATAAACTAGGCAAAACATACATTGTTGTATTTTATTCTGTCGAATATTCCATGCAGTGTTGTGCTTTGTAGTGGCCGCAGAGTGTTTCATCACGTCTTCAAGCGCAAAAATAAGGTCACGTGTCGCACGTTGGTACTAAAGGGCATTTTTTTTTCGGTGGGGAAGGTTGATTTTGGCTATATAATACCCACGGCACTCAACTGACAAAGTGCCACATGATCTGCATTCCCTTTTGGCCACTCGCGTGCTCAATATTAACATATCGAATTATTAGCCAACCCGGAAAATAGGATAATGTGGATAAGGATTATGAGCACAAAGCATTAAAGTACAAGCATGAAGTATGATATTTCATAATTATCTCTTAAATGTCTTTATGTGTGTAATTGGTATTTAAATACAATATTCATATCAGTATGGTAATTATATCATTTTCTGCTACACGATTATTGCCACGATTCTCTTTACATAGTAGATAGACCGTTAATAATACCATCAAGTATAAATGCCAGAATCATTCACATTATCTTCCTAAAATCTATAGACCCTTTTCATTTGGTCATGGTCTGCGCCATTCTGAAACTCTGAACACTTATAACCAAATTGAACTTGCTGTACTCACAATCTGAAATAATTATATAAGTTATATAAATTGTCTGTGATATAATTGTACTGTTACTTGTATAAGATGTATGTTCGTGTAACATTTAATATATACATGAGTCATGATTAAGGCGAATTTGTAAACACAAATTTTCAAAAACATTTTATGTAATAAGTGTTTGCACATTTTTTACAATTTCATTCTTTCAGAGTGTTAAGAGATCAAGTATTTTCATTATCAACGGCTTAGTGTTAGTCAAGATAATAAAATCGCAGTCTTCAGCCTAACGTAAGCCGTAGATTAGATTAAGATTAAGGGTTAAGGGCTTAGTCTTCGCAAACGAAAACCCTAATTAACAATTAAATATTATGGGAGGACACCTAACGGGCATCTTTTAAAAGCACTTAAATATATTACGAGTGTAATTTATTATACCCTGATCCCATTAAAAATGTCCGTCTGTCCGTATGAACGGCTAGATCTCAGAAGATATAAGAGCTAGAGACTTCAAATTTGGTATGCATACTAGTGTATATCATACGCAGTGCACGTTTGTCATATTTTTCGATACCTCATTCGATTTATTTTTATCGAGAATAATCGATAAATTGACATTGTTTATTCAGCGTAATTTGAATACTTTTAGACCTGGAGACTTCAGATTTGGTGTGTAATTTTTGATACCACGCCCCTTCGCTTTCAATTTGTAATAAACGTATTTTAACTACTTGTGAGACTTGTGCTTTGGAATGTATACACATTTGCACATTATGATCACGTTCTGAAAGTTTCATGAATATAGTCCGAGTACAAGAGAAATTATTCAGCAACAAAATGTTCATAGTATTGCCCACACTGCAGCGCAGCCCAAACGCTGTCGCTGCTTAATATCAGCTCCTTGTAGCGATCAGAGTATCTCCTAGTCGAGCAGTCTCGACTAGAGCTTTCTTACTTGTTTTATTTATTTATTTTTTTTTTTTTTTAAGAATTTGATGAATTGATAAATTGAAATGACTCAATTTAAATATCACGTGCCTCACAGCTCTTGTCTCACGCGTGGCCACGGGATACCTTTACTCATATGTCACGTTTCTTTATTATTAATTCCCGTCTGACCGTATGATACTCGAATGGAACTTCCAGCACGACGGATTTGAAGGAAAGAATCGATAAATACATGTACCTTTGCCCCTCAGAATCATTTCAAATATTATTTCATATGGCCAGAAATAGTTACATAAAAAACATTTCGCTGCTAAAGCTATGAGGTATTTTTTTTCAAAATTATGCTTTTTGCTTTATTAATCATTCAGATGTAAAACTACACCGGAGCTTATATATTAAACACAGTGAATTCGATACTTGAGTCACTGTCGACCTCCTATATAAATAAAATAAACTTATATATACACCCTATAGAGCTCTTAGCCTCCTAGACTCCTTTTACCCCTTTAAAATCTGACTATATATAGTGATTGAAACATAAACTGAATATAATAAATGTAATATATTTTTGGGCTGTCAATTTAAGATTAAAAAGAAGTGTGCTCGCTTTGAACTTTTAGTATTAATACTTACTATACCATTTACATAAAATTATTTATCTTACAGAAAATATTTCTATTATTTTAAATACCAATTTAAATTCACGAAATCATTCAAAGAACGAGTAAAAAATAAAATAATATTGAATAAGACACCTATTATGCGAGTGGTTAAAATTCCCGTAACAAAAACAATAGAACCATGGAATATCAGGCGCGTATAGACTTGACCCTTTGCAAGAGGCTTGGTAGCTTACGAAAAAATGATTAAGAAATTGTGGCGTAGCCGACGTTGATGACCCTTTGCATGTGAGTCCAAGTCTTGATTTGCCTTACTTAAAGAGTAATCAGCTTCACTGCTTCAACCGCTGTGGGTTTGTCACCCCCATTAAAGAGTGTTTGATGTATTATGCGCTTCATTTGCTCGACAGGTCTGCGCAAATAAAATTCATCCGTCGAACCACCGCCAGAGCAAGTAACACAATGGAATGACTGTTACTGACAGTGCTAGCATCAAAGACCATTCGCCAACAAATTAAACAAGGCAGCCCAGCTTTTGTCGATGTGCCGAAGCTTAATGCTTTACTGTCATTACATTACAGTCATTTGGTATATATATATAAATTCTGTATATCTATAAATATGTCATAGAAAGTTTACAGATCTAAATTTTTTTAAAAGCTGATATTCCAACACTTTCAATTGGATGATATATTCAAAATGTTTCGTCTTTCGTTACATTTATGTTTAAAACTAAAAAAAAATTAACCAAAGATTAGTCTCGTTTTGAATTGCCTCTAACAAGCGTTGATATATTAAATTATCAACGAGCTATCGACGGACGGTCTAACAAACATGTATAGATAGGTTCTGCTCATCGTGCTGGCTAAGAATATGCATACTCTATGGGGTCTGTCACATCCCCTTCCACTTGTTACATACGTGCTATGGGTATAAAACCCAAAAATATATATAAAATGCATATATCATAAATTATTTTTATATTTCAAAAATAGCAACTTGTAGCAATACAAAACAAAAGTATTTTTGTAAATTTACATCATTTTAAATCACAAAATTTTCGTTTGTCATTTTAGTCATTTCCCCATATTTCATGCCAGTCTTTCCATTAATAATCGGTTTTACACATCGTACATTATAGGGGTTGATTTTCTCAATTTACTTAACCACTAAACCGAAATAACAATATTACACGGAACTTTATAAGAGAGACGACAGACAATTGATTTTTTAATGGTTAATTTAACCTAGCAACTATTTGAGCCTGTAATTACTTTTATGAGCACATACTAGAGAGCCAACAATATATTATGGAAAAATGTGAAATTGCACAAAAAAGTTGTTGGAAAATTTGTATGTTCCAGCAAAAAGGGCTAATGCCTATGACTGCTACGTTATTGTTATCCACAATCTTATCAAAACTAAAATCTACAAAAAGATTTTGTCAATTGGTATGCCTGCAGATAGTAAGAAAATGTACTTAACTTTAAAGTGAAGATCATATTTTTCCGACGATGGTTTGTTTGCATAAATGCAATAAAGATTTCGATGTCCATCTATCTATTCGACAATTTATCTGTGGGGTGACTATTTTTATAAACATGACTTAAGGTGCCTCGAGTGTGCGCCTAATGGAGACTTCTCCAAAGCATCAGCGTTATAATAGTACACAAATATATTATTTATCCACAAAAATGAATTTCTACAACTTGTTACCTGATGAAATCTGCATTCATTCTAATTGATGGTCTTTATCCCTCGCTTTCTCTCTTTCTCTCTCACTCTGCCTCGCGCTTTCCTACTATCTCTATCATACCAATAATTTTTTCTTCATATATTTTATTTCTTCATATATATTATTTGTAATCTACAGATTTAATTTCATATTGCAACAGTACAACAAATTATGCAATATTACGACTTGCAGATCAGAAAATATGCAAATATATTTACCTGCCAGGCATTGGCATCTAAAGTAGCCAGAAATGACATGTCCAATTCCTATGGAAATTAAAGAAAAGTTGCTAATATAATTTCCCAATTGGCCAACGGTCTGCAGGACGTGTCACCTTCCGTCGAAAATTGCTTGTGAAATCCAGAATGAAGTCCTCTGTGAATCTGTGGCCAGCAAATGGGAAATTATGTAAATATCAGTGAATAATATTCCACAAATCACGTTGTCTTTCGCTTTCGCTTTCCCTTTGCCGTTGCCGTTGCCGTTGCCGTTGCCGTTGCCTTTACCGTTCAGGTTACCGTTACCGTCGGAACTTTTTAATACACTGTTTTAGACAGTTTAATAAATTGCACCGTATTGTTTTTCTCCGCACCGAACTGAGCTAAGCTGAACTAGGATGTTATAGTACTTGGCTTCAGGGTAGTCAATTTCCGTTCGAATCCCTACACTTCTGTATAATGACTTTAATGCACTACTGAGCGACCTCTGAGGTTCTGGTTGTGGAAGTAAAGCGACGGCACCAACTACATGTTTGCCGAACTGAATCAACTTCAACTTCCGTATCTCCTTTGTGGTTTTCGACCAAAAGATTTGGCCAGCTTACGTGCTTGATGCTTTTCGCTATACGACTGCTACCAGGAGTCAGCCTTTGGCTATGTACTACCCGGAGGTGTACTGCATGCAGCTTCTGTTGGTCCGTTTCCATTTAGCCCAAGATAACGCGACTCTTCAAATATTCCTCTCCGGTACATATGCTTGCTGTGCGTGTTTATGTAAGTGTGTCGGTGTGGGCGTGGGTGTGGATGTGGATGTGGGTGTGCTGTACACGTATATGTATGTATATAGACATGTATATGCACATATATGACCCATCGCGCATTTACTCACACAGAGAGATTTCGGGGTATATACAGGTATATCTGTATGTATGAAATTCGGTTTTGGGAATGGCGGATTCAATCTTCTGCATGCCAGCATCACCCGAGGAAATAAAGCATATCTTTGGCCAGCCCTTACAGATGCTCTTGGACACTGTGTATCCATGAATATGCATATAATGAGGAAGTATATACATATACCTATATTCATGCATACATACTATTTGCTCATATGAACGTAGGCATAAAATACATACATATATGTATACCAGATGAAATGCTTAAATGAAATATGACGACAGTCCTTTAATAATATACATATGTATATATTTTCAAGAAGACATCAGAGCTCTGAGGTGCTAAAAATTATAAGTAGTCCTAGGTAAATCACGTCCGGTATGGTAAATCATATCCCGTGTACCAGCAGCGAAATCCCCAATGCCGAAATTCGCCTCGGCGTCTTTTTTGCCGGAATACATATTGCTGTTGGGGATGCAAACAGCGTTATATACTTTGCACGCTCCATGCTCTATATTATGTATATTTTCCCACCCTTCTTGCAACCAATCAGCTGTGCTCTCTTTTCATTCTCTTAGCTAGTATTTTTTCTCTTTTTTGGCTAGAATTGTTCGATTTATATTTGCTTGATTTCTCTTCGCTATATTTAAGCATTTCAGCAAAGAAATTAGGAAAACTATAATTTGGGCCTTTATTAAATATAATTTTATATGAATATATGTCGTTGCTGATAAGAGTTAAGCCAGTAAACAATTTTATAATTACATGCAACAAAATAATACTACACGCTTACGTCTTACTATCCCTTATACGTCACTATCTAAGTGTATCTTATTATGTTGTTATTTTTTATTCTGATCTTACTTTCGTAAGGTTAATAAGACACAGATAAGAACATTACAGTCGTCCGTTATGGACTATATACGCATTCAATACTCATTCTTTTGGCAAAGTTGTAGAGAAAGAGTCTACACTAACTTGGCTGCTCCATTTTCTAGTGCCAGCTCTAGCACATTTCAAGATATGTTTTCTGATTTGCCAATGCAAATTGATTTACAATACAATATAACATTTTTGGTAAGTCAATAGGGACAAACTGTACATCTAGTAATCAGTAAATTTAGTATTCATTTACTATTCAACGGTTGGTAGCGCTCGACTGAAACGTTAAGACTTACGAAATAATAAGGAACAATATAAGCCGAATAAGGGGCACTTAAAACTTATCCATGTGCAATGTTATAATGGATTTCTGCAATGCAGATTAAGTGCAGCAGTTTAAATGAATCCATTCTATACTACTTTAATACACATAAATATGAAACTATTTGGGTGCGTGTATTTAGAGACCGAGAATATATGAAGGCAAAGTAACTATTTATCATGAGATATGACCTGATTTAAAATTGGGTATGCATTTGCGTCAGGCAAGGGCAACGACAACGGCATGATTGCCGTTGATCGTCATTAAGGGTATGCTAACCCATACAAGAAAGAAGGAAATTGAGAATAGATTAGTATTTAATGAGTTTTTATATTTCTACAAAATCAAACCTAACGATTCGTTCATATTCAATTGAAGCGGCCTCACGGGCAAGACCGGAGGCCTCGTCAGTGCCTGAAAATGCGTCAGGTTTGGATGGAGGCAGTCGGTTGGGCGCACGTGCGTTCCTGCTAAGGCTGTGGTATAGTCGGGCTCGAGACCGAAGAAGCATTTAGGCAATGGTATCTTCTGCTATGGTCTGGTATGGTAAGACTGTGAGGAATTTTAAAAATCATATACATATTTATATTTCCACTAATTCATTTTTAATAATTTGTTTGGCTCTGTAGACCGCTCCTCATCACGCCCCCCGCTTGTGTGTTAATTATCGTATGCTCGTGGTTGAGAGACAAGCTGGCGGTCAGTCGCAGAGAGAGATAAACGACCTGGGCCCCGCATTCAACAGGAGTAGGTCGCCTTATAATGTGCTCGTCGTGGTATAGATTTTGGGGTGAGATCGGTGGTTCTTAAACAATTTATTATGCTTATGCTTTTTCTTTCTTATTTATTGTATTTTATTTTTGGCTTTTTAGCCCGCTTAAGTTAGTAGTAAGGGAAGAGTACAGATAATGTGATCTTAATACTCGTTTGCGAACCTAAACGGCTTTATTACTTTTTCACCCCTTTGCTTTGGCCTGACCGAATGGTTTTCAGCACATACATATTGGTGTCAATATATCCGCCGATTTAAAATTTGTAATTCATCATCCTCTAATCAAGTAAAATCAACAGATATAGAATAGCTCTATCATCGCCATGACCCATAGTAAATCTGTGAGCTCGAACCACCGATGTCACTATTAAGATTCTCTGGGTCCAAGTACTTGCAATGAGTGTCATACAATTATTAGTGAACGACTCACTTTATTTCGTAGTCACATCTAAAGTTATATTCAATATAGACAATTTATCTAACCAACTATTTGTAAAAAACACTTTAACATTTTTGTTACACAATTGTATTCGCCCTCTCTTTGCGATTTTTGTCGATGTCGATGCATAGTGCAAAATGAAAATTAAGTCTGCTTGGTGTCTGATATTTAAGACAGGGATGAGCACGAGCTTCTGCCACAGCTATGTGCCACATCTGCAGCATGTTCAACCGAGAGAAGTACTTGCTGTTGCCTCTACATTTTTACTCTTCTTCTTTACTTCAGAATTGGCTACAGTGCGCTACGACCGTCGCGATCTCAAAGGGGAGGAGTAGAGCACATAGCGCAAGGGTCCAGAATCCGGCAGTGGCCTCCAGCAGAAAGTGGGAGTTGCAATAATTGTTTAATTATAGGATTTTGTTCGTTTGACTTTGCATTTTGCTCGCATAACATTTGCTTTATATTCTTATGTCTTACACCTACAACATTGCGGGTACTTGTATATTGTAAAGCGCTTTGTCTCTTGCGATGGGCGAACGTGTGGTATGCAGATATATTTCCATTGATGGAATGGATTGGTAGCTCAATCTCAGGTGAGAGCTATTTAAAGATGTACATACAATATTCCATATGGAGAGTAACACCATATAAAATGACATATATTTATCTTGTGCATATACCAAGAAATATAGAGTAAACATATATCGCCATTGAAAAATATTAAAATGCTGCCCCGTTCATTTGGGACTTGTTTTGGTTATGTTGAGTTTCGCTGTTCCTACTACCTTCTTATACCTCTTCGCATTCACTGTGTTGTCATCGAACTCGAATCTGCAAGCACTACAGCACACGGCCAGCAGGCAGCGGGAAGCAGGGAATAGCAACAGGCACCAGGCACCAGGCATAAGGCATCAGGCATCAGGCAACAGGCAATAAGCAATAAGCAACAGAGCGAGCATGCTAAAGATTCACGTAGGGCCTGACATAGGCGATGGAGATGGAGCAGGCTGCTGGTTGGCAATCAGTCGGTAACCGTTACCGAGCTTGACTGCCTAATAAAAATGCGCATTTTGTTATTTGTATATGTTGGGCCGTTGACGAGCCGTCTATGCGTTATGCCTTCCCATTGGTAGTGATTGTGGCACGTGTTGTTTCACCTGATAAGCATGTATTTATTTGTGCACTTGTCCACATTTGTTCCTAGGTTAGGAGCCCGATTCAGCATGTGTTTACTTATAGGTGTTCGCCAAGCAATTGCATCGAACTGTTTTAGAAAGTAACCTTAGACAACTGCGAACTTTTTTGCATTTGCAAATCTTATCACCGATTGCTCTCGCCATTGCTCCCACTCCCGTTCCTACTCCTGTTTCACTTTCCTTTCCCGCTCCCGTTTCTGCATTCGTGCAGTGCAAAATATGCGCATAAGCCCGTGCCAAAGCCGATGCTCCTACCTTCACATTCTCATTTAATGCCCGATGCCGCAGGCCGATCAGTTTGATCGCAAAAGAGTGTGCAGCCGTTTGCAAATGGGATCCAGCCAGCGGGAGGAGGGTGGGGAGGTTGAGGCAGAAGAGAATGATGGCCAGGCTGCGTAGTTTCTGCCTGAAAATATCAAAGCTTCTACTCCCTCTAATTACTACAAAGCGTAATCTGTCTGCCAAAACACCCACAACGAGGTTCGCATCGCATCGCCTCGCATCGCACCGCATCGCATCGCGACGCGTCGCCGTTCTCCAAATGCCCAAAGCAATTTTGTGCAGGTCATTCAGCTCAGGCTAATGTACATACATATACATCTACATACCAAGTATCCAGAGACAGAGCAGAGAATACTTCAGCCTGCCGGACAAGATAGGGCACACTGGTAAGCAGTCAAATTGGCGGGCACTTTGAACGATGCTTTATAAGCGTTAGACGTGACGAGAATAATTTGCGTGATAAGGATCTCAAATGCCTTCTCTTGAATAAAGGACATGCAAATTTTGAAGATTATGCTATGATTACCAGCAGTTAAACTTCTCAAACCAATATTGCATTCTGCATCGTTTTTACAAATCTGAAATATCTGCACACGCATTGATAGTAACCATTTTGTTCTCTACATCAATATAAGGATTAGGTAACATCTATCAGCAACGTATACGCAATCAATATATATACTATTATATGCATACATATATATGTTATGAATGTTGCCATAATATAGACCATACTGAAGCCCGAGCACAGTCGCTACGTCAACTGCGGAGTTAGCAGAGCTCTTACCTATTCGTGCGTGCAAATATATATATATATATATATATATATATATATATATATATATATATCTATATATATGTTCATATATTGTTTTCTCTTTATGCAGAAAAGAAACAATTATTGGAATATCGGTTCTTCGGATGTGTCAGGGAATCTCCTGGTCAAGCAATGTCGACAAGAGCACTTAAATTACTATAGATCCCCTCTTGAGATTGACCTAACCTTATCAATATGATCTCCAAGCAGCAGATATTCAATTGATATGTCAAAAAGTTAGTTTCATGTGCAGCTTATCAATTTTGTTTATTTATATTATGGATACTAACTGCAAATTATGATATTATTAAAAAATTAAGCTTTTATAACATGTAAGCTACCTATATTAGAATACAAATGTAAAGTCAATATTTTCTCACTTTGTGCACATCCACGTTTTCGTATATACGAACAGACTCTAATCAACTGAATATGGCTAGATCGACTCAGCTCGTCCTTCTGCCTGTTACATGGTTTTCACAAAACCAGCCTATGATACCCTGATTTCTTAATTTTAATGGGATCAGGGATAACAAGTAAGGAAGCTCTAGTCGAGACTGCTCGACTAGGAGATACCCTGATCCCTACAAAGAGCTGATATTCACGCACGCATAAGCACGCGCTCTGCTAACTGCGCAGTAAGCAGCGACTGCGCTTGGGCTGCGCTGCAGTGTGGGCAATATTATGAGAATTTTGTTGCTAAATAATTTCTCCTGTAGTAAGACTATCTTCATGAAACTTTCAGAACGTGATCATAATATGCAAATGTGTATACATTCCAAAGCACAAGTAGCGCACACTGCACATTGCAGCGCAGCCCAAGCGCAGTCGCTGCTCACTGCGCAGTTAGCAGAGCGCGTGCTTATGCGTGCGTGAATATCAGCTCTTTGTAGGGATCAGGGTATCTCCTAGTCGAGCACTCTCGACTAGAGCTTCCTTACTTGTTTTACTTGAAATATTAGATATACTTATGTACGTAGTTCATTAAGTAGGATTCATTAGATGAAAACACACATTTATCCACGAAGAATAAATGGGTGGACCGATTCTTGAGTCGAGCGGTGAAACATAGCATTTAAGTCGTATGCCTATGTACAAATGTGATGAATTTATGTGGAAGCAAGTACCCATAAATACAGATATTCGAACATATATACAGATGTGCTGTAAATAAGCATGTCAAGTGAACAGATGGCGCCAATTCGCAGCACCGTACTAAGCGGTTAAATAAACACGTGAATACACGAGCATTCCAGTTTTATATTCACACAATCACAATTCAATTGAGGATTGACAGGTTCATGAATGGATATTGTTCGAGTTGTTTGTATTTGAATTTCATGCCCAGCTACAATTGCTCTTTTAGTATCCATACAATTGGCATTGCCAATTGCCGATTGGCAACTGAGCTGCAGAGGAGGATTACGCACTTGAGTAAATATTGCTATTTCATGGGAAAGCCAATAGCCGGTAAATAAATTCTCGAGCTGTGCGGTTCATTATTATTCAGCTAATCCTTGAACAAAATTACGTGGCAAGTGGATGGTCGGCTTCGGCTAGAATAGCGCAATTCCTGTATGAGAGCCTAAATACTTTCTTCAAACTTATCCTAATCCTTGATTATAAGGCATACATAGCCTACCCATATCTGAATGTAATGATATATAACTATACATGTAGAAGCCGGGTATCCCTGCTACCCTCAGTGAATATCAAATATTATATGTATTTCCTGAAATACTTTAGAAAATCGTATAATAATAAAATGTTCTATAAAAGACAAGATAAAAATATATTAATTATAAATTAATTTTATTTTGTATTATATAACTTTTAAATACGAAATTACAATTGCATCAAATTAATTAATAGCTTAGAATTCGAAATAGAAAAAAAAAAAAACTTTACTTAATTTAGGCATGTATAAATTGCCGTTTTTACAGACAGCTAATAATATCGGGGGTTTCTTTTGTAAAATTGATTCAGAAAACAAATAACATTGATTTGATTTACTACGAGCGTTTTCTTTTAAAGAAAATACCAACTCCCATTACTGTTTATGTTGCAAGGATTCGTTGTATAGATTTTCGCATAAATTTCAATTGAAATCCAATTGAATTGTAAATGTGTGTTTAAGCATCAAGGAATAGATTGAATTCGAAATAATGCGAAAGAATTTCATGGCAAGTAGGCTGACCAATATATCGCATATACGTATCTAATACCTGTATCGGAGCTAATTGGAGATATACAAGTTACGCAAGCGGATACCACCCTTTGCGAGTGTTCATTTGATGGCGAAAGGTAACACATTAGCGTTTACAATTACTTAGATATACCACCCTCTTTCCGTGGCTGTGTCGACTAGTCGGGGGTATTTTTTAATGAGTGCTTCGGTCGAGTCGGTATGCCAACACTTGACAAGTGCACCAGGAAAATAACGTACAAACAGAGTCCTAAGTATCATATGTATGTACACAATTATCTCCATCCACCTCGAATATGCCACATTGTTGCTCAAAGGATTAGCCTGTGGGGTAGAGAGGTATACTCCAGTGGGTTGGCAGATTGCGTGGAATGACGTGAATTTTGACAGATGGTAATTTTCAATTTTTGTTTTTTGATCTGACAATTTGTGTTGAAATTTAAAAGTGTTTTGTTGTCCTTCACTACGCCCTATTTGACAAATAACCAATTTTCATTTGCAATAAAATGAAAGAGTAGCTGACAATGGCAATTTAGAGGATTTAAAACTTGAAAGCCGTACTCTTCCTCTTAATGTTAATTCCGCTCTCTATGTCACAATATTTTGCATTGATCTGAAAGATTTAGTTATAAAACAGCAAAACGATTATGACTACGATTTATGTGAAATATGGGCATCGAAAACGATGGACTTTCAAAAGAGCGTCATCCATCCATCTATTTCTTAAGACATAGTCTATAACACATAGTTCATAGTGTAGTATGATATAAACACATACACAAGCATTTCATATATGTACTTTGTATTATTTTAGTCGGGTCGGTATTATTTTGTGGTATATGTGTATATACATATATATTATATCATGCTCGATATAATTCGGACTCATAGACCAGTATTCTATAGCATTTTGCATACTATTCATGAAGGATTCACTATTTATCTGCCGGTCGCGAAATAATATATTAACAGCTAAAATTGAAGAGACCACCAAGTATTGGACATGAGCTTCGTCGCTAATTCAGGATTCGACACTCAATAATGGAAATTTTTGAATACTTAACTCTCAGCATCCACTTTATGTATATATATTTATACACTCTCTGCTATATATATTCATAAGCTATGCCTTATTATCTAAATACAATCATTACAAAGGAGGACGTTGTGGTAAATATATTGATAATTCCCTTAGCGCAAATTATGGGTTACCACATGTTAGTACAATTTTCGGCTTGAAGCTAAGCGACCACGAAGGGCGACTCACTTTTTACACTGTCCGGGGGGTGTTAAAAAGTGATGGGGAGATTCGCGGAACAACAAATTGTCACGTAGCCCTCACTTAGTGACACTGATAGGCAACACCATCGCGAGCGTTTTTTAGCACGCGCATGTTAACAAATGCGAAGGCGAACGCAAGGGCGATGGTGGAGATGGTGGTGTTGGAGGTAAAAGCGGTACCACTGCATTCACCGGGCTGTCGGGAAATTGTAATTACAATTTGATGTTGCAACCACTCGGCAGTTGGCACTTGGCACTCGGCACTCAGCATACAATTTTCCCAATTCTACTCTAGGGTGGCTAGCCAGTGGTTAAGCGAGCGTGTAATTCACAATTTGCTCTGGTTACCCACGCTCGCAGCCGACAAATGTTTTAATTATGGTTTACTTTGCATTTGCAATTTAAGTGAAATTATAAAGAAAGCAATAGCCAATGGCAAGTTCCGACAATAACAACACACATCTATTGTGCAGAGGTAAGCTTTGAATCAATAGGCTTGATCATATTACATTTATTATTGTTACAAAATTTACAATATTTCACAGAGTTTCATTTAGATTATAACCAAGTCAAACCGACTTCACATGGACAACCGGATGGACGGTGGACGGATATGGCTATACGAACTCAGCTCCTCCTCTCATCCTGATCAAAAATATATATATACTTTATGGGAATTGCCATGAATGAATGAAAAATAAAAATGGATCCTTTTATTTTAGACTCACGTTTATTTTTGATCAGGAAGACGTGTCTTGTATATCTGGTATATCTGGTGTATCTGCTCAACTGTTTGTCAATCTCAAAACATTTACCTAGCGTTGATTTTTCGTTCTCATACATCTTCGATGCTGGTGTCTCTTCATTTTTATACCCTGATCCCATTAAAAATGGGAAATCAGGGTATAATGGTTTTGTGAAAGGTATGTAACAGGCAGAAGGAGGCGTGGCAGACCCCATAAAGTATATATATTCTTGATCAGGGCGACGAGCTGAGTCGATATAGCCCTGTCCGTCTGTCCGTCCGTCCGTCCGTCCATCCGTCCGTATGAACACCTAGATCTCAGAAGATATAAGAGCTAGAGACTTCAAATTTTGTATACATACTCATGTATACCATACGCAGTACAAGTTTATCTTCTTTTTTTCAATAACTCGTCCGATTACTTTTTTATCGCGAATAATCGATAAATTGATTTTGTTTATTTACCGTAATTGTAATACTTTTAGACCTGGAGACTTCAGATTTGGTGTGTATATATATCTGACCAATACCCAGATTTTGTCATTTACAGATTTTGGATACCACGCCCCCTTCGCCCCCAATTTGCAAAAAACTTTTGCAATTTGCTTTGGAATGTACACACATTTGCACATTGTGATCACGTTCTGAAAGTTTCATGAAGATAGTCCGACTACAGGAGAAATTATTCAGCAACAAAATTCTCATAGTATTGCCCACACTGCAGCGCAGCCCAAGCGCAGTCGCTGCTTACTGCGTAGTTAGCAGAGCGCGTGCTTATGCGTGCGTGAATATCAGCTCTTTGTAGGGATCAGGGTACCTCCTAGTCGAGCAGTCTCGACTAGAGCTTCCTTACTTGTTATACCCTGATCCCATTAAAAATGGGAAATCAGGGTATAATGGTTTTGTGAAAAGTATGTAACAGGCAGAAGGAGGCGTGGCAGACCCTATAAAGTATATATATTCTTGATCAGGGCGACGAGCTGAGTTGATATAGCCCTGTCCGTCTGTCCGTCCGTCCGTATGAACGCCTAGGTCTCAGAAGGGCTAGAGACTTCAAATTTTGTATGCATACTCATGTATACCATACGCAGTACAAGTTTATCTTTTTTTCGATAACTCATCCGATTTCTTTTTTATCGAGAATAATCGATAAATTGATATTGTTTATTCTGCGTAATTTTAATACTTTTAGAGGTATAGTATTCAGATTTCGTGTATACATACATCTGATCAATACGAAGATTTTGTAATTTACAGATTTTAGATACCACGCCCCCTTCGCCCCCAATTTGCAAAAACGTATTTTAAGTACTAGAGACCTGTGCTTTGCAATGTATAGACATTTGCACATTGGGATTACGTTCTGAAAGTTTCATGAAGATAGTTCGACTACAAGAGAAATTATTCAGCAACAAAATTCTCATAGTATTGCCCACACTGCAGCGCAGCCCAAGCGCAGTCGCTGCTTACCGCGCAGTTAGCAGAGAGCGTGCTTATGCGTGCGTGAATATCAGCTCTTTGTAGGGATCAGGGTATCTCCTAGTCGAGCAGTCTCGACTAGAGCTTTCTTACTTGTTTTCACTTAGTTTTATGTCATTTTTAATACTCATTGAATATCCGTCTTACTGTCCGTCTGTCAATTTTTATTATACCCTGCTTCCATTAAAATGGGAATTTACAGATTTTGGAGACCACGTTACCTTCGCCCCCAATTTGTATTTTAAGTTCTAGTGGTTTGTGCTTTGGAATATATACACATTTGAAAATTATGATCACGTTCTGAAAGTTTCATGAAGATCGTGTTACTAGGAAATAAATGATTGATCAACAAAATTCTTATAGTATTGCTCACACTGCAGCGCAGCCCAAGAGCAGTCGCTGCCTTCTGCGCAGTTAGCAGAGGTTGATATCTGGAATGTATACTCGCGTTGACAACAGAAGCTCAAGAAAGTATGTTGGATATCTAAACGCTCAGCTGGGGGCGTAGCAAACCAGTTTTGAATATATTTAGTTTTCCACAAATGCTGCTACATTTTGAGCACAAAATGCAAAATACTTGAAATTTTTAGTACGTAGATATGTAGATGTATGACGGCTCTAACATCTGAAATCCTCGATAGATTTGCATAATATATATACAAATATATAAAAATATATAGTATTTGGGTATATAGTATTTGGGTAGTATCGCTAACGATAATTGTTATTTTTAACTTTTTTTAGTACGTGCCCTAAATTTCGAAAAAATTAACAAATATGTGTAGAATAGTTTTAATTGAATAAAATATCATAAGTTAAAACTGTTGTTGAAATCCGTTAATTAACACTAAGTTATTGAATAAAACCAATTCGTTCACATGTGCTCACAACCTTTTAAATGCTAACCTCATTTCTATTCGCAGAATCGCAATAGCAAATAGAACGTGCCTTAGATTGTAAGAGGCTACAACTTATCGATTTACCACAAATTATATCAATCATCCATCGAACATTTAAATACATTGTATAATAGTTTTCTGAAAATGGGTGACGAGTTTTCTGAAAATGGGTGCTCATCACATGACATATATTTTCGATCAGGACGAGAAAAACAAGACAAATTTATCTTGTTTTTCGATAACTCACGTTGCTAAACAACGAAATAGGAGAGCCCCCGGATACACATTATAGTGTTGTACATTGACTATTTATATTATTTTGCATGCAAACATTTTTTGTTAACAAACAAATTGCTTTTTAAATAAACATATTTATCATAATTTGTCTTTCAAATTTTAGACCTTTAAGTTCAAAAATGTTTCTATAAAAGATTAAATATTTGATTTGAAAGAAGTTTTATATATATACAATTATTTATTATAATTTTATCATTTTTAAAATTTGTATTCTATGTTTATATAGATTAGTGTTTATATATATATATACGCCAGTAGGATTTGTCGTAATATTAATTATACATATGTATATATATATTATGTACATATATATTTTATATAGAATGAATCAGAGTTTATAGGCAAAATTAGAGATTATCTTGGCCGGTAAATTTATAAGTTTGTTTGGTAAATATTTTTGCATACGTTCAGATATATCAGTAAAACTAAGTTAGCAAATATCCTAACCAGTACTCCAAGTATAACAGATAGAATATTTTGGTGAATATAAAACAACCTTCAGTGTAAACAAATTGAAAATTCAGTATAACAGCCGGAATGTATAATAAAAAGCAGAAGTTTGGTAAGTTTATTTTGATTTTTATACCCTGATCCCATTAAAAATGGGAAATCAGGGTATAATGGTTTTGTGAAAAGTATGTAACAGGCAGAAGGAAGCATCGCAGACCCCATAGAGTATATATATTCTTGATCAGGACGATGAGCTGAGTTGATATAGCCCTGTCCGTCTGTCCGTCCGTCCGTATGAACGCCTAGGTCTCAGAAGGGCTAGAGACTTCAAATTTTGTATGCATACTCATGTATACCATACGCAGTACAAGTTTATCTTTTTTTCGATAACTCATCCGATTTCTTTTTTATCGAGAATAATCGATAAATTGATATTGTTTATTCTGCGTAATTTTAATACTTTTAGAGGTATAGTATTCAGATTTCGTGTATACATACATCTGATCAATACGAATATTTTGTAATTTACAGATTTTAGATACCACGCCCCCTTCGCCCCCAATTTGCAAAAACGTATTTTAAGTACTAGAGACCTGTGCTTTGCAATGTATAGACATTTGCACATTGTGATTACGTTCTGAAAGTTTCATGAAGATAGCCCGACTACAAGAGAAATTATTCAGCAACAAAATTCTCATAGTATTGCCCACACTGCAGCTCAGCCCCAGCGCAGTCGCTCCTTACTACGCGATTAGCAGAGCGAGTGCTTATGCGTCCTTGAATATCAGCGCCTTGTAGGGATCAGGGTATCTCCTAGTCTCGACTAGAGTTTTCTTACTTGTTATATATGTATGTATATGGTATAAGCAATTCTCTCTTTTATAAAGAAGTTTACATTATAAAATAACGAAATTAACAAAGAAAACAAATGAAGTCACGATGTATATCATTTCATATACCATAACATGGGTGATTAAAAAAAAAAAAACAAAAAATCAATATATATGTAGATAAAATATCAAGACAAAATAAATTAAAATAAAATATATTTATATATTATGTGCTGGTTAAGATATTTGCTAATTCTATTTAAGCAGATACATAGATCTGAAAATATGCAAAGATATTCACCAAACTTGAAGTTTCAAATAAGATATTCACCATTTATTCTTGAGCTGATATCTGAATCTTAATCTGCGAATCGCATAGTAATTTGAAAAATCACAGTTTCCATAATCACACATGGCGAATAAATATTATATTAATATTTCATTTGTAATCATGTTAATGGCTCCCAAAATTAAATTGAAGTTCATTTATTCAGCTTTTTCATAAAGCCTTGCCCGTACATAATGGTATATAAATGTAAACCAGCATGGAATAATGCTATACTTTCGCTGATACAATGTATATAACAAATATGCAAAGATATTCACCAAACTTGAAACTTCAAAACGATATTCACCACTCCTTTAGGTGATATTTGGTATATGTGGAAATAAAACATTCTGGTAAAAATTATTTGCCGATTTTTCAAAATGTGAACACACTATTAATTCGAAAACACAATACTTGTCGAAAATTGTATACTGTATATACAGTACAGTTCAAACTCCGTTTCCTACCCTCAATTTTTGCAATCGTGTTGCACTGCTTTGTATCATTGTTGGTATTACCAGACCGTTTAAAAAAGAGCAGGTCACTCTGCTGCAACTGCTGATTAAAATTAGGCATAAAATGAAAAATTTGTATAGTGCACCATCTAGTGTACATATATTATTTTCATTATGTAAAATAAGAAATCAGGATATTGTTTTTGTGAAAATGTATGTAAAAGGCAGAAGGATGTCTAGTAGTATTAAGTATGTAAATACTTGATCAGGAAGGCGAGCAGAGTCGATTTTGCCATGTCCGCGTGTCCATATGTAGGACAGCTTATCCGCTTATCAAGCGGAGATAGAATTTGCTTAAAAATTCCACACCTATTCCCATTTTTTGTTATCGTTTAACCACCTTATAGAAAATCACTATATATAAAATAATATACCCTATGTCTTTAGTGCTAGTCTTTCAATTTTTTCGATTTTTGTTATATATATATATATATATATATATATATATATATATATTCACCCCATTCCAACTAAATTGCAAAAGCGTATTTCAAGCCTACACACTTGTGCTTTGGTAAAGACGAAGTGTTATTAAGCAATGAAGTTCTCATAATAAGCCCACACACAACTGTGTGTGTACTGCTTTGTCTCTTTTGTAAGCTGAAAATAAGCAAAGAATTATTGATCAATCCTCGGATGATTCTCGTGGTCGAGCAGTCTCGATTACAGCTTTCAACTATTTAGTTCTATTTATTCGATATGGCAAATCAGCTACCAGCACTAACATAACATAACATTTGATCACGAATTCGTAAACGCACAGAACGTACCCATTAAATTGAATATCACTTTGATCAATCGAGATGCACGGACATACATGTGTATTTGCATATTCTTCGGATGATTCGGGAAATATGAATTCTGGCATCTCAAAAACTTGAAATGTAAATTTGAAAGTATTTTCACGATGACAAGAAAAATATGAGTGTCATGTCTTTGGTGAAATATGACTTATATTTAAGCTCAGTTCTAACTGAAAGGTATTTTTTAAAAATTATTTCTAAAACTGCGTTTTAAGATGTCAGTTGAGTTTCATAGTTACGACTTTTTAGTCCTCGACACAATAAATAAAGTGCATAGAAAATACAAAATGACTGAGTAAATTGAGTAAAGGATGAAGTAGAGCAAATACGCTGCATATAGTAGACCCAATCTGGAATTCGCTGTATAATAATTAATTACTATATTTATCGCTTCCCACTTTACGATTAAATTATCCCGACAAACCAGGGCGAATCGTGATTGAACATAGTTATATTAGCAAATCTTGACGTGCGTCGTTCCAGAGCGACAATAAAAATAAATCGTTTTTGTTTTGAAGCTTTTTACTTTCCAACCATTTTCAATATTTTATATTTTTCTCATTACATTACAAGTTGTAATAGATATTGTATATGGGCAGCTCATATTGTAATAAATTTTTAATATTGATATAGTTTTTAAATATATCAGAAAGTTCAAGCATTTAAACCAGCTAATTACGTTGTTTAGCAACGACTACACATTAAAATTGGATAAAATTTTATTTAATTAATTATTTATTTATATTTTCATACCTTTCGGATTTACCAAATATTTGAATTTTTCTGAGATGGAATTTAACTGCGACCCTCTAAATATTCTAATGAATTATTTAGATTCTTTAATATATATTTATTTTTAGTAAGAATATACTTTTTTCTGTCTTTTGACTGCAAGTTTTCGATAACTACTAAAGGTTTTTTTTTTATAATAGTAATGTTTTGTTTATCGATCATAATAGTTTTTATTATTTTATTTAGTTCAGAAACTGCAGTTATTTATTTTTTCTTTTTTCCTTTTTCTTAAGCTTAAGATTCCTGTTAGGCATACTTGACTGATTATATTTTTTAATTGTGAGTGCCAAAACTATAAGATCCCAATCATTGTCAATTGGCAATATATTTAACAGATTAATAATCATATAAAAACAAAGCCTTAATAAAAATCGATCCATCAAATTAATATGTTCAACAAATTTTATATTACTTTCACAAATAATTTACATTATACAACTCAACAAAATGAAATGCTCGAGAGTCTTGACGATGTAATTTATAAATTTATAAGGTACATTGACAAATAAGCTCAAAATCATTAGGTTTTCACTTTTAAAACGTTTCATTTCACAGTGTAGAATAATATAATTGATTTTAGTTGAATTAATTTTTCTCTCGTGAATTTCATTATATATATATACGTAAATATATTAAATTTTTTGTATTTTTTTTTTTAACTGAAAAAGCATTTGAGAAGTTATATGCGTTTATATTTGTATTTATATGCGTTAATAGATTAGCATTCTTATCGCAAATCGGGATCCTCATCTGCGGCCTTTTTAATGCGTAGCAATATTGTTGTATACCATTGATCCAAGCGTGAGATGCTATCATAATCCTTTACTGCTTCTGTAAAACCCTCAATATTCTGCTCCTCAAGGTGCTCACATAGAACCTACATAAAACGTGTTTTATTGAATGAAAATGAAAGTTACAAAATCTTAATTACCTTGATAAGTTTAAACTCTCGTGAATCTTGGAATGCCGGGTATTGCTGCGCATATTTTTCAATTGCGTGTTGCGCATTCAACAAATCGACGCTTAGATGACAAAGAGCGGCGCGAAAGAAATACTCCTTGGCGCTGTATTTCAGCAACGAACTCTCGAGTGATGAGGCAGCCACCTGCTCATATATCGATATTGCTTTTTCATAATCCTCCAGTTGGGCTGCGTATTGAGCAACTTTTAGCATACACTTATTGGCCGAGCTAACTGACTCTTCGCCCTTAAAATAATCTGCCGCTTGTTCATAGTGTTGAATGGCTTTGGCCTTCACGTCACCAGATAAATCACAAATGTTTAATTACTTTCCAGTCTGTATTCCAAATGTACATGTCTAATACTTGCTTACCAGGGTAGTTGGGTCGCTTTCATACATTTCAGCAATGCTTTGATGATGCTTGGCTGCCATTGTAAAGCGCCCCATATCGGTGTAAATGTCTATGGACTTCATCAAACAGTTTACGGCGCTTTCCACATCGACCTTCTTGTAGCAATTCGAAGCGTCCACGTAGCAAGTGCCTGCATCGTGACGGCTGCCAGCTCGCCCATGGAGAGTGGCTGCCTCACAGAAGCATTCACCCGCTTTACTCCAGTTCTTCGACATTTTAAACATATTGCCAGCTCGCTGATAGCACTCAATAGCATCTTCAATTTTATTAGAGCCACTGCAATGATGTATAATAATAAAAATTGTGAATGCACTTAATCGAGTCTAACCCGTAATTATAAGAATCAATATTTACATTTCTTAGTTTTGTAGATTCCCTATTGGGTTAATAAATATATAATAGATAAGAATTATATGAATAACAAGAAAATATAAATAAAAATGAATAATAAAAAAACTGGTTCCATATCCGATTTGATACTTTTTAATCATATTTTAATCCACATTAACATATCTACAAAGTTTAATACTCATATTGGAAAAAAAAGTTACATATTTTCTTTCAGACATCGACATTTCTGTATGCATGGGCAGATATTTATCTAAATGTATATATGCATATAAGTTGTTTATATTTTAAAGAATCGCTCTAGAATGTTCATAAAAGCATTAATTAAAATAATACATACATTATGTCTTCTAGCGCAGAAAATAATAATGAATACGGTCGATTGTAGTTCACATTACTCACCCAAAAAGTGATCCGAGAAAACCCTTTTGTTGTGTCAGCTTCTTCTCCGCCTCAGCCATAAGCTGAAGGGCCTTCTGCTCATTGTCTCCCATTATTGTTCTTGTGAACTTTTTGTTCACTAAATTGCATTTAGATAACGATTCGGTGGCTTTAAGATATTCTGCACGAATTCGACTTAGACTTCACTGAAAATAAAATCAATACGAAAACGCATAACAGTGTGACCAAAGTTCAATTCATAATATATATATATATTTCCTTTATCTTTAAATATACTAAATAAAATACAATCAACATAGAATGACATATCATGCAATCGAGACAAATATTTTTTAGACAACACTTCCAAGTCATTTTATCTTGAACAAAATTATTTCCGAGTATTCGTTATTATTAGTGATTACTAAGGAGCATTCGCATCAACATATTACAGACATTTCGATAATCAGTATTAAAAGGCGATTGCATAAGATATATAAATACCGATAACAATCGAATTACCTAAAAGAAAAGAAATTAAATATACTGATTCTGACAATTTTAAATCTTTATTACTTTTTATATTTATATATTTAAAATTATTAAAACATATATATAAAGTGTATAAAAGTGTATTTTTGTTTTCTATTGATATTAAAAAGGCTAATCACTTAGCGGAAAAAACTGAATATATAACTTAAATAAACAAGCGACTAATTTTAAACAGCAACGGGAATTTGGAAAATATCGAACATGGAGAAAATAGCTTTTTTGCTTTGCGCGCTATATAGGAAATGAATGTATTCTGTTTAAATAGACATAAACGTAACGAGCATGAATAAATGATTTCAGCCGGCTGTAGTAATTTCTTTTTATGCTCAAACAAACATCTTCTCGAGCATTTTCCTAAGTTTCTCATGAGCATAACGTATCTTTTGGTATAGATCCTTAGAAACTCCGTTTTGTGCGATAGTTGAAAATCGATATGTGCGGAAGTTTTTCTCATGATCCATGTAGGTGATAGCACTCATACGGGGGCATAAAATTATTTTCATATGATCCGAAAAGTTAAGCTAAGCAAGACAAGAAAATAATACATTTAAAATTTTTCATTAATTGAAATTGAAAGATTCCAGTTAGTACCTGAACAGAGCCATTGGTTAAATGCATAACCACTGCACAAGTCGTCCGAAACCAGGAATGAAGATGAGGCATTCGAGAAATTTGATCATTTTCATCAGGAACATTATTGGCCCCTGCCTTTACCAAATGCTCAGTCATATAACGTTTAAAGTATGATAGCAGTTTCATCTTTTTATCCAGTGATTTGCAGTAATCTGTCGTAGTCATGTAGGACTCTTTACCCTCCTTATCAATAAAATGCACATTTAGTTGATTGGGCAACAAAATTAGTTTTGTGGTGTCATTGAACATAACTCCGATGCCCTCATCACACAGCTGATAGCCAAAACCGTATTTATCGCTATAGTCAACCCACTTTGATATCCAAAATAACGGCTGGGCAGCAGGATCGGTATTCTCATCGCCAAGATTGCCTTGCAATAAGCGCGGCTTTTAAAAGGAAAAGGAAGCATATTGATATTTATATCTTTGATATTTAACCTCATAATACGTACCTTATCATTAATAAGCTTCGTCAGCTGCTGATGCAAACTCTCAATATCGCTTCGATAGTCTTCATTATGACGACAAACCTGAGCCGACGCTGTAATAGCGTCGTGTAAATTATTCTTCAAGAACGTCGACTCTAAGCGAGTATCATCTCGCAGACCATTGTATTCCGCAAGCGGCTTACGCTGAGTAGGATCCTCTATAGTATCGTTGATGCCGATACGTGGAGCCATTGTTAGGCAAGAGCTGGGCAGAAACACTGGTACCTTTGTAGCCTTAAGAAACTCAAAATTCAAGAGTTGTCCAATTGTAGGACGACTTTCCGGATTAGGTTGCAGCATGGCAATGACCATATCCGCTGCCGGTTTTCTTAAGTAGCTCGGCACGCGATACTCGCATTTTTTTATTTTTGAGTAAGTGTCTTTCAATGTTTTTGTTTCAAAAGGCGGCTGCCCAACCAACAATGTATACATGACGCATCCAATTGACCATATGTCCACTTCAAACGAGTGACCCTTCTTTGTCAGGATCTCTGGTGCAATATAGTTGGGAGTGCCACAAAGGGTTTTCTTGCGTTCACCCTCGTACTCAATACGAGTTGCTAGTCCAAAATCACCAATCTTAACATGCAACATGTCATTTAGAAATAGATTGCCTAACTTTAGATCACGATGAATGATGCGATTGTCGTGCAGATACTTGACACCCTGTATTATCTGGTATATGTAATAGCGGGTTTCAAACTCTGTAATACTTTTACGGCGCTTGTGCAACTCCATCATTGACTACAATACAATATGATTAAATAAATTAATTAATAATACATGGGTGCGTCTTTTCAAGTTATTTATCTATTCAGAATACTTACGCGTTTCTTGCACAGCTCCAACACAATGTATATGTTCTGAACATCTTCAAAATAGCTGTGAAATTTTACAATATTTGGATGATTTAGACTGCGGTGAATAGTTATTTCCTGAGCCGTCTTTTCCTTCTGGTTGTGCTTTATCATAAGCTTCTTGGACACAATCTTACCGGCAAACACATCGTCGGTCTCCACATCAATTATTTCGTAACATTTTGCAAAACCGCCCTGAAAATTGTATTTTAAAATTATCATAAATTTTAAAAACACACATATTAGCTGAATATATGAACATATGTACATACATACATACATACATTCATTTATTGTGTAGTACGCGCCAAAACAGCCAACTGGTTGTTTTCAGAGTTTGACAACACTAATTTCTGCTCATAGTTATACACATGTGCATGACTACATAAACCTGCACACATACATGCATGCATACATAACTGCATATCGCGAAAACAGGAACAAAATGTCCAGGGCAAACGATGCAATCCACTATATATAGGACGGACACCGCATGTTTCCCCTAAATTTCTATATAAAATCAGTCTGCGAAACACAGTTATCACTCACCTTACCGAAAAAGCGCATACGCTTATAGGTCTTACGATGATTAGAGTCAAAAAGACGATCAGGTATATCCGTGCTCTTGTCCTCGGGCTTTGCGGCCATTTTTTTAGTTTTCTGTTTTTGGGCTGACTCGTTTATTTTATTTTTTTCCAAATCTGCTCCGCCTGTTTGCTTCGTTTGTTTTCAGTCTTCAGTCTTATTATTTTTGTGCACGGCACGCAAATATTTACCCCAAAGTATATTAAAAAATATGATAACAAATTCACACTAGCAATGATCTAAAGTAAGATACCTAGGCGGACAAGAATTACAGGCACAAAATGTAGAACGCGCCGAAACAGTTTATTTTATTTGAATGCCAGTTTGAGTAGTTCGTCAGCGTCACTAAATGACAAACGATAACACGTTTTGAACAGCACTGCATGACTAGTGCTGAAAATTTTTCAGAAGGAGCACGCGTAAACGTTAAAGTTTAAATAATATATGCAGCAAGCATATACTTATGGTATATGGATTTTATTCAAATTAAACAATTAAACTATGGTAGCTGCTTACAGGCATCATTAAATCTATTTTAATAAATCTAATTATGTAATTTTTAAATTTTTATAACTTCCACAGCAATTGAGCGAAAAATACTATACACTATATATCTGGCCTCTCACTAAAGCAATAAATTAATAGATCTGGCAACACCAACCGAGAGAAGTTGCAAATTGCAACAATTGAATATAGGTTTTCGATAAAAATATCGTATATATTTCTCGACAATCTTCATTTAATGATTTTTACGATAATATTAATTTATCTAGTTGAATAACAATATGGAGCACCCAGTAATTATTAGAATCTAACTCGTTTCAATTGATTCAACTACTTATGAAAAAAACATTCTGGTTATAGAATTAAATAAATAACGCCAAACCAAATATATTGAAAATTAACAAGCTGTATTTTAATATGATTATTGGATTTTATGATCTCCAATAAAATTAGGTCTCGCTTGCGTATCCACTTCCTCAAACAGTAAAGAGACGATTAAGTTTTTTATCTACGGATGTATGTATGTTTGAATATGCCATTTAGAAATACATATGTATACTTGAATCGTATATTATTTTTGTTGCTTGTTCAGTTTTAGGCTTTCGTTCAGTTTCAGGGTGTTGCGACGCTCTTTCGATGGTTTCAAAGTTAGCTTGCTGTAAAACTGTTTTCTACTAACATATTCAGTGATGCCTTAAAAGTAACACTTTATGTAGGTTGTTTTTAAATGTTTACAATTAAATTATTACATTAATTATATATATATATATATCAATAGTGTTGTTTTATAGTTGTTTTTGTTTTTTTTTTTTTGCAAGTTTTACGCAGTCTCAAGTGCCTTGTGTCTCTTTCTTGGTGTACGTATGTTTGTGTGTGTCAGAGTTAGCGTGTGCAATGGAGAAGGGCTTTGCGTTTTGCATGTGTTTGTGTGTGTACCACCGATCGTCTCATCCATCATGATGGACACTACAGAATTTCTAAAGTTGAACTAAAATTATCCGATCCAGGCACTTTCAGCTGGATCCCGAGCTCCCAACGACTAACCCGCGTTGCAAACGCAGCCATTCCACAAATTCATCCAGCATTACTGGCCCTAAAATTGGAAATGATTAATAAAACATGTATGTTTATCGCGGGTATCAACTGTTACATACATGCTCCATCAATATCATAGTTTGACAAATCAATACAGATTGTGCGTGAAAACTCGAGTATGTTACACCATTGATCCTTATTAATAACCTTGTACTTGGATTGCTCTAGGAATTGCGCAAATTGTGGATACAGTGTCCAGTGCTTGCCCAGAAGTAATTGCAGCATCGCCTTAGCCGTCAAAATATCCATGCTTCGCTGATCCGAGTCCTGCATAAGAAAAATTAATTCAATTGGAGTGGATATATTTATGCTTCCAAGATCATTATTAATAAACAGAGTTTACCTTGGCAAAATCATACGCGTATCGATATATACTCTTAAAGGAATTGGGATCGTTGAGTATGCTGCGCAGATAGTCCAATTTCACAACCATTTTTGCTGTCGAATCACATTCGAGATCTGTGAGACCTTTTAACCACTCCTGCTGACTGAAGAAACCCATCTGTGTGGCACCCATTTTGTAGGCGAGTACAAGCATCACAATATTCTCGGGCTCAACGCCAATATCTTCACAGAATTTTTCCATGCCATCTGGTCCTGTAGATACGAGTGTTTATATGTTCTTTGCCTTTTGAGAACATCAACTTTTGTTTTACTTACCCAGTGTATCAGGCTCATCGGGCGTAGTGTATTCATGGAACCAGGCAAGGCAGCGTTTCTGGCTAAAGCCGTCTTCTGCTCTGATATGGCGTCTGACAAAAGGAATGTTATATATATTATAATTATCTATGTTATTTGCATTGCTAAATGGAATGTAAATATCATACTTAGCCATAAAACATTTAAGTACATATATTTATGCTATTTTGTTTTTATTTCCAACTATAATTTTCTTGAGCATTCGCAACGATGTTGACGTATTATTCAATGCTTTAATTTTCTTAGTGTTGCCAACTAAAAATAGCAATAGTAATCTTAGTGGGGCCGAAACATTTCAAACTGAGCATTTATACATAGGTATGTATATAAAATAAAATAAAGGCCATATGTATATATATCTGCATACTGGGATAAGTAATAAAATGCACCTTTTTTTTATTGAGAGAGTACATTAATAGCATTATGAGAGCAAAAGATTACACTACTGACTGAACAAAAGTATTCGGACATTCATTTTTATACCCTAATCCCATTAAAAATGGGAAATCAGGGTATAATGGTTTTGTGAAAAGTATGTAACAGGCAGAAGGAGGCGTGGCAGACCCCATAAAGTATATATATTCTTGATCAGGGCGACGAGCTGAGTCGATATAGCCCTGTCCGTCCGTCCGTCCGTCCGTCCGTATGAACGCCTAGATCTCAGAAGATATAAGAGCTAGAGTCTTCAAATTTTGTATGCATACTCGTGTATACCATACGCAGTACAAGTTTATCTTTTTTTCTTCGATAACTCGCCCGATTACTTTTTTATCGCGAATAATCGATATTTTTTTTTTTTGTTTATTCACCGTAAATTTAATACTTTTAGACCTGGAGACTTCAGATTTGGTGTGTATATACATCTGGTCAATACGCAAATTTTGTCATTTACAGATTTTGGATACCACGCCTCCTTCGCCCCCAATTTGCAAAAAATGTATTTTAAGTACTAGAGACTTGTGTTTTGGAATGTACACACATTTGCACATTGTGATCACATTCTGAAAGTTTCATGAAGATAGTCCTATTACAGGAGAAATTATTCAGCAACAAAATTCTTATAGTATTGCCCACACTGCAGCGCAGTCGCTGCTTACTGCGCAGTTAGCAGAGCGCGCGTTTATGCGTGCGTGAATATCAGCTCTTTGTAGGGATCAGGGTATCTCCTAGTCGAGCAGTCTCGACTAGAGCTTCCTTACTTGTTACATATATTATTTTTATTGAAAATGGGAAATTAGGGAAGGGCGTGGCAAACCCCACAAAGTATATATATTCTTGATCAGGGCGACGAGCATGTACGTCTGTCCGTATGAAAGTCGATAATGCAGAAGACATAAGAGCTAAAGACTTGAAATTTTGCATGTATACTCGTGCATGTATACTTTTGCATGTATACGCAGCACGAGTTATTTTTTTTTTTTTTTTGATAAATTAGATATTTTTTTGATAAATTAGTTGTTTTTTTATAAGTAGTTTGAATAACATTGGACCTAGAGATCAGAATTATAGTGTTTATACATTTAATAAATACAAAGATTTTTAATATATTTTTAATACCCCGGCCCCTTCTCCACAATTTGTAAAAAGTACTAGAAACTTGTGCACATTTTAATTTTATTACACGTTCTAAAGTAGTCGGACTGCAATATAAGTTCTCATAATATTGTACACACTACAGCCCAAGCGCAGTCGCTGCTGACTGCTCTGATAGCAGAGCGCGTGCTTATCCGTATGTTTGGATGCATGCATGCGTATGTATGTATGTGAGCATGTGTAATAGGAATATCAGCTCTTTGCAGGGTTTAAGGAAAATCCTAGTCGAGCAGTCTCGACTTGAGAACTATTTCTTGATTAGGAATAAAAACGTTAACAGAGTTCCGGCGTCTGCGCGCTGGAATATGAATTGATAGCGAGAGTTGAATGAAATGCATGTCTAAATATGGCAGCTGAAGACTCGTGAAATAGGCGCCGAGCCGAATGCGGTTGGATACGAATTCAAGGCGTAGTTGTGCGCACGACTTCAAGCGAGATACACTTCGTTTCTATCGAATTAAGAACTCGTACGTAATAATACTTGTAAAAAGTATTAGTTAATAAATTGAAGAAAAATGCTACAATTGCGTGAAAATAACCGTGCTCTGAAGTTTTTCAATGGATATGCATTAAACCTTATATTTTGCATACTATTCGCGCTACTTGGTGAGTTGTTAAAACACCCCGTTGCTCAAGGGATGACATTGGGGTGAGGAAAAATCAATAGTACGGAGGACACATCACAGTGCTGACACAATTACTTAGACGAAAAAATAGCAAGTTAGAGTTAAACTTATATTTTTTCGCAGCGAACAGCGCTCAAGGTCTTCAGTTGAGCGCCTTTACAACGAAAACGCCGAGGGTTTCTAAATATACTACTAAATCGCCATCGGTAAGGGATGAGTATCCTCACCCATTTCATATTGTTTTCATGTGTTAAATGCTGTTGCAGGCATCTTCGATGAACCATGATGCGACTGCTTCGATTTATCGCTTAAATGCTACTAATGGCATCACATGCATTCTGATGCAAGTAGATGGTTTAATAAGTATCCGATATCGGAATAAGTTAAACGAGGATGTGGAGGCCGACTTATATATGCCGGATAATCCAATCTTGAGCGGCGAGTGTGACAATACGAATTTGGAAATATTGACAATGGACTTCAAGGGCTTTTCGCTGTCCATGACGTTCAAAAAGGTAAGGGGCTGGGCGTTTGCTATTGGGGCCAAAATGTCAGAGGTTAGCTAAAATTAATTTCTACCACACATACACATGCATAGTCGTCAGGCGGCGAAGGCTGGTACATCAACCTTTTTGAGCTGACATACTCCTCATCGAATCCATTATTCGAACATCCCGACCGTCCTAATTTGAATGTGAAACTGACCTCTCCAGCACAAACGCCCATGTATTTCCCAACGCCTGTAGGCAAGTCGTACCTTTGTGACAAGGAACAAACTGTGATTTTGTATGCCCCACACGATTCTGGCGACCAATCTGGTCACATTGCGCGTCTTTACTTGCGCGACATGCATATGCAAAGCTTTATGTTCAAGGAGAGCGGCAAGTGGGGACCATCCTTCCACTGTAGTGCCACCGGATCCTATCGCGACGAGACGGCACCCTTAGCCGTAGGTACAGCACTGGCCATTGCGGTTCTATTGACTATTTCTGGCTACGGTGGTTGGCGGTGAGTAATCCAACTTTTGACTATGTGTAAGTTTATTGCAATTATTAGTATCAAATAGATGAGTGTTTATAGATAAAGTACTCCATACTGCTAATTTAAACTTAAACTTAGACAACTTTGTAATAGTTATACTAATTCTATTTTTTCAGGTACTTCAAAATCAAGAAGGTTCAGTATGGGTCGATGGAGTAAACTAAATGTCAATGTGCTACAATTTATTTGTTTAATTGCTTTCGAATCATATCTTTCTAATGTTATTTGTTGTAGTCAGTATTGAAGTATCCAACTATATAATATCATGTTCTTGAACCTAATCGAAATTGTGAGTCGTCGGAACCACAAACATAACTGTTACTATATATATATATATATATATATATATATATATATATATATATATTCGATATAAATAAATGCAAATGTCTTCCATATAGCTAATATTATGTGAAATGTTAATTATTATATATATTATAATTACATTAATGTGCATTTTTAAATATATGCGAATATATATTTACACAACTAACCAAAACCTAGTGAAACAATATTCTCTATCACATAATCATTTTCAAATATGTAAAATCCAAATTTTGTTTATTGCACATGCAAAATTTTAAGGAAACTGAATAGATAGACCTCCTATATACCACACCACGACATAGAAACTTGTGCCAATCTAGAAAAATAACAAAATTAATCAAATCCAAGTGACAAAATTATGAAATTAAATTGTCAAATTTTTTAGATTACCGCCCGGCATAATATAAAATACATTATTCTATATGTTTGCACATTAAAATGAATACAAAATTGCACCAATAAAATAAAGAATTAAGATCTTTAGATATACATATTTACTTTTGTTTTTAAAAATCTTCTACCATTAATAATTCTCACACTTATTTTAATTTACATGCAAAGAATCATTTTCAAAAAAATAAAAATAAATAAATAAATAAATTAACTTGAACAAATATATATAAACAGTTTTAATTATATGAAAGGTGTATTGCAAAGTTAAGCTTACGTCGATTATGGACATCGGCTAAGCGAATTAATAAAGACGTAATTAAATGAACAATTAAAACAACGAAGAGGGACGTCATACCTGCCCTCTCAACGAGCCCTCTCAACGAATATTAAATATAGCTCATTAAAAATAAATGAAGATTTATTTATAAAAATATACGATAAAAACAAGAAAGACCCAGTGTGTATTTAAGGGTGCAGAGCCTTTTAAATTGCGGTATATCACCTGATCACAACAAACTGAATGCTTTATCTACTATCAGCTCGATTTTCAGTTATCAGACAATTTTATTGATGTTACAAATTTACGTTAGTATTAATCGAATGATATTTAAATTTGGTTCTCTAGTATTATTTAGTCTTATGGCAAATGATTATATGCCTAATAAAAAATAATCTATATTATACCCTTGGCATTTGCTCTAAGAATTACTTGGGAAGGTAAGATAGTAAATAATTATATCACTATTTCTAACTATCATCCAGAGATGAAATGTGAAGATTTTAACTACCAGCTCATGTATATAATTCGAAAATAATTTTTATTTAAAATATGTATAAGAAAACTAATTATAAATATTTATTATATTTTCAGAGTATTGTATTTGTAATAACTTTTGTTTATTAGTTAATTTCATTTATATCAGTTATTAGGCTTCAAATGAAACCCTTATAAAATTGAAGGCCAACAAGTTTTCTGTCTATTATAACTATTTTAAATGGGATATTCAAATCGTAGAAGTATAGAAAATTTAGGAAATTTCATTTTCCAATAACTTGGAAGATTTGACCAAAGCACTGTCTTGGATAAACAATCATTGGTCAAACTACATTAAAAAATTAGCCAAATTAGATTTTTCGTCCCACTATTGTTTCAGTGCGGCGGTTAAAGCTTTTTCTTTGGATAATTAAATCTAAATAAATCGTGATGACACTCACCTGCTGCTCTGTTGTGTCGCTATAGTTGTGTAACTGGTGCGTGCTCTTTTTGATTGGCCATCCATATTGTCACCGATTTCTGGAGCTCTACGTTTACCTCGTGGCATGACTTGTGTGATTAAATTTAAAAAATTTACCTGTTTTACCAAAGTAAAAGCGGCAAAATTTCGATTTGGCTTATATTTTATATATATTTATTACACGGATTTGTTGCTGTGGATCAAGGTTTATTAAACAAGGTTAAAATCCAGTAACTGTTTAATATATAAGAATGTATACTTACCACTGTCACTCAGCGCAAGGCATTTATTGTAACATTATATTACGGCAACATTGACATACATATGTAGCTACAAGATAGAAATTAAAGTTAGGAAACAGCAACGATTTGTTTATTTTAAAATTTCGTATGTTTAATTTTGCAGAGTCAACTAAGCCCGATCAATTTTTATTTATGCCTGCCATAGTTAGTCAGCAATATAGGTGTGTCCTGAATAAAAATTGAGCAAAAGACCCAATACCCGGCAAAAAATTAAAAATAAAATTTCGTAGTAATCTACGGAAAAATATTCATAGATGAGAATTTACACGGAGTGTACAGGACACAAAATATATTATTTATATACACATTAAAGTAGAAGTAAATAATATGTACATATGTATGCATATGCATGTTTGAGTTAATCAATACAATACATCTAATGTTTATGGCGGTTTATATGTGGTGTTCACTAAAAATAGGTGCATGCAAATCCATATTTTCAGAATATCTTGTTCATATTAAAAACACCGGCAGCACATTGGATGAGAACTTGATATGGACTTGGTATCGGTATTGTGGTTGTTTTCGCCATCTCAACCACACACTGAAGCAGCTGATACGCCAGCAGCAGACGGCTGTCTGCGCGTGCTTCTCTTTTTACGTCGTCAAATGCAAAACTAGATCGATTCTTACAATTTAAAGTATGTTTTCACTGCTTTTATGTACATACACAATTGCGTTTAACCAAAATGTAATCAATAATATAATATTTACCATTTATATTTTGATACAACTTATAAATTTACAGGACAGGTCTTGGCATCAATGATATCGATATTTTGATGCCGATGCGGCGATGTTTTCGGTGGTTTTTGTAATTATTTCCGCATTTCATCGCATTGTCATTTTTATGGCAGCCCCAAATTATTATATTTTCTGCTATCGATATATAAAATACCGTGAAATTACATTTATTTTAAGTTTAAAAAATATAAAAAGTGTAATAAAAACATATTTTGAAAAATACTGGAAGTTTTCTTGAATATATTTATTTTTGTTTTAATACTGTTTATTCTTTTATTTGATGATTTCTTATCCTATAATAGAATATAATATAATATATAATATATGTATATAGGCTATAGTAACAAATATAGGATAAGAAATTATCAAATAAAAGAAAGGAGCAGTATATAAATGAATGACCCGAAGTGAATATGAAGATAAAGAAATGAAAAAGTAGACAATGAATGAACGATGAACGATACTCATTCGCGATCCAAAAACAATAAATCAGTCTGAAAGCTAAACTTTGTAACTTTTACCCTAAACAGGCAAGATTGCCTACCATCTGTTAAATAGGATATTTCCACAAACTAGCGAAGTAACATATCCCTAGATAGTGTTGACTACAAGGTCCTGCTCCTGAAGTCTGTTCTTAAACAATATAACATCGACATTACCCAGAGAGCTGCGTTGAAGATCTTGAAAAACATCACCAGCATGTTCGAAACGGGTTTTTTGAAGTCTCCATTAGTCCGTTATGGTTATTCATTAACATTAACACTGTTAACTATTAATTAAGATTTAAGAACCTATTGTTGGTTTTCTTACTATAAGAGAAGATAAAATGCATGAGGCATATGTATATTTTAGAGATGTAAAATACATCGTTGTTCCTTTTGACAAGCTCTTGGACAATCAATAAAAGAGCTCAACAGTAATTTATTTTTTAAGACTCTGTCTCTAAAGCTTTGTATAAACTATTGTAGTTATTTTCTCTTGGTTTCTATCACTGACTAATAACTAATAATTAACCAAAGTGTATGTTTTAATTTCATTGACTAGTTTTAAGGCTGGTAACAGAGTCAAACTTACTATTTAAGCAGATTATTATACGCTCTTTTTCAGAAAATATGACGTCACACCGTCAAGTTAACATACCATATCACAGTATTGCTTCATCGTGCTCATTATATTTGATCGCAATCTCTAACACGATTGCAATATATGATATATAAAATTTTTTATACATTAATGTAATCGATAGTCGGAACAATAATAAAATCATCTCCAAATATTATGATTTTAAATAAAATAGAATTTAATGAAGAGACTTACTGCCAATGGAAATTAAATTCCCATGCAAAATTATATACATACCTCTGTATGTAAATCTAGAAAGAACTCATTTTGGCACTGCAAGCGAAAAATGTCTTAAATAAAATAGAATCCATGAAAGAATTCTCTACTATTTGCACATTTTGTTAAAGTATAAAATTATTCTTAGTATTCCTCAATCGTAATTACCTTAAATGCTAAGTGTAATATATTTAGTATTAACGTCAAAAGTCGACTAATTTTTAAGCCAATACAAAATCTGGTTTAGTGTTAAATCTCTGGTAAACTGTACAAGAGGCACAAATGGCATTGATCGAAGATAAGCGGATATTAACCATTAAGGAAATGCTCCAAGGCATCTGACGTTTCGAAGTCCTTCTCTTCAAGGACAACGTCTTCTAAACACAATTTCGTTGCTTTGGATTCTATTTCTGAAAAGGAAAGAAAAAACGAAAATATAAACATGCTTTTCGTTTTCGAAAACATTGAAATAAAACAAAGATATACTTGGAAGCTGTCCGTTTTGTTTGTACTCTTCTAGATCCCCGCGGAATGCATCATCAAAAACAGCTTGACGTTCCTTCTGAAGCTGTCTCAATTGTTGTTCGTGTGTTTGAATCTTTTGCTGATGCTGATCAGCAATCTTCTGTCTGTACTGCTCTAGCTCGATTAGTTTCATTTGCTTGTGTTTGGATAGCTGGAACTGCTGTGCAAGTACGAATTCCTGTAGCTCGCATTCCTCGCACAGATTCTCCAACTTTTCCAGCTCTTGCTCCAACTCCAGGCCCAATTTTTCCAAAGATCCAATAACATCTGTACACTCCTCTAATTTGAGCATTAATGCAGGTAAAGCCGAGAGACAAGTATTTAGTTCATTTATCGTTGCACGCTTCTCTTTAGCACTGCGCAACACGGACGTAATTTGAAAAGCCACAGTTTCTGCATTTTCAGCATTCTGCTCGTTGGCTGCATGGATTTGCTGCCAGCTGTCCTCATATTTTGATAATAAATTACAACCCGCAGCCACGTTGAGCTGTGTGGGTACACCGTCTGACAAATAGATGCTGCTGCTACTGGAGAAAAGGCTGCCGTTCAAGCTCAAGGGCGATGGATCAAGGCCAGTTGACTTTGGGGTTGTCGGCTCACTTGCTCGACTGCTGTTGCTGGTGCTGCCCCTGACACGTTGGCGATATTGCTCCTGTAGACTCTCTGAAATGACAATACCCTCCTGGATTGCATTGCTTATTTTCTTTTTTAAACTACCAAGCATTATATAAGCCACGTCTTAGTATTTTTCAAAGCAATTCAGCTGTTAATTTACGCTGTTAGTATACAACTGCGCTGTGGTGTTTAAACACAAAATCAGCTGGTTGCAAACTGACAAGAGAGACAATACTGTCATCTGATAGATCGCTCATGAGAGCGAAGCCAGAAATGTATGTACATAGTGAGCGAAAAGTAAAATCGGTGCTCAACAATTCCACTAAGCATACAAAATGGTTAGTGATAATACAGTAATTCTATCGAAATACTTTTAATTTTAAAATATTAATTGAGACCATCTGTAAAGAATATATAAAAAAAATCACATTTACTACTCGCTAACCCAGTAACTTTAAGAATCTCTTTAAACTTAAGAATCTCTTTTAAGAATCTCTGTAAAAATACACATTTAGCTCTTTATGCTTTATTAAGAATGGATGCCAAATATGGATATTAATTGATATACATATACAGAATTTTATAAAAAATATGATATACTGGGTTTCCAATTCATCTTAAGATAACGATAACGGTCTGAACAGCTTTATTTCTACTGTTATTAAGACAGTTTACTGTATCTACGTATTTTTTGTTGCTATATATACTCTAATAGTCCAAACTCTAACTTTTTATTTGCATAGGTTGCTTATTTTGTACAGCTGTAGGACCTTCTTTTTTTTGGTAGTAATTTTTAACTTATAAGTAATTATCATCTAATCTTCAGTCAAATCCACTGTTAGATCAATATCGGCGGTATATCGTAACTCTAACGACGACGTCAACTCCAGAGAAGATGGGCTGCGTGCTTCTTTTGTTTGCTCCACATTATTCTCAATTAATTCTATATCACTTTCGCTATCGACAATAGTTAGGTTTATGCAGCTGGAATTGTCGGATTCACTTTCGTCATCATGGCGCCTACAGTCGTCTGATTGTTCATCTTGGGAACTCACATCGATCGTAAGAATTGGAGTTTCATCACTTGAAGATGCTATATATAGTTCATCTAACTGGATGTCCTGGTTGAGCGTTTCATCATCCAATACTAGCTCCCTAACAATGTCAGTCGACGGCGAGGCGGATGGAAGTGGCCTATTAGCGGGTGTTTGATATAGCGGTCGACTGTAAGCCATAGCCACTGCTAGAGCCAAATTGTTAGAATGAATAACGTCGTATGCAGTATTTGATAATTTATCAGGTGAGGGGACTGATAGTTCACTGCTAGTTCTTCTCCTATGATGTCTTCGTTTAGATTTCTTCTTGGTTTTCTTGTGATTTTTTTTGTAACCTCGGCTGCGACTGCGGTATTCTCTAGAGGAGCTTCTGCTACTGCGTCTTGATTTCAGATTGTTGCTGGGCCGTCTATTACGTTCACTGGCTCCATCAGATTCTTCGCTGATGCATCGGCTATAGAAGACATTTCCTTTGCGACTTTCGTGTCTGTAATCTAATTCCTGAAGTTTTTGTTGACAGTTTGCTCGCGTTCGTTCAATTGTCCGTTTGTTATGGTGTAGCGCACTGTTTATTGTTCGTCCTAGAAACTTTTTGTTTGGTTTACCCAGCGGATTTATTTTTCGCTCTTGTGGCATATGATATACGTTGGAATCTTGACGTGGCAATCCGCACATTAGCTCTGCAATTGCTTGACTAAGAAGAATTAGGAAATATCTTATATGATGGATAATAAAATTATTTTACTTTGTAAGTTCCGAGTCGTCCATAATCTAATTATTATTTCCCCATAAACAACAGATGTGTTTTTCTAAAGTAAGCAATAACATTGTAACAATCCATGGTCACCCAAATATTTTACATTTGGCCAAATGTTAATAGCATTTTAATTTTGATATTCCGCGGCTAAGAAATTAAACTATTGACCACTTTTGTGCATTTACTATGGGATCTTGTTATTACATAAATTTTTTTGATTACTTTTGATAACTTGCCGGGTCTCTGCTTAAGTGTCCTGCTTATGCTAAGCTTCTTTTGAGCTAACAACCTTCAAGCTAAAAATGTGACGTCATAACAGAACTGTTAGATTACATTAATAGAGAAAGAGTTACAGTTTGCTAACCTATTAATTCTTAACAGTGCTAATATCCGTTTCGGCAAAAACTGACAACATTAAATCAAAAAGCTTCATCAGCACATCCCCACTTATAAGATTAATTTTCAAAATCATTTTTGAGATGTTAATTTTTATAATTTTAAGAAAATTTATTTATATTTAATTTTGTTAATGACATAATATGTCAATATCACAGTTTTATCACATTTAGTTGACCATGTCTTACAGTCATTGCCGATTTTCCATTACATTTTGCATCCATTTCACATATTTGCTGACACGCGTATATATGCCTGGAAGGCCTGGACGAGCACAGCCAATGCCAGTAGACACAACGCCCAGTAAATAATGCTCCTTCGACATCAGTGGGCCACCAGAGTCAGCCTGAGAAGTGTGCAACATAACATAACATTTTGTGATCCACTCCTAAGTTTCATACTCACCCAACATGAGTCAATTTGACCATTCTCATATCCTGCGCACATCTGAGTGTCGCTTATGCTGTTGGATTTTCCTTGCGCTCGATATGAGTGTTCGCAGACTTCATTGTTCCATATTTTAACTCTTGCCTTGCGCAATACATCGGCACGTTCACCATCTGCCTGGTTCTCTTGTGTCCATCCCCAGCCGGATACCGTGCCGTATTCTGGCACCAAACTACGATCCTCCTCATCTGAACTAACACAGCTGGGCTGAATATGGGCGGAAAAGCCCATGGGTTGTACGAGTTCTAGCAAGGCTAAGTATGTAAATGTGGATTGATTCACTCCTTCTATTCACATAAATGAACGGATATTTACCAATATCATGTTGCACATTGTTGCAATCATATTGGGGATGTGGTACAATGCGCTTGAAGTCTACTCGAAAGCCCTGAGGCCCGTCGCTGACAGCATTCAGATAATCCCGAATGCTATGCACACCTACAACGCCTTGAATCTGCGCAGGTTTCATGAACTTCTGCAGCCCATTGCAAATACAATGACCAGCGGTGAGTATCCAGCGTTCATGTATAATGGTGCCCCCACAAAAGTGGCCACCACGACGCATTAAACTAACCATGAACGGCATTTCGTTCCGTTCCGCTTCGTTGCCGCCGACGATCTTAGGATTGCGGGCTGTGCAGGGCAGTCCTGTAACTATTGAGAAGAAATAATAAAATATTATTATTAAGGAAGATATCCTTATTATTGTTGTTATTATGATATTAGCCGTTTTATTGCAGTATTGACTGATGCAATAGCTTAAAGAGCAACACCGTTAGCAACGAAAAATTATTAGCTATAGCTATATGCTATTATTTATTTAAACTATAGGATGTCCAACAATAAAAACAAATAATGCACTTACAAGCGATTTGAGCCTGCGCATAATTTACAATTTGTATGAGTACAAGGAATTGCGCAAATTTCCACATATCACCGCTATTCAAAAACTGACCGTTACACATATGCTGGTGCAAACCTAGTCAGCGAACTGTCACAAATATTCTGTGCGCAAATAAATTTATATAGGTCGACGGGCCGACTGAGCCAGTGACTTACTTGCTGCTGTTCTATGCGGATTAGTGCTCATTTGACGAGTTTTTTGTTTTTGCTTTTATTTTTTGATAACGAACGGAAGTTTCAACACCTGTTGCCGAGCTTCATGTTTGCTGAAAACGACGCAGCGCGAAGCAACGTTGACGTTGGCTTCGACTGCAGCTTGGTGTCACCCAGCATGTGCAGCACGTATTAGCACTTCATATGCCTTAAGTGCCTATCTCCCTCTCCCTCTCCCTCTCCCTCTCCCACTCTCTCTCTCTATCTCTCTCTTTCCCTCTCTTTGTTCGTCCCTCCCTCTCTGTTTCGCTTGCACCCATAACATTTTGGGTGCTGCCGAATACAACGAAACGTGAAACGTAAACAAAAGCCAACATCGAATTTGTTTCTGACTTCGTGTTGCCTTTTTTATGACCCAGTGAAGTTCATGACATTGAACAGTGAACAAATATGAGTAAGTGTATTTACTTCAGGCTTACTAAATATATATTTATGTAAAGTAATATTCTATTGAATGAGAACTTGTTATCGTTATCGTAATCTATTAGAACTTGAAAATCTAAATCTTATATATAAGACATCTTCTGTGAGAGAAGACATATCAAATTTCGTATTGCAAATTTATTATATTAGGCAAGATCCACATAGAGAGGAAGGGAATACTAACTAAGGGGTGGATATTTTGTACAATAAAATTGTTGTATTTTGCAATTTATTAAAACAAAATGAGTATAAAAACTATATTAATGTGCTTTGAACTTTCGAGGATGTCAACAAATATAAGCAAATCAAATAATAAACTCTGCCCGACGTAATATGCTCTTTTCAACTAGCAAGTAAATAAAAAAAAGAATGTCAATAATGAATGTGAATGTTTCCACAATTAATTAACTATATTATATAAACTGCAATTGAAGCTAAGGGCACAAACTGATATTTCCATGATACCAGCATGGTGATGGTAGCGGTAAACCATAGTAAATAAGGTAATATCATTGTAAAACTGTAATGTAAATTATGACTTTGACATTAACATTGCCGTCAAGAAACCTGGGCTGTAGAATGCCGGAGAGGCTTTCAGAAATGCAGGTGGCTTGCATTGGGTATACAATCAGGAATTGAATTTAAATTCAAAACCAAACGGTAATGAAAGAATGAAAACACAAACTGTTAATTAGTATTGATTAGAAAACTATGAAATAATCTGGAGAACTGGTTCAAATGAAATCGAATTTAAGACCCAGAAATAATTTGCACATCCAAAACAATAATTCCAGGTTCAATGATCGGGGACACTATTTGGTGTCGTTGTCGTTGGCGTTGTCTCGCCATATGCTAATTCATAAGAATCGGTCTGTTGACAGCCTAACCAAAATAAATAAATAATACATGACAACGAGATAGAGACCTGAGTAGTTCCCTAAAAAACTGGTTAGGTGCATTGACATCCATCGGCCGACAACATTTATATTTATTAGCTTACCTCTTAGACGCATTCAATGTGAAGGTCGTTTCTCGATATTTTCAAAAAGTTTTTTGTTTTTATTTTTTTTTTTATTTGTTTTTAGTAAAAAGTTCAATGACTGATTTTCTCGGTAACTTATTCCAATGGTGGAAGTCTTTTAAAGTATTTTTCTGATACGGGTAGATTGCGGAGTATAATAATTAAATTATTATAATAAGGAATCTCTTCTGGATCAAGTTCATTTATTCAGCTTGGAGGAACTGATGAGATATATTAATATTGACTGCAATTAAAAATATGTTTCATAAAAGAAGTGAGGAAAGATTTGAAAAAATTGTATCTCATATTTTTTTCCTATTTGTTTAATGGGCGTACAGGTATGTATGTATATGTATATCATTTCTGGTAAATAGAGGAGCCAATTTATTTATGAATGTAGAGTAAAGAAGCTCAAAGTAGATATTAGTTTTGTCCCTATACAACTTTTGAATCGCGCCTATGGTTGAACACGATTTATATTAAAATTCTAGGCGAAACGGATGGAGAGATAGACCTTGACGGACGGTTGCAATAAGCTAATATACTCTTTTCACTATATAAGTACGTATAAGAAATAGAGCGTTATATACTATCAAAACTTTGAAGTATTTATAACTGGTTATTTTTTGATGATTATATGTATATCAGCCAAAAAGCTACCCATTAAGATAAAAACTAGATAGTAAATGAAACAAAAACTAAAGATATTCACACCATATATTGAAATTTAATAACACTTGCGATCCATAATAAATCATCACAAGATATTGAAAATAATATTGCCTTCATTTCCGCTGTAATATTAGAGAGAAACTCAAAGCTCGTACCATCCAGTGAGTTATCATTTTAATGACAAATAAAATCAAATTTAAAACTTAATTTAATTGTATTGGTATTGATCAACTGCTTTCAAATATAAATATTTTTAGTTTTAAAAATCTATAATTAACTTAAAATAAATATATTTTTATATAAAAAAGGAATGCTGAATAATAAATTATTGCACAAAGAACAGTTGAGGTGTAACTAAAAAATAAAAAAAAGAGTGCTTTCTTTGCATTATTCAAATACGAACATACTCACGCGCTTCACTTTCTCCGCGCTTTATGAAGTAGATATTAAGACTACGAACTTTGATATGGGAAATTAGTTATTGTTCTAGATTAACTTTCCCATAGATAGTGTCAGCGTATAAAGTCATAAGGGGTGTATTTCCTAACATTTAATATTGTTTAGATTTCGCGATTTGCCATGCACTTGGTAACCGTGGATACACAACCCATAGTACCCATAAGCACGCAGATGGAGGTGGGATAGACCCCATAAAGTGTATTTACTCCTGAGCAGTGCAGTCTGTTGGTCTGCCCGCCCGTTCGTACGTATGAACGCGTTGATCTCAGTAAGTAAGGACCTAGTTTTTGTAGGCACAGATTAAGTTTGTTAAAAAGGAAAAGAAAACGATATTGGTTAAAACCCTTATCAAAATCTGTTCAAAAACTATATCCTCTTCATTTATAGGATTTTGTTTTTGTTATATTTTAAAGCCATCAGGTTGGTGATACTATTGGAATAATTCTCTTTACTTTTTGTAGGCTAATTGACCCCCTTAATGTCAATCCTTTTAAATAATATAAAATAAATTAAAAAATACCTATTCTAAGCCCAAGCATTACCTTCAAAAAGCTTATTAAAAATATTAGATTATTATGCTTATGCATTGGCAAATTCACTTATTTTAACAATGCAGCCAATGCATGCGTGCGTATGTGTGTATGTGCATTTGCTGTTTCTTAGCTGAGCCGAAAAGAAGCCAAGAATCTTCTACGGTTGAGGAGATCTTGTATTCGAGCTGTCTCGATATGGCGATATATGGCGTTTATCTCTGACACACGATGAGAAGCAGTGCCAAATCTGAAGTGATACATCAAGAAGATCCTTTTCACCTGTCCCTCTTGGTGTAGCTTTAATATTAATGGACGAGTTTTATTGGGATTTTCTTTCATCAACCCATAATGACCATTTTTTCTCACAAAAATTGCCCGAATGATTGTAATTGAATTGTAATTAACTCGAAGAAGAGGAAAAATTAAGATTACCGTTAAACGAGGTGTACCTTAATTTTTCTAGCATGCTTTCGGGTAGTCTTTCGTTTCCTGGTGCATAAAACGGGTACAAATGGAGAAAAGCAATTTTGGTTCACTTATTTCATAAATAAATACTTGTCTTATATATAATATAACCCATGGTAATAGATTTTCATATCATTTAAAGGGTATTTTTAACATTGTCAGCTTATGATAATATTAAGTCAAAGAACTATTTCTTGAAATATACTAACTATTTTAGTGCGTATTTCCTTACTAACTAACTTATAAAATAATTAAATTATTAATTACATGAATATGTTTGATATGTTAAATTTTAGCTATTGGAATGTTATAAATAAATGACGAACAATATCGGATTCTTATAAAACTAACTATTAAAAAAATATTTATTTTATTTGTGTGATATTTGTGAGTTTTTTTGTTTTTAATAAAAACTAACTACTTACCTCCATTATATGTTTTTGATAAATGAAGTTTGGATGCCTTATTTGGTTTCGATTATTACTCGAAAGCCAAGCTAAGTTAAATGAAGGGCTTTCTGAGCAACAATCAAAATTATATAAGGGTCCGATTAGCTCACGGGTTTGATTATTTATATAATACCTTTATGATTTTCAATACTTGCACACTTCAACTTCAATTCACATTTTACAATGGTTTGTTTTGCGTTGCTATGGAAAGGAAACACGTCAGCACGGTGTGAGTGCTGCACTGGAACTGCACTTCTGATGCGAATGCTGTAACGTTGTCTGCTGTGGCTCTGGACCTGCGATCCTTGTCATGAGTCGTCGACAGCAGCACGAGCTTTAGCTATTTTACGAATGCTCCTTCGTAACGAAAGACGACAGCAACAGCAACAACAACAACAACAACAACATCGTGCGACTATTTTCCTGCTTACCTTTCAGTTCTTTGCCTATGCGGCGTATACGTAATCACAGCACTCGGCTGTTGCTGCTGTTGAGGCCGACCAATGAGCGTCAAACCTTGATGTTGTATTGCATGCATTTACTCGACGATCTGCGCAGGCGTAAATTATATAGTTGTTGGTTAGGCCCATTCCGTGCCTATTTTCGAATAGAGGTATGTAACGCCCCCAATAGTGTGGGATATCTACATAATAAAGTTGCAAATGTTTATAATTGTTTAAATACTTTTGCGAGACTTAATACTGAGCATTACAGCTGATGAAATTAAACCAAAGTGTTTTGTTAATGAATGACATATTTTAAGTATTATGAGGTACATACAAAAGTATTATGATGTAAATTATTAATGATGAGCATAATTTAAGTTTATTAATATTTAGATTTTTTCCCGTATCAGATGCTCATATTAATAATTAAAACGACAAAACATTACGTTACTGACTGTTTCTGGAAATAGGGGTATGAGGTATAAAAGAAAAAGAAAAAACACACAGGCACGACCGACTATATAATATACGATTCGGTCCAAAATCGGCTCAATTATTAGGCGCTCGTTTACGTGGAGGATGTAAACACCGGCAATATTGTTTCATTTTATCCACAATTATATATATTAAGACACACATACATGTGCTTATTATTTATTTAATTGGTTACGAAGTAAGTCAATACATATTTTTCTCTTTTTTTAGATTTCATATATGTACGTATAGAAATTTAAGGAATATATTGATTGAAAGAACCTTAAGTAAGCAGTATGGTAAACAGCAAGTTATCGTTGAATTCAAAATTGATTTTGTTAATGGACGACCAATTCGATTAAGCAATACATAGTTGTAATCGTTATCCTCTGAGAATCAAAATCTATTTAATAATATTAAATTTAGATTAAATTTCTCTCAATAGGGTAAGCAAAATAAGCTCACACAAACACGTCACAGTCAACACATTAGAACTCTGCTGTTTGATTGACAGAAACATTTGATTCGGTAAATTGTGATTGATAAGCTGCTGACACGCTTTTAGAATGCTTCCCTGTCTGCGTTATTCGGTCTAATCCCTTCGTATCATATGAGTTTTACAATTAAACATTTATGTATGCGAGAAGGAACATTATTTAAACTAAAGCCCATGCAATAAGAAACATTTCCATTATTGATGAGTACAAATTTCAGTAACGGGCAAAACGTTTCAATATGCTAATTACTTCTCTTCTTCGCCTTACATTTGGAATACTAGCAATACAATAACAATAATAAAAATAACTGCAATAGCTGCCACCTACAGCTAATGATGTAGCTGTAACAGCATTTGGCTGCAATTTCCCCAGCGACTTGACTGGAAGCTAACAAATGCCAAAATCTATTGAAAGCGACATTTGGGGCAAAACAAAAACAGATGAGAATGCTTAAATCGTACGATGGGAGCAATGGACTAACACATACCATATATATACTGAGAATATCTTACCCGTGTATATAATACGAATATATTTCTCTGTATCTCTATGCCAACAATCTCAAAAATTTCGAATGTTCAGATGTTATCAATTTATTTGCTTGCACGTGTGAGACCATTATATATATATATATATATAATATATATATATAATACTACAATGTATTATAATTGTAGTATGTATTTATACATTGATATTCGATTCTTTCTTGCCGCTCCTCGTACATTCCTTTGAGTTACAATATCCATTGCCAAGTGTATATTACCATTTACGAAACGTTTTTACGTGGTATTGGTTTATTGGTATAACAAACGAGTAGACCTGCAAGAAAGTTGGAAAATGTGTCTACAATTTGGATATGCTGGCTGGCAGTCGAAGCAGATCCCAAAAAGGTAAGCAATAGAGCCAGGCTGGAAAGGCGTTATCCTTACACTTAACCAGCAAGCAGCTCAACCGAGCTCTGCATTCTCCACCACTTCGTGTCGGCGTCTGTGCGCGTTGTTTTTGCGTGACAATTGGCCCAATTTATTATTCATTAGGTTAAAAAGTCACAGCACAATACAACTGACAGGCAGTCAGTCAGCCAGCCAGTTACCCCACAGACATTATTAGTAATGTTTCGTCTGGTCCTGCGGTGGCATGAATTTTCAATTCTTGGATTGAGATTGCACGTTGAACATTTTCAACACTAAACGCAAAACTTTGCAACTTTTCTAATTGATTTCCAACGAAAGCTTTCTTTTTTTGTACCTCTGTTTCTTTTCCTCAAGTTGGCTGACGTGCAGACACTACATGCAACTTATTGATGAAAATGCGTTTTTTCTAATCCCCCGGTATGCCTTTATTATGTGAATTTAGAGCCCAATTATCTGACTGACTGTATACCCATTTAATTTCAAAAGGAAATTCAGAATATATCAGTGTAACAATGACATATGTAACATACAGAAACCTTTTACAGAAATCATTTTCATATTCATCACTCGTCGCTTTAATTTAAACTCTTAATGTATCATCTGTCAATAGGCAGTCGGAAGAAAGAGTAGCAGCAATATATAATATTATATATGGCTCTTTTGCATCGTTAATATATATACATGTGCAATCCGCTCTCAGTGGCTAATGGGCATAAATGGAAATTCTATTAAGAACGTACTTGCCACCATTCTTCCGACAGTCCACCAAAAGTTCTCTACATGGCTCGTCAATTAAATCATGAAGATATGCTCGAGGACAGAATATATAAGGCAAGTAAATACCCTGTAACCGAATCCATAAAATTCTTATTCATACTTATACTTATTTTTATACTCATTTCCACAATGAAATTATTAGTTAAAGGAACTTGGAATTTCAAACATACTCGACTTGAAAATCCAAGATCTACGTTTATGGAGAACGTAAAATAAAGAGTATTCAAAAATGATTTACGCCAGGCTGTAAGCTGATTTTATGGTTTCCGGCTCCATCTGTTGACTTTTAACCTTTCGGCTATTTGAATTGCTTACGTAACGGCAAATCAGGTGTCACTTTGATGGTTAGAGTGTTGTGGGCCTAAGGGGCCGATGGAGCGATGGAAGGCTGGGTAGAGTGTGTATGCGGCTATCCGATGCCAGAAAGCTGTCAAGAACGATAATGCTTGTTGAAACAAAAATTTTCACAGACATCAACACACACACTCACGCACATGTTGGCCACAGGACAACTTTGTCAACGATTAGTTATTTGACTATATATGCATATACAAGCAAACAAATACACACAAATACATTTAAATATATATATGTATAAATATATATATGTATAAATATATATATGTATATATATACATATTTTTTTTTTTTGCGTTTTGCCTACTTTTCTGCATATTTAATACGCAATTAAGCAATTTGAATAGCAGCTAACATGGAAAATGCATTTCACGTTCTCACCTGCTAACGATGCTAAGGGGGTTGTCAGGTCGCGGAAGGAATCGAAAAGTTCATTTGTGCCCCGTCTCCTACACCATGCCCACTCTGTACCCTTCTCAATTCGATATGAAGCATGAAGTATTGCTTTTAATTGCCAGAATATATTTGCCAGATACCTTGATATTTTTACATTTAAGATGGGTAATCTCAGGTGGAAGCCTATATATAATCATTGACATATTACATAACATTTTTGGAGATACTTAAACTCAAATGGTAAGTGCTCCAACATTGTGTCCCTTTAATAGCTGTGAAGCTATTCTTTATTATATATAATATAAATACAATTGTAAAAGCAATTGGGATAATTTTTAACTTTGTTAACCTCATAAGCTGTTTAAATCAAAATTTTTGAAACAGGTTTAAAAAAATCGCGTGGGTCTGCCGAAATAGTTCCATCCTTCCACAACATCGTTCTGAAAATTGCTGCAGTACTCAAATATATCAAAGTTTTTATATGAAAATTATAGTAGATTCAATTCTGATTGTAAAAGGAAACTGATCAGTTTGATTTCCATTTAATATAAAACCTGTAACGTCCCCGATAAATATTTTGTAGACTTGAATATCAATGGTTATATGAATAGGCAATTTGAGTACCTTGTTCATCAGAAAAACTATATATTATTCAAAGATATCAAAGATATCTTTACTATATCAAGAGTTATCATTATTCCTAAATATATTAAGGCCAAGTATTTTTGGGACACAGAGGAGTATTACACAGTCAACTTCAGACAACTGCAATGCTCTTGCATTTATTTTATTTTTTTTTTTTAATTTTGAAGAAATTGTACCCATATGCAAACATAAGTCTTTTAGAATAATCGAAATGAATTCGGATAGAATTGATGCAATGCATTGCACGTTGCATATTTTAGATTTGCCATTTTGAATTGGACCTTTCGGCCATTGGCTATTTCATTGACCAGCTGAATGTGCGAGCAGGCCTATAGCAGTTCTGTTCGTTGGCTTCCATCAACCCTTGTTTGTGGTATTCCTACCTTCTGACCGCTTAAAAATGGAAAAAAGATATACATATACATTCGCTTGACCGTTCGACCTTTTCGGTTTGGTCATGGTAGTGTCAGCTCGTACCCCTTGCTGTCAGCGTTAAGGGTTGGTAGATAGCTTCTATAAGGTTAGTTAGCTGTTTCTAATTCTCCGACTCTACAATGTAGAGTGACAACCTTTCTCATTTGTTTTACAACGCGGGTTTTTTAAAGCTATGGATTTTTAAGATATGGATTTGGATCACACACCTATAGTACCCTCAATTTATGGAGCATCGAGCGTCGAATCGTTAACTGTTCTTTCGGGATGGAAATGCGAAAGAAATGGTTTGAATATAAACTTCAATTGTTTATAAAATTCCGGCGTTATAAACCTTAATTAAAATTTATTTTTTAAAAAGAAAAATTTTATATCGCAAAATCGAAGGTGAAAACCGATCTAATCCAAATAATGTAGTAACTGACAATTCTAACCCGACTCTTTGAATGCAACATATGTATGCAAGAAAGCAACGTATGTGTGTATATAGTAAATACGTACTATTGACTTAGGTTTCCATGTCCTTTTGCAAATTTCCAAAAAGTTGTGTAATCATTTCTGTGATACTTAACTGACTGAGATGCAATTTTCAGCATACGATCTACGTATTCATTATCTAGTCTACTACACCTTCTTCCGCCGGTTACATAAATTTGACTTGAGTCCGATTCTACAGTATTGCATAAAGCTAACAATATTCAAATTAAAAAAGAATGTGTCGGTTAATTGTCAAATTTGATGGATATCGTAAAAGTTTAGTTGACAAAAGTACGTGTAGTGTAGTATATGTAGGGAAGCAAAATTTCAAAAATAAAATATATGAATAAGAAGTTTTATACTCATTTCATTTTTTCTTTGCATCTTACAGGCACACTCACACACACACATATATATATATATATTATTTAAGCATAATAAAATTGCATTCAAAACAAAATGTGCTCGTAACGTTTTTTACCTTCATACTCAAATGACATGTTAGTCAAGGATATCAATATAATCTAAATGCTCGACTAAGGGACACCCTGCGAATATCTTATATTCCCATCATTCTGTGCTTATTTTACACATACATTAACAACAACATGTGCACAGATACATTACCAACAACATATGTACGTACATACACGTACGTGTTGAATAGATAGACTATCCTTTTTAAATTCTCCGAGGATAATGATATTTGTTTGTGAGTAATCATAAGTGAACATCTCTAAAATTGAAAATTCAACATATGATACTAATCTAAAAGCTGAAAACAAGCAAAATCTCTGTTTCAATAACAGATTTACACAGTGAATCTAGTCGATCGATTTTTAAAGTGGGAAACGAGTTATCGAAAAATAAAAATGATTTGATCGCACTGATATGATATGATATGATATTCACAATTGTACATTTCTGGCTTACGAGTATGTTGCTCTACAATTTGGTGTCCCATTCTGCAAAACTAGGAAAACTATAGAATATTTTTACAAAGAGATATAAACATTATACACAGTAGCGAAAGTATGCAATTTCAGAAGACATACATTTTCACTGCTTGCTTCGCCCTTTATAGGCGTAGATGCATCTACAAGATCTTTTTCATATTGGCTTGTCAACCCGTGAATATATACCCAATTTCAAGTCTTTGTATATATTTATATATATTCTTACTATTCTATTTTACCTTCATGAACACGTTGTTCTTTATATAAAAATTACATATAACCATTTTAAAATTTTGTCGTACATTTCACATCTCCGTTAAGGTGGGCAAACATAAATGGAAGGGACTTTTTAAAAGATAAAATTGTACCCTTAAACGATAGTTTTGATATAAAATATCTAAGAAATTCAAAGTACTACAAATTTTTTAATGTAATACTATATTAAAAAAAATGTATGCTTAAAAACATTCAAATCCATATTACTTCATACCGTTTTAATTTATTTCAAATAGTAGAGAAAATGCCATAATTAAATGAATTTCAAGTAATCGAGTCATTACTAATTAAAAATAAATAAATAAATTCAGTTGAATAAATCATTTCTTCTTGATCAACCAAACACTATTTTTGTTCATTTCATTCATTCAAAATTATGACATTTATTTAACAAACAAAACTAATTTGCCAAAAATAAATGAACAATTTAAGCAACAGCTCAAAATGTGCGGCTGAGCATGTTGCTATCCTGCTCACTCATGCACGCGGCCATTTTAAAAAAGTCTCAAGCAAACGCATATGCACACACACACTAATACACATACACGCACTGAGGCATTAGATATGTTGCGCATTTACGTAAAAAATGTAAAATTTGTTAATTTACATTTTGTTCTATTTATTGTGTTTTGCCAATCTAGGGGGAATTTGCGAATTCCATTTGCTGAAAATCTTACCAAAAGCCACATGTTATTTTTAAAAAAATTTTGATTGCAATTCTTGTGAAAATTCGAATATTGCTGTGCGCTCTTTTTATGGTTTTATTGGTAAAACTTTTGTGCAGTTAGGTTAAATTTTGATTAGTTTCTTTTGATTTTTATCAACAAGTTTAACATTTCCAACACCTAGACACAAAAATGTGCCAGAAATGTTTTGTCTGCTTATTTCCTCGTGTGCGTGCTTTTCTTTTATCGGCGGTTTTTGCTTTTGTCGGCGTTTTTACTCTCCTGTTTGGCGTTCGCTCTCTCTGGCATTTTACACTTTAAAATTTGAAATGCGCAAAATCCAATCCAATATAAATATGTGCGCACACCACGTCCGTTCGCTGAGATGAGAGTTGGTATATATTTGACTTTATCTCTTATTAATTTTGTCATTGTTTTCTCTAAAAAATCTCAAGATTTCTTTAAATTTTAAACATTTTAGCACTATCGCACTTAAATTTTTGCTTAGCCCGTTGCACGTCCATCCACGCACTTTCAACGACTAAAATCGGCGAATGCGTTGAAAATTAAAAAAAAAAAAATAAAATAAATTCGATGCTGCGACGCGCGCGCAAAAAATTGAACTTCGAAGCGATCCTGCCTCCTGCCTCTTGCCTATATTTCATTGACACAAAGGGGTGAAACACAGTTTGCTTTGTAGAACGGGAAAAAGGAACACCATCCCCTTTGGCAACCCTAAAAAACGGGTTGCCAGCAAAACGCGACGTTTCCTCTGCTAGGCATTCGCTCTGTCATGGTCCTCTCTCCCTACTATGTTTTAGCTGCGCACACATACAAACATAAAACATGCGTCATGATCATTACGATTTGTTCATAATGATCATGACGTTGTCCTTGTGCAATAATCTGAGATTCTTTTTGCGCCGTCGCTTTGTTGACATACCTTTCCTCCATTCCTTACACACAGAAATTCGTAGCACTCGTATATTGGGACGAGAAAGGATCTTGAGCAGGGGTCCTCTTAGGTCTGTGTTGCTTAGCTCGCTCTCTTCTTCGCCTGCGCCTTTTGTTATCGTGCACATTTTTTTATTTGGCGCGATTTTTTGCGCACATTTCTCTCACACTTTGCATTATTTTTGTATATTGGATGTACATTTTTGGAATGTGATCATTATAATCCGTGTACTTATAGAACCATATAGATATCTACGTATGCCTTACAATTCCGATGATCTATGATTTCCCTCAGCCTGCTTTTTTTTCCTTTTTTTTTATCTGTATTGATTTTGTGTTTCATAACTAAATAATTTTAATTTCCTGTGCTCCTCTGATAATATGATGGTATAAGAATCTTTTATTATAATTATATAAAATATCAGCCTTTCAATAAATTATGTAATTTGTTAATGTTAAAGTTTGATTGTTCATTTAAATTAAGAAATATGATTATGAATATGATATATGATATGATAGATATGATATGATAGATGTTATTCGCATTGGATCGGCCACCGGGTTCACTGAGGTGAATGAACTGCATAGGTAAGATAGACCAGGTATCAATCAGATCAGATCTTGCGAAGCGAATCCTAAACTCTAATAGAACAACTGACACACGGTCCTACCCCCTTGTCACTTATGGCTTTACAACCCCAAGAAGTAGTAAGTAACTTGAAAAGTGACTGCTATGACTATGTTATAAACTATATAAACAATAAAATATATTATATTCAAGGAAATTATATACTAGTGCATAGTATTTAATTTCTAGTTCACTTCATCGCATCATAAGAGGAAACGCCCGCCTTACCTACTAGCCCTTTGCACGCTTAACCCAACCTTTATTTGTAATTAAAAAAAAAAATGAGGGGTAAGTTCGACGGGCAGCAGTAACAACAAAATCACAGAAAACGTAAAAAACATTACGGTTTTTTTGGGCGAAAACACAAAATGTTTGCACGCATATCCCAGCAATTATTTACGGGTTTTTGCACATTTTTGAAAAGTCGGATAGAGCTGGGACAGCAATCGATTCTGAAATTCTGAAACTAAATATGGCCACTTACATATGTATGTGTGTATGTGTGTGATATGGAGGTAGAAGTTTAACTCGCCCGCAGCAAAGCTACTGAAGTACCAATCAACACCAAAGAGTCGATTTGGAACATCTTCCCAAGATCCACCGTATTGTCATGATCAACCTACACAAATCGGTCTGGTCGGTCCTGGCCGACCACTATATACCCTGAACCCTCCTAAGATCTGATATTCCAGCCTACGCTAATGTTATACATTAATTATAATTAAATTCAGCAATTATTTATAAACAATCACAAGTTTCCTACTGTACGCACGAGTCTGTAAGGCTTGAAAGCTGTTTTTTAAATTACTAGATCGAAAATATACAAATTCTCTTTATTAAGTCCAGGAACGTATATAAATGAAAAGCGCGTGCTGCGATGTTACTTGTCAGATCTCTGCAGTTAGCGTCCTGATCAAGAATATATATTCTTTATAAGGTGTGCCATGCTCCTCTCTGCCTTTTACACACATTTTCACAAAACCACTATACCCTGAATCTTAGTTTCGATGGGTTCAGGGTATAAAAAAGTAGAATCAGCTGAAACAAGCAGCTGCATGAAACAGAAACCCTGAAATAATTCTTATTTTATAGTGGTGCATAGACTTTGAAACACCCTCGAATGTGACGAGACCATATATAAAATAATACTAATACAATTATTAACTTGTTTGTTGAATTATTCTAGAATGTAAGTATATAAAACTATTTGTTGTTAGTTCATAGTTAATAACTTATTACTCGTTTTTAATCAACATTTTAATCGTTAAGTTAATAACATTTATTGTTATTGGTTTCATTTTTTTTTTTTTTTTTTTTTTTTCAGCTGGATTCAAGCATGCCCAAAATGTGTGAGCATACAGAGTATTACACCACTGCAGGAGGCTGCAAAATCCCTTCATAGAACGAGGCAGCCGAAACAAAAACAAAGCGCAGCACTAAAAAGGGGGAAATCCAATGCCGTGAAAAGGGTAGAAAGGGCGGTAAAGAGGCTGAGATAAGCCAACAACAACTGCAAGCGGTACCGAAGCGACAGCAGCAACTCATTGCTAGGCCCGAACAAATGGGATGGGAATCAGAATGTGAGCGGGAATAAAACTGGGCTGACCGACAGCTTCTGGTGGAAAGTTCGTTATCCTCCTTGCTCAATCGACGGCGCATTTTTTATTTTATTTTTTATTTTTGAACAATGAGCCAGTCGGGCAGCTCTCTTTGGTCTTTCATCATTATGATCATCATAATCGCTGACGTCTGACAGCAGTGAGCAACTGCAACGGTTTTTTCTTATAGCTATACCCTGTATTTGTTAATAGAAAGGACAATAAAATGAAACACAAGATTTTCAGGCAAACTCGGCATCAATCTTAAATTCCTAATAGATATATGATTATATACGTCATCAAAAATCGTCGAGCTTGATACAGCTAATCTGAAATATAATATGAAATTGAAAACGATATTTAGTCGAGCTTATACTATACACATACTCGTTCATGTAGATATATGCATTTATCAATAACATATACATTTATATATATATATATATAAGTGTATATCAAGATAAATAAAGAATAGATCATATATATGGTTAAGTTGAAAGTTTACACGATATCTTATATTCAGGCTCATTCATTTACTCATTTTTAATCAAAGGTCTGAGGGTTGCGTTCAGTTTGAAGAGTTTCTGAAACGCTAAATAAAAATGCAACCGATGGGTGAAGCTCGAATGATGATGATGTCGATAATGACATTGCACTACTTGGAAAAATAGAAATTGGGATACACAAATTGGGATACTTCCGCTTTGCGCATCTGCAAATTAAAATATATATTTTGGATTTCCGTTAGACGTTAAAATAAATTTCTTGTAGAAAAGAGTGCGAATGTTACACATTCCATGTCTAACTGTTCGGATTACTTCGAATAAACTCTTCATTTTAAATGTGAAATTAGGGTATAATGGTTCTATTAAAATATACGTAAGGCAGACGGAGGCCTGACTGGTGACTGATTTGATCTAGCCCAGTCCGCCTGTCTGTCTGTCCGTCTGTAAGTTGACAATCTTGTAAATATAGTCAATATTGGAAAGACAAAAGTCGTGGTTACAATGAAATATATGAATGAACGTTAAGCATCTTTTTTGGCTGTGTCAAAAAAAGCATTGACTTATAGAGGGCGCTAAGTTATATTATAAAAAAACAGACGAGCTCAACGAACCTAATTGTTGGTTCATGTATTTGCTACAGCAACCACAAATTACATAGCAAGAAATAGTGTTTTTGGTTTGTAGATATGGTTAAGCAAATAACTTAACGAAGCGTATTTTGGCAAAGAAATGAACTAAAATTCGATGAAATATTTTACGTTAGTTATGAAGTTAGATATTTATGTAGGTGGTAACTTAGATTATTTCTAATAAAGATTTAAATGACTGTTATTATGTTACACTAAAATAAATTTAAAGTGTTCTCTACTTTATTCATATAAATGAAAATTGCAGAATGAATGAACAGACAAATGAAGTCGCATTAACAGTATTCAAATTATGCACGAAAACAATTTCCATATCAGGTTAATAACAAGTAAGACAGCTCTACTGGAGAATGTTCGACTACGAGCTGTCCTGAGCCTTCGAGTGGCTGATATTTCGATACACAATACGAGAAACAGCACATGCACATACATAGGCACACATACACACTGCAATCAGTGTTGCCAGTTTAACCTATTTCAGGCTAGACCTAGGCTTTCTGAAACATGTGATAATAAATTCAGAAATTAACACACTATGCACAAGTTCTAGTCCTTAAGAGAACTATAAAACAGAAGAAACTGCTCTCTATGCCATCTAATAATTATAAATATGAATATACTTAGGCTTTTTCGCATATAAGCATTTTGCCTTTGCATAGATATTGTTGAGTAGCGAAATTAGGTAATCCGATTTAACCATACGGTTTGTTTTTCTATATATGTATGTATGTATGCTGCTGTTAGTATGCTGCATGTATATGTGTCTTTCTGTGTGTCTTCCTGGCTATCTCACGTCTGTCCCTCTGCCATACGGACAGACAGACAGACCGACCGACGCACAGACAGACCGACCGACAGACAGGCAGACACACAGATAGCAACGACTGCAACGTTCTTACTTGTTTTATGCATAACACTTGCATTCTAACATATTCCAGAGACCAACGACAATGCTGTACCACTGTACAAGTTTTCATTTCGTATGTATGTATCCAACGATAATTTTTTTATTTTATTTATTTTTTGTTTCTTTTTTTGCCAACAATATTGCTATTCAATTGTAAAGTGCGTGCTCAATACCTAACTTACTTTTCTCGTTATTTATAATACCATATACTATCGAAATTTCTCGATCGAAAAATTGTTAACTCAAAGACTTAGCACCTTGCTAAGCCAAACCTCAAACAATCTACATGACTGAATCTCTGGTAGTTTGTTACGTCACTAGCGCACAGTGTATTTGTGAATGAGTTTATATCACGCTACAAAACACACTCTTGTACTGCCTATGCTCGACAGTGCGTGTGGATACAACCTACCAAACAAAATGTCGACACGAAAGGTGAGGGAACCGTGTGTGAAAGGTCACGGCGAGTAGCCAAAGAGAAGGTCAGTGGCAACAACTAAAAGATTTCACACATATACACATATGTACCTTAAGTAAATGACACACACATGCTTACACGCATACTCTCACCCGCATTAACACGCTGCTAATAATCGCTCTCCTCTCTCACTCGCTCTCTCTCGTTCTCGCTCGTTTATGTTTCTTTTATAATCCCGAAGCTGTCGCCGCTCCCAAGCGCTTTTGGTACTCTCAACGGCAAACACTCTTATCGTAGATTTGCTTTCGCCCTCGACAACTCAACACTCTATAAGACGCAGAACATAAAAGAAACTTTGCGGCGAGACTCATTCGCATTTTTGTCATCGAGCGTCGCAGAATATTCGACAGAAAGTTGTGTAGACCAAGAAGTCGTGTCTTCACGAGCTACAAATAGAAAGTGAAAATTATGAAATAATTTTTGTGAATATATTCCAAATAATTTTTGCAAATCGAAGGGTCACGCATATACCTAATTTATAGTCATGGCTAAGGAGACAAGTAAAATGGTAAGCTGTGAATTTGTAAAGTAAGGAGAAGTGGATGTTTTTATTTCCATATAATGAATAATAAAATTAAAATCACATAATAGCTGCCCAGCGACCTTGAAATGTTGTATTGGGTCGTTAGGCAGTGCCGAGCGCTAATATACTGGTGGAACATATAAATAATTATCAAATCAGTCAAGCTATGTATGTATGTATGTATGTATGAATGTCGACTCTCGCAAAAGTTTTCTGTTATTTTTTGTGTTTTTTGCTCTAACGCAAAACCGAGCTGGAGCTTTATATATTACCGATATCTCTATCTGCTCGTAAATTATACTCAACTTTCCGCTGCGTCTTAACTTTCTCTCAGTCGCTGTTAGTTACATATTTATATATAATATATGGATCCTACAGATTTATCGAGCTGTTGTGTAAACAAGAGAGCTTTTAATGCTTTTTCCAATAAATACATTTTTAATGAGAATAAAAAATTGTATCTTCATGGTTTTGACTCCTAACAAAGATGATTTTATCACTAAGTATATTATATATTTTAGGAAAGAGAAACCCATGACTAAATGTTGTATTATCTAATTGGAAATTATTACGAAACTATATTTGATGACGTCGTTGTTCTTAACTCAATTTCAAGTAGCAACGTTTTATCGCACAAATATGGGTACAGTTCATTATCTATATGAATATACATACGTATCTTTTGTCCGCGAACCACCTGACCATAAAAGCCGTAATGCCTTATGATAAGTCATTGGAAAAAAATATTTCGAATGGGGAAAATACTTTCATAATAAAGAAAATATTTTCATAATCTAGAATTGATAAATAATTTGAAGTTTGTTTAGTTTTGCAAACAAAATTGAACATTTAAATTTTTATTTACCGAAAAAAAATGTGCCTTAGCTACACAAGAATTGTTTTTACTGTACATTGAATTTGTGGGAGCGGTTAACAAATTACAAACACATTCCTGTACGTTGAAAAACAATTTTCTAACAAATCGTTGAGGAAATTCATAAGTTAATATCCAAATATTAGAGTATTATTAAGTAGACTGTTTAAAAGCTATACGACAGTCTACTTAATAATACTATTGATATTGATTGAAAAACAAGAGCCATAGTCACCTGCCTTTTAATAAAAAACAATGTGATTATCCAGGTTATTTGCTAAATATGCAAATATTTGTCAGTATTTGTATGATTGGCCAATCACAATCGCAAAATTTGGGGACACCAAGAGAAAATTAACTCAGTCAAACTAACTTAATGACTTCAGTCAATTGTAGAATTCAGCTGTACACCTCAGCCTTCTCATGTATTAATTATACACAATGCACAGGACAATGTTGTCCATCATGGCTAAAGGACTTTGTGAAGAGTTTCTCAAATAAAATAAATATATTATTAAGAGAAAAAATGAAAATAATAAAGTATTTAAAACAATAAAAAAAAAACGATTCCTTTATGTTATTACATATGAATATATTTGTCTTATACTATGATTTTATAATGTGAAGAGCAGATCAATTTAAGAACATTGTAGAAAACACACCTAAATGTTTGAATGTATATATCACACGATTAGAAAATTCGCTTGGCGCTGCTCAGCGTAGATTGCCATTGCGTTGCTAATTAGCAAAACGCTTAGTCTAATAAATCTGGAGTGACTTACCAGAGTTAATGAAACAGCTCATGATTTACATATTTTATTGTATAGTTATTATACTGGCATAAGCGCCGACCAAAATTTAGGAAAAAACTAAATTGCACGAAATATACTTGAAACTATGTAAAAAATTTGGAGACTCTAAAGATGTAGGAGATATAATATTGTAACTTTTGTAATCGATAACATTGAATTAGAAATATTTATTGATTTTTTAAGCAAACCTTAAAAACAATTGAAAGGTTCTACGTCTGATAGGTTCAGACATACAGACGGACCGCAGACAGACGGACAGAAATAAATCGACTCAGATCGTCGGTCTAATCTAGAATATATGTATATATAACTTTATGGGATCTGCCACGCCCCCTTTCGCCGTTATGCGGTTCTCTTTCTTGATGATGTCCAGTGATTTTCATGGTTAATTCGTATATTTGAAAGTATTTCATATATGTATTTAAATTGCCACCAAAATTGTCTGTACTAAATCTCAAGGTAGCAGTGCTATTTATAATTAATCTCTTGCAAAAATTGTTTTCATTTACACATATGCGAATAATATATGTACATATATATGTATGTATATATAAATAGCTTTACCATATGATCGGTTTTATACTTCAACCCCGCTCATTCACGTGCCGGGTAATGACGCACAAATTGTAGAGTCCAAAATAATTGACGAGAAGAAAACAGAAAAAGCCAAAGTAATACATCTATAAATATACTTATATAGTATAAAACTTTGCCTTTCGCAGACAATGCTACGTACAGAGGCATTGTCTTCTTTGCGTTCTTGCAAAGTCAATCTGGAGGAGTTCTCTGATTTGATTTCCTTAATTTCTCATATTAAAATTCATATGTAATATGTGATTGCGTTTGAGTTAGTTATCAAAAGAATTTAATAAATTATGATTAATTATTAAAATCATATCGTCATCGTATTTTTATTCCCTGCACACATTGAAGGAGGGAAATCAGGTATAATGGTTTTGTTAAATGTATGTAACAGGTTACATGATAGATCCCACAAAGTATAAATATTCTTGATCAGGGTGACGAGGTGAGTCTCCAAATTTTAAATGTGGATTCATATGTATTTTATAGAATTTCATATAGAATTTCACATTTAAAAAAGCTTATTTCAAATCCTAGAGACACGTTCTTTTGCAAATGCACGCATGTTACGCAAATGTTATTATCAAGATCTAAAAGTTTATTAAACAATTAAGTTTCTATGTATTGTTTCTTGTGTAAGCCGAAAGACACGAAGAATTATTGAAATACCAGTTTCTTTAAAGTTTTCAGGAAATCTCGTAGTTGTTATTTTAATAAAATATGTACACATATATAACGTCTGAAAATCATGTTTGAACGTTGAGAAACTTCAGAAAACTATATCAACGAATTTCCTGTCAATAACCAGTTGTTCTTTATACCCTGAACCCATTGAAATAGGAAAATCAGAGTATAATGGATTTGTTAATATGTATGTAACAGGCAGAACCAGGCGTGGCAGACCCCATAAAGTATATATATTCTTGTTCAGGGCGACGAGCTGAGTCGATTTAGCCCTGTCCGTCTGTCTGTCTATTCGTATGTATGAATGCGTCGATCTCAGAAAATATAACAGCTAGAGACTCCAATTTTTTTTTAAATGTCTGTATATTGAGCGCGCATATCGAGCTTATCACCAAATAACGATAACTCGTCCCGTTATTTTGTTATCGATTAAAAACCTTTCAAAAAATCAGTTATAAAATTATATCTCTACATCTTTATCTAGAGTCTCCAAATTTTAAATATGGATTTAGATAATTTTTATAGAATTTCGATTTTTGCTATAATTCACCCCCGCTCCTATATCCACCCTCTCACCCTTAAGTGTGTATAAGCCTCTAGTATTTAAAATACTAGAGGCTAATGGCATGTGCATGCATGCATTTGGATTTCAATGTTATAATCACAATGTGAAAGTTTCATGAAGATAGTAAAAATTATTAATAAGATAAGAAAAGTTATTAAGCAATTAATTTCCCATAGTAAGCCCACACTGCAGCACATGCGTGTTTATGCGTGCGTGCCTCTGTGTGTTTGTATGTTTGTGCTTCTTGTGAAGCAGAAAGACACGAAGAATTGTTGAAATATCAGTTCCTCGAAAGGTTCAGAGCTTTCATACTTGTTTTTCACCGTAATTGGGTCTGTTTAAACTCCTAGGGTAAAGCAATTGATATCAATAGATTTTACTTAGGTTGACAGTTTCGCACATTCTCTTCATTGTGACTGGGTCACATCCTTAAGACTGGTATAGCATTTGGTATTTTGTTTAGTTCATCGATATTTCTACATTCAATAATTAAAATGTCCACCAATGCGCGTGTTTCAAATGCAGTTTGTCCACATTTATGGGGCAACCTGTATGTTGTTTTCCATTTGTGTCTCTCTATCGTTTTTACTGGTATTTTCCAGTAACGTGTTTTCTGTATCGGACCGTCAGACGCGTGGGGCGGTTGTCCGATCTCTTGACAACGTTTCTCCTTTAACTTCTGGTTTTGTTTTCCTCGTTTTGTCTAACTTGTTTACAAACACCCGCTCTCGCATGTCTCTCCTCGTTGAGTCTTTAACTGAAATCCATCCCTTTCCATTTCAGCGTTTGAAATTACTTATGATGGCTCTTATATTTTGTTTATGTGCTGCTGTGAATCTTAGTGAGGAAATCGTGATTTATGGTGTATGAGAAAGTATAAAACTGAAATCAATTGTAAACGAATTAAAAATCCTACGGCAAACAGACTTCGACAACTGTAAAAGTATTGAATGAGTTTAATAGTTTAAAACTTAAGAACCACGCCAATATTCTAATTTGATTTACAATAATAATAGCCAGCTATATACATATAACCAAATTATTATATTTTAAAGTGTTCGTAACAGTAGCCTAAAATTGATTGGATACTTTGATTTCTATACTTATTTACAAAGTGAATTATTGCTATTATATTATTAGTTTTCGTAGAATCTAAGGACTTGAAGATTTGAATATATAGTTGAATATAAATCTATGTCCGCTTGAGCGAGAAAAATCGGAATATCCGCATACTCTATAGTTTTACAGTTGAAACATAAAAATGTAACGGCTAACTACAAGTTAGCTTCTCTATACGTTATATATGTTTGATTATATAAATATACAAATAGAGGACGTCACGAATCAGGTAATGGCAATGCTTTGGAGCTGGCAACGTTTTGACCGTGAATGAGTACTTTGCTGTTGTATTTAATTCTAATCCACATGATCTTTATAAATAATGTTATGCGTTACATTTAATAACAATATCTATTGATCCAGATACAAAGAATCTTTCCCATGGATCTACATATTATTTTCAATCTATATAAAATAATTCATTAATTTTATATATTTCACTCATTTAATTTCAAAAGATAACAATATATTATTGGTAATAGAAATATCTATACTCACGGTGTCATATCCAAGCATTGATCACATCTCTCGTTGAGAGTCTCCTATATGTCATTTTTATGCAGTAAATTTCCCGCTCTTTTAACTTTTTGCGATGCACAGTGAAATATTTGTTACATAAATATTATTATTATTCCATATTAGCTAACAATATTTTTAGAAATATGATACTTGACATGTAATTAACGAAAGACACCATACTTGAATTTAATTTTAGTTAAAGTGAAATTTCATAAATTCAAATTTAATAAAAGACGTCAATCAAATTTTAATCGTTACTTGTAATCCCTAACGTTTAATAAATGCCAAACAAAAAAATCTATTTCACGTTTTATTCAACTACGTCCACTGTGCACCAACACTCAGATATGGGCACACGTACACACAGTTACTGTACGCTTGTATTGTGCCGCCTCAGTCAGAGTCGCGCAAGTCCCTAGAGCCGTTTCCACCGAACGATTGCTCGAGTGAATTTAGTCGCGCATTGCAACGTAAGCGGGACGGGTGTGTTCTGGTCATCGTCTGGTTTCCTATTCGCCGTTCTCCTCGTTGTCTGGTTTCGTCTCTGTTAACAAATAAATTTCTACGGTGGAGCACGCGGATCGTTCCAAAAAGTAAAATAAATGTTTATATGATAAAAATAAGCTATTTAACACTAGAACAAAAACGACAAATTTGAAAAGCATATGTGAAGAAGAGCGTTAAATACATATCTGTTTAGCAACTATAAGTAATTTTATACCTGCAAATGTACATAATATTTGTTAGTTTGTTCATAAAATATTCTTATGTGTATTTTAACGGCGATAAAAATACTGTGCTGTGTTTACATTCACTGTTATGCACATGTTCTAGAACATACTTAATATGCGTATATAAATTCTAATGTTTGCATTTGTTTTAAATGACTGAAAATACGTGTAATCTTCTATCGAGCGTGAAAAGGAGCAGAAGCTAGCTACGTATATATATATATATATATATATATATATGTATGCAATGTATACATATATATGCATGTACATAGGAGCAGATCTCACGATTTCTTTGTTTTCGGTGAACCGTTGCAAAGGTTTATTCTTATATTTTTCTCCTAACTTTATCATACATTGTCTTTCCCCTCAATATTCAGCTGATTTTGTGTGTGTGCAAGCAGACGTGCATATGTTTTCCTTAGTTTAATTTTCCTTATATTTTGGTTCTGCCACCAGCAACACACGCAGTGCGAAAAGCAAAACAACACAACAGCCTGACTGTTGACTATTGCCCTCTATACATGTATATAAATATATGAGTGTATGTATAATATAATTGAGGTAAACTACAAATGTTTACTTATAAAAATCGAGACTTATGCGAATGTATAGATACGTACATATGTATGTTCGTACATACGTACGTGATGTGTTGGTTTTTAATTGTCGCTGCACTTGTATGAATGTGCCACGATGTATATTAAAGCAATTGAAAGAAATATTATCCAAATATTTATAAGCTTCGTTTCAAATAGCTGTCAAGTTAAATTAGGATTGCATAAAATTACAGAACAAGTTGGATAGGTGAGAGAGAGAAATTCAATACATTTACTTTTTGTAGCGGTATATCAAGCTCAGGTTCACGTGATCTTCGAAAAATATTATTTTTAGTCATTTATCATTCAAAAAACTCAAAAATTGTAATAAATTTAAATTTAAATAAATCGCTTATAATTTAATTATTGAATTCGTGTTATTTGATTGGCACATTTAATTTAATTCACATATTGCATAATAGAAATTAGAATCTTCAATCAATTCACTCTCGAAAAATTACTTAATCTAGTCGACTGTTTCTTATCAATGAATATAAATTCGTCTAAAATTTTTAAAGCATTATCTGTCTCTAAACAACGTGCTTAGCGTTAAGAATCTACTATATCAGGTGATTTTTTTTTTTTTTTTAATTGTTTCATTTTATTTATTTATTTATTTATTTTTTTTTTTTTCATTTTTTTACTCTCATGTACATTGCATTGCAAACAGCAATAAGCAATTAAAAATGAAATTTGCAACACCTTTCGAATTTTTGCTGTCATTGAACTCACTGACATGATTCTGCTCATCAGATTTGTGCTATGGACTATATAAAGCCTATGTAGTTCCTATATAGGATCTGTATGCATATAAAAACTAAAATCAGCATATACATATCTGAACATAAAAGTACTTTTAATCGGAATTAAGGTGGCTGCTGATATAAAATAGATTTAATTTATTAAAAAAAAAAAAAGAAATTTTAATACTTTTTCGCAAGTTTCGCTATTTATTACTTAACATCTCGAAAGCGGTCGAGATTATTGATTTATTTTATTCATAATTGATTCACATTTACGATTGTCAATATACTCATATAGTAAAAGAAGTCAAATACACTGATAATTAAAAGCAATACCGTTGATTAAACACATATGAAGATAATATATGACATTTGTATATATCAATATATAATTCCCCATTTTCCAGCAAGCTCACAATTACCGAAATGATAGCAAAGTATCACTTCTGTTTCAATTAGAATATTAATATATATTTTGTTCGACATTTTCCGAATAAATGCGAAATCTAATTAGCAACTCTTTTATATGAGACCGATAACGTAGTTTTGCTAACCAATTGATTCACACTCAATGAGCTCGCTAATTAATGTACGCATCAAAAAATATGTTGACGTCATTATATATGATCATTATATATTACTGATATGACCGCCCAACCGACCGATCAGATGTTGAGCACAACCGCCATTATACAGAGAATGTTGTAAATGAAATGAATATATATATGTAGAACTTGTTGTTATTTAATTACTTACTGGGTAATGAACTGTTTAAAGTCGCGTTCGTTATCTTTTGGAGAATATCATCATCATAATATATCATCTTTCATAGGGGTTTGAGAATATATTCAAGTAGATATAACGCTAGGTATAGTCGTCTGTTGTTCTTGACTAATTGTTAAAAAATTCTTCAAGTACATAGTTTGTATATCTATAATTATGCATATTTACAATTTAAATGACTTACGTCTCAGACACAAAGTAAATTCAAATACATTTACATAGCACGATAATTTGCGCTATTATTTTTACTTTTATACTGTAACAAACATAGCTCCACCTATAGAAACTCAAATTGTTGATTATGCGTGTCACACCGTGTATTTTGATTTATTTTATTCTGAACATTAACTAAGGAAATGTTTAATAAAGGTCAAGTTATAATTGATATGAGAAAGCAAATTGACTCCGGTCAATAAAAATACTGAAAATGATTATATTATAAATAGAAATATAATAAAATGAAAAGCTCACAGATATATTAATACAATACAGCTCAAGAGATTGCAGCCAAAAATAAAAAGTATTAGTACGTTAGAATATCTTTGGAGTCAAAAGCAACCATCGTTGAAAAATTTAGTTATTTCTACTTCCACGATCATACATAAATCAATCACAGCATGTTTTTGTCTGTTTGTTAATATGTAGGACATTATTATTTCATAAGGCTTGAATGTCAGTCTGTTGTCAAGAGCGCCATAAGTGAACGACCACAATTTGAATTACAATATGTAATTTATTCGCCTTGTCGATCGCCAATCGATCGAAGGTGGTTGCTCAGTTCAAACTTGCCGGATCGAAAATGAGGACATAGTCTTTTGGGTCTTTGAGGCATACGGGTACAGTTCGAAATTTAAATAATACTTTTTGAAACGAAAAAATGTTTATTGCCAACTACTTTGACCAAAAATTTGCTGCTCAAGTTTGTCTGTACTTTGAGTTTAATAATCGCCTTGTCACTGATTAAATATGTGTAAAAGGTCTAAAGTGCACAACAGCAGCAGTAACTTTTTATATAGTCAATTGAACGTGGAACACTCGAATTCTGTCTAAATATATATTGCTTATCAACAGTTCAGAAATTACGGCGATCACCACATGTACTTTTTGCACTATAAAATATTTAAAAATCATGTCTATTCTAATGCAGATGAAAAGAAATTATAGATGATTGCATAACCTAAAATCAGACTATACCAACTTTAGAGAAGCTTTCTAGTACGTGCACAAAAATTTTTGAAAATATCGGCATACAACTTAAAGGGTATAACGTTTAGAGGAAGCCAACACTGAGAAGGTCACCTGGTGCAAACTGGAAAAAGTAGTCTTTCGACCCTTCTTTTATAAACATGACCAACTGTAATAATAGTAAAAAAATTGTTATTATTATTAGTATTTACTTTGAGCGGACTCTAATAATTAAAGGTAAAAGGTAAAAATATAAAATAGTGTTTTTGCATTATTAAACCAATGTAATTTAATAAATATTTCGAGCATATTCTAAAAACATTTATATCGTGCAATAATATAGTCAATTTACCGCCCTATATGCAATCTTACCAGACAGCTGACATAGTCTGTACTTATATGAAGGTATTGTTGGGTCTGTCAACTTTGTTCACTAACACTATCAACCGAATGTATTTCATGACCCATTATATCAATTAACTTGTAAACACTTCACTTATCGAACTCAGACAATGAATGCACAGACAACTTTTATTTACTATACTATATCTCTCTACATCTTAATTTCAATTTCTTGAGTAGTACACAATATTTTTTCTAGGCTACGAATGCTTTCAGCAAGTGGCGACATAACTATTTTTTGTACCCTCAGTCCATCGAAAATGTGAATTTATGATATAATGATTTTGATAAAATGTACGTAACAAACATAACAGAACGTCGAACTAAGTGGATCTGGCTAAATGATCCGATAACTATTCCTGTTTGATTATTATTGATTTGACTGTTTCCAATTTAAAATTATATTATATTTTTTTAATTTTGGATAACGGTTCCCAATTAATTGAAGCTCAGTTTCAAACCTACATAGCTAATTTGAGACAAAGCTTGTAATTTTGCTAGATTTAAAAATATTCAATAAAATATAGAACTTCTTTGTGAAAATTTGTCTTTAAAATTTGTTAAGTTAGAGAGTAGGTTTTAAACAATCATGCTCGTTCATTGGAATGAGCGCATCCTAGCATATTCTAATAATCACAATTTCTATTTAATTGGGGTTGATTTGCAGTGTTTCTACACTGCTTCGGAAGTACTCGAACAATTCAATGGCGGTGTTCGTGGAGGCAATGCAGGTCGTCTTCGAATTGTTGGTTCGCCGATGTTGAGTTGTTTGTTTTTAATTAAAAATGTATATTCTTACATTTTCCCGCTTTAATAAGAGTATATAAAGTGACATATATTTATGCACATTCATAAACATATAATCAAAGAGACGACTCGTGGAAAGAGTATAAGAATGCTCGAATAGCAGTATTATATCTCATAGTTTTTACATCACTCCCACTTAATTTTATTGAAAAGGGAGGAACACTCTCAAGTATTATAACTGACAATTGAAATCTGTGTGATTATAATCAATAAAGTGAGCAGTAGTATTATTAAGTCTCTGTGAAGCGATTGACAATGCCAACAACGAATTAGATCTTGTAAGAGGAAACTTAAAAATGGGCTAGAACTATATATATATACTGACAAAGAACTATATATATACAACTGACAAAGAAAGTACTTCTTGTTTATTGTTTACACGTTCTTAAATCATATACAAATTAATTAAATATATAAATATGATTACACATCGAACTCAGAAGAAAGTATCGGACTGGACTTTACGCATTTACTAGCAATATATTAATTATAGAGATGAATGATATCACGATGAATTTATATAGATTGTAAATATGTAGTAACTCTAAACACTTGACAAAATTTCTGTTTCATTTAAATTGATAGATAGGGTACAATTAAATAGTAGTTCGTATCGTCGACAATTGATAGGTTTTTTATTGGCTTGCCAATGTATGTGAATCAAATTTATAGTATTGATTATATATATATATATCTATAGTACATATGGTTGTCATTGTCAGCTTTGCCTACTCGCATTCTCACTTGCAAGGTCTCTTCTCTGTCAGCTTTATTATTTAACGAACAACGAAATATTTTAACTCGTTAAGTTAAATATGGTGTAGTATTTATTAAATTTCTTAAATGGTTGAATATAATATAAAATATAAAAATGAAAAAAAAAAAAAAAAAAAAAAAAAAAAAAATATATATATATATATATATATATATATATATATATATGTTTTATATATAAATATGAACGTGTTTAGCCTCGTCTGATGAAGTGTCAAGATAATTGATATATGCCCATTTTATTTAAAGTGCCGACACAGTCATCATACGTGCTAATACGTATACGATTACAGTATAATAGAATAAAAATAATCCAAAATATAGTTTAAACTTAGAATTGATGTATATCTGTTCATATACTTGTATACATTTATGTATGTATATCAAATTTCATGACAGAGTTAAAATAGTTTGTTCATGTGGTAGACTAAAGACAGGAAAGCTGAGGTCGTGCTCAGCTTTGACTTACATGGGAATATCAAATTTTCTAGCCAATATATTGAGTTACTATATCCACAAATCAAATGCAATATCGAAACTACTTGTCTAGGATATGCCCTGAATTCTGAGAAGGTTTTATAGAATAATCATTCAATGTTTTTTTATACATATTAGATAAATAGGAGATACTCTAAAATTTTTAATTAACAGCGCAAATTCAATAAAAATTTTAATATTCATTATGAAAATGTATATATAATGGAAATTTAAGTTGTTTTTCAAGCATTTTAAATGTGCCAAGCGCTGAATCTGTATTCAACTTGAATGTATATACGACTTAGCTCAACGAACAATGACGTACGTAAAATAGAGGCCAAAGCAATCATCGTGAATATGCGAATTTGACATATTTATGTTCGATTACAGATCGAAACGTATCGGTATCAAAACAATTAAGAGCGTTGCAGTCGGCAGGAACCACTGAATAATACGCGTTCAGGGTCTTTGAACACATCAATGTTTATAAAATCTATAGTTCCCTATATCATAAATATCGAAAAGGATTGAAAATATACGGCCCAGCAGCATTTTATGCACTTTGTTCGAATGCTTCGCTTATTTCTATAGGCCAATATGGATATTGCCAATGATATAAGAAAGGGATGATCTATTTATATATGAAGGGATAATGGTCATAACATTGTCATTCTTTCGCCAGCTTAGTATATACTAAGTACTAATTTGCACGGTACCCATTTACATTTGATTCACAGCTATTGAAAGTGTATAATGTATGAATATATCCCGTTCTATAAAATATATAAAAATAATTAATGTCTATATGAAAGAAATGCTTTTTAACGCTTTTGAAGCTAAAATCTTGAAATCTTGAAGATTTACTTGTTGATATCCTGAACTTATAAAGTTTAGATTCAAATAAACTTTGTTTAATGCAAACCAGTATTTTGCAGTCGGTATAGGCTGAATGCAAAATTTTACCTAGTTTTTATATCATATCCAAAACAAATTAAGCGCCGAATCATTTGATTTTCTGTCGGTTCGGTCTATTTCTCTATATATGAGTAACGAAGTATAAACGATGATAATTGAACAATTTAAAAAAATAAATAAATAAAAAATAGAATGGATATAAAAACATCTGAAATTGATATATTTCTATGGTAATATGTAATACATATTTTTAACTTTCATTTATTTACAGCTAAATCCAGAATTTAAAATGGAACTGTAAGTAGTAAAATTAAGAAATAATAGTACAAAAACAGTGTTGGAACAACTAAACATTATTTTACAGAGAAGCGGCTGAGCCCGTAGAGCCGCACGCTCGGTGGGGATCTTTTTTTGCTAACCACTGGAAGGGATGTGTTGTATTTCTAATGCCTCTGGTTTGTCTCCCCATTATATTAATGAACAATATTCCGGTAAGAAAACCCCAAACGACTGTGCCTTGTGTGATATTCGACATATTTATTAATGCGATTCCGCATTTATCGTTTTAGGAGTACAGATGTATGTATATACTGCTGCTAATGGCTGTGTTTTGGGTCACAGAAGCATTGCCCTTATATGTTACATCAATGATACCAATTGTTGCATTCCCTACAATGGGAATTATGGTAAAAATACCGGCTGTCATTAGTCGACATATAATAATAGATTTGATTTTGTATAGGGATCCGAGGAGACGTGTATGACCTACTTTAAGGATACACTCGTCATGTTCATGGGCGGCATTATGGTTGCCCTGGCAGTGGAATACAGTGGTCTGCATAAGCGTCTAGCACTGAGAGTTATACAAATGGTGGGCTGCAGTCCCAGAAGGTTAGCATCTCCCAAACTCATGGTTGTAAAAATTTTACTTATTTCAGTAAACTTATTTTATAGACTACATTTCGGCTTGATTATGGTGACAATGTTCATATCCATGTGGATTTCCAATGCAGCCTGTACGGCTATGATGAGTCCGATTGTGCAAGCGGTGCTTGAGGAACTCCAAGCGGTCAGTATGAAAAAAATGGAGTGGGTAAACAACAATGGAAACTATTTTATTAACTATGCAATTTGTCCAACAGCAAGGGGTCTGCAAAATCTATCATGAACCAGAGTATCAAATGGTTGGTGGAAAAAACAAAAAGAAGAATGAGGACGAGTATGTATAATAATAGCTAAAATCTATTCAATTTTATACATTGTCTAATTTTACAGATTACCCTATCCAACAAAGGTGACACAGTGCTACTACCTAGGTATTGCATATGCATCGTCTCTGGGCGGATGCGGCACCATAATTGGCACTGCAACAAATCTAACATTCAAGGGCATCTATGACACTGCTTTCCCCAACTCCACCGAGAAACTAGATTTCCCCACGTTTATGTTCTATTCGGTGCCATCAATGTTGGTCTATACAGTGCTTACGTATGTTTTTCTACAATGGCACTTTATGGGTCTGTGGCGGCCTAAGAGCAAAGAGGCACAAGAGGTACAGGTGGGCAAGGATAACGCACATGTGGCCAAGAAAGTCATTGATCAACGCTACAAAGAGCTGGGTCGTATGAGTATACATGAAATCCAAGTGATGATTTTATTCATTATCATGGTCTTCATGTACTTCACAAGAAAGCCGGGTATCTTTACCGGATGGGCTGATTTGCTGCCCGACAAGTGAGTATTTCTTTTGAATGCTAAACATAACAGAGTAACTCTTTTCAATTTCTTCATTAATTATACTGTCTTATTAACTATAACTAAAAAGAACAGAGAATCTATGAATCTAAGTCGCTTCAAATATCATATGAACTACGGCCTTTGGTTAAGGCAACACTAGAGAATATAATCTTTAAGTGGAGGCTTAGAGACACTGACACAACCGGTTTATCTGTTATAATATGACATTTAATATAAAAGCGAAATTCCATATTTTAACTAATCAAACGTTCATGCTATTATATTATTAAACTCATTCACGAAAGTGAAATGTGTTTATGTATATTTATATGTATGTATATTCATAAGGAAGGAAACATTTCTATGAAATTAAAAAAATATAAACAAAATGATAATATAAAATTTAAACAAGTAAGAAAGCTCTAGTCGAGACTGCTCGACTACGAAATCCCCTGATCCCTTCCAGGAACTTATATTTCAACAATTCTTCGTATCTTTCTGCTTCACATGAAACACAAGCACTCAACCACACAGCACACATACACACAGGCACACATAGGCACCACGCAAAAGCACGCATAGGCTGCAGTGTGGGCTTACTATTGGAACTGAATTGTTTAATAACTTTACTTGTCGATGGACTATCTTCATGAAACGTTTATATCGTGATTATAATATTGAAATGCATGTATTTGTCAAAGCACAATTCTCTAGTATTTGAAATACGCCTTTTACAAATGTATGGGTGAGGGGGTGGATGTAGGCGCGGGGGGTAATTATAACAAATCGAAATTCTATAAAAAATGTTGAGACTCTAGCCCTAAAGATGTAGGCGATAAAATTTTATAACTGCTTGTCGATAAGCTTTTTAATCGATAACAAAATAACGGGATGAGCTATCGTTTTTACTGATAAACTTGATATGCGCGCTCAATATACGGACATTTAAAAAAAAAATTTAAGTCTCTAGCTCTCATATGTTCTGAGATCGACGCGTTTAAACATACGGACAGACGAACAGGGCCAAATCGACTCAGCTCGTCGCCCTGATCAAGAATATATATACTTTATGGGGTCTGCCACGCCTCCTTCTGCCTGTTACATACATTTTAACAAACCCATTATACCCTGATTTCCCATTCATTGGGATCAGGGTATAAAAAGTTGGTGATTGGGTGATTCAACACAGACCTCTCCCTCCCGATCAATAATTATAATAAAAGTGTTTAATTTTGTATAGTCGATTTGATCAAGTATCCTAGTTCTTTGTTTTGCTATAAATGGATGGATTGTTGTCTACTGATGTTTTATTAGCTGATATTATTAAGAATTTAAGATTATGTCCTACATAATTATTATTAACTATACGAATAAGTTTATTAGTCGACTTAATATTAGCCTAGTGTTCAGTCTACTATATAAAATATAAATTGTGTTTAATTATGCATGATCTATCTTTTTTAATTACTGCTAGGGTGATCAAAAACTCGATGCCAACCATTTTTGTAGTGATTATGTGCTTCATGCTACCGGCGAACTATGCATTCTTACGATATTGCACACGTCGCGGACCTGTGCCGACATCGCCGACACCATCACTGATCACCTGGAAGTTTATTCAGTCTAGGGTGCCATGGGGCCTGATCTTCCTGCTAGGTGGTGGCTTCGCCCTGGCAGCTGGCAGCAAGGAAAGCGGCATGGCAACATTGATTGGCAATTCGATGAGTGGTCTGAAGGTTCTCCCTAACGCAGCATTGCTATTGGTCGTCATTCTGGTGGCTGTATTTCTGACCGCCTTCAGCTCAAATGTGGCCGTTGCCAATATTCTCGTACCTGTGCTCAACGAAATGGTGCGTCCAAAAGTCTATTAAAGTTGTTGAACCGACTACATATTCATCTCTTTCTATATTACAGTCACTGGCACTGAAGATACATCCGCTGTATCTAGTGCTTCCAGCAGGCCTCGCTTGCAGCATGGCCTTCCACTTGCCGGTGAGCACGCCGCCAAATGCTTTGGTTGCTGGCTATGCGCATATACGCAGCAAGGATATGGCGATAGCAGGTATTGGACCTACGATTATCACCATCATTGTGCTATTCATTTTCTGTCAAACATGGGCTATGGTCATCTATCCAAACCTGGACACATTCCCGGAATGGGCACAAATTGCCGCCGAGGAAGCAGCCAACAAGAGTCGCCTGCTAGCCGAGTTAGCTGTCAATAAGGCGAACATGTTGGAGCTGGCCGCAAATGCGACTCGCCTATTGACAAACAATACTGAACTCTTAACTGATCTAACCACTGGTAGCTCAAATTTGGTGGGCGACCTGATTGCCAATAGCTCACAGCCATTAGCTCAATTGGCCGTCAATGGCACACGATTGTTAACTGATATTGCCTTAAACAAAACCCTCTAATTGGAGGTGACTAACTATTTAGTTGTCTTGTCTAAAAGTGGCCCCATAAATAACGTCGCGTGGGGACCTGTATAAAACAACACACAAGTGCCTTTGACTAAATATTTGTACGATCTACAACACAATTAAGTAAAAAGTTCAAAAACAATAAAAACAATTGAAAACAAAGCTAAGACAATTATACTTTGGAACGAATTTACAAAGCCCAAAAATTAAACTTCGAACTCATTAATTATAACTGTTTTCGTGTGACACTATTAGACTAAAATCTACAGATAACTGACATTTTTATATAGCGAGATGATTGTATGAAAGTTAACAATAATTAGGATATAATACATCCTTTCAGCAACCAGGCGCATTTACTAAAAACCTTTAAGGGTAAACAGATTTATGAAAAATTACGTGTGGTAGTTAATAATTGCATTTAGCGAAAATAAAATGTTTTATATTTATATACATATATATTTGTTTGTGTGAAACAACAGGCATTGAATGTATTTTTATACTCTTTTTTTAGTAACTAGACTGACGTATCGTGGTTTTGCAAATGTAATTTTATGAAATTCGGTAGGAACTTTTGAAAACAATACTATTTTAATCAATATATTGAATGCATACAGAAATAAGCACACAAATAGAATAAGTCTTAATAATTCATACGTTAAATACAATTCAAATGATACAGTTTTTATATAGTTTTAAAATCAAATAAAAGATTAAAATGGAAAAAAACTCATTGCATAGTGATTTTCAATCACTACTGTATTTTTAATACCTTGGTCTAACGGGAAGAATGGGTAAATAATTTAAAATATCAACCAACATAACATGTATATTTCTTTTAAAAGTATCTTGATTATTAATGTGATAACGATGAAAAAATTATTAATTTTCAACTATAACCCTTCGCCTTTTTGTCCATTGCAGTCTTTTTATGTTTTATGTTTTTTATACTCACACGAAAGTGAATGAACGCAATTTTTTCGATACTATTGAGTTTATTGAGATTCGCGGCTTAGGACATATATTCCTATACCCTCGAATTAGGGTGTTAACATTTTTCTGATAAGTTCCCGGAAAGTTCGTTTTCCGGTATGCCAGAAATAATATTAATTGAAGAGCAAGAATGCTAAAATTTAAAATGTATACTCACGTTGACCACTTAAGATTAAATAGTTATGGCGGATATATCTACGCCCACAGGGGGCGTGGCAAACCACAAAAGTTTATTTCTCTTAGAGTTTAAGAGCTAGCTGAGTTTTCCATAGATGACGACCAGAAATAAACAATCTTAAACATAAAACTCTTGTTTTACATCAAAATATTAGTTTTATTACGAATCGTTACCAATATATATTTTTTCTTTATTGCTAATTTTTACCATAGTAAAACAAGGCACACGAGTGGGGAGGGGTAAATATTATTGAGAACCAAAAAATTTATCCGCAACCAAAGAAGTCATATTTGGATCAGTAGAAAGCTAGATTTAAAAAGCCGAACGCTGATCTCTGTGCAAACTAAGTCAAACATCTAGAACTTGGAGGACTTGATTAAATTGAGAGCCTCGGTAAGCATGCGTCCGAAATCGGCATGCACCAGCGTAAAGTTCTTAACCGCGCGCTCTTGCAAGAACTGACTAGCGTTGCTCAAATTGTCGGCTATGTTCTGCACTAGACGTTTCTTAGCACAATTGTCGAGGACATGCACCCAGAAATCGGTTACCTGACCATAATTGTCCTCTGTGTCACCGCTGCTGTACCTATAGACGTCGCCGGTCACCGGGCAACAAGTAGACAAGGCACGAGCGCGTGGGCATTCCTGGGGACCATTGAACGAATTTGGAAAATAGTTGGGAGCTCCATCCTGATTGTCGGTGGCATTCATGAGGCCATCGCGTTGATAATTATTGACCTTAACACGATACGGACAATTGACTGGTATCTGCAAATAGTTAGGTCCCAAGCGATGACGATGTGTATCGGAGTAAGAGAATAGACGGCCCTGCAACATCTTATCCGGCGATGGCTCAATGCCAGGCACCAAATGCGCCGGGCTAAACGCAATTTGCTCCACCTCGGCAAAGTAGTTCTTTGGATTGCGATCTAGAACCATTTTTCCCACTGGTATCAATGGGTACTCCTTGTGGGACCAAACTTTGGTCACATCAAACGGATTGTACTTGAACTTCTTGGCCTCCTCGAAGGTCATCACTTGAATATAAAATGTCCAGCTGGGAAATTTGCAAGTCTTGATGCGATTGTACAAATCACGTATGCTATAGTCGGGATCACTCGACGCCAGATCAGATGCGGTCTTCACATCTAAGTTCTTAATGCCCTGATCTGTCTTGAAGTGGAACTTTGCGTAAACAGGCTCACCCTTGGCATTGACCAACTTAAAGGTGTGGGAGCCATAGCCATTCATGTGGCAAAATCCGTCAGGTGTTCCGCGATCACTGAAAAGGAACGAAACTTGGTGGGTGGATTCAGGGCGCAGGGTGAGGAAGTCCCAAAACATATCTGCATCCTTCAAATGCGTCTGTGGGTTCCGCTTTTGGGTATGTATGAAACTGGGAAACAGTATAGGGTCGCGTATAAAGAAAATGGGCGTGTTGTTGCCCACTAGATCCCATATGCCATCATCTGTATAAAATTTAACAGCAAATCCTCGAGGATCCCGTACCGTATCCGCCGAGCCGCTTTCGCCGCCCACCGTTGAGAATCGAACGGCTACAGGGGTGCGCTTTTTGACCTTCTCAAACATCTTGGCAGCGCAATACTTAGTGATGTCGTGAGTAACCTCAAAGTAACCAAACGCACCGCCGCCCTTGGCATGAACCACACGCTCCGGAATGCGTTCGCGATCAAAGTGAGCCATTTCGTCTAGGAAATTGACATCCTGCAACAGAATCGGACCGCGAGGACCAACCGTTTGCGTAGCATCTTTAATGCCAATTGGTGCGCCACTGCCAGTAGTAACTACGCCTGGTGATTCCTACAAGCAAAAAGAAATATTATTATTATCCAGACTTCCATTTTACATAAACATGCAGCAACGTTTTCTCGTTTTTTTTTTTTTTTAGATTACCTAATTTTTCAATTATATATATGTTATTTTCTTAGAGTGTGTGCATCGCATTTAATGGGCAGTTGGCAATGCAATGCACCGCATATAGAAAAGCGTACTCCACCCAGGAATATATTACACAGGAATATATTAGTAAAAGATTACAATATACTTAAACACTCTTCTATTGTCAATAGGTAGGATTCTTTGTTTTGAACCAGGGTGCAGCAGTTTCCACTCCCCGGAATAGTTTATCAGTTATTCCACGCGTAGAGGCGCGCACATAGTCTGCTTACTAATGGTGACTTCGAGATTCAGCGCTGACTAATGATGAATTGCTTAACTGATTAAATTCAGTTTGAATTAAGTGAAATAAGAGAGGGATTATTTAATTATTTATTCGTTTACTAATTGTATCTGGAAGTTACTTCTCTGTATCTAACAATCGCAACTAACTAGCTAGCTGACGAATGCAAGTTAAATGTTTACTATCTGAATACTTTATCTACGACCTTTAAATCTTAATACTTTCTCGCAAATAAATGAAGTGGTTTACCAATTGTTATCGCTCTCAAAGAAACATGAAAATACTAGCGATAATAAGAGGACACAAACAGACAAATGAATATTGACACAACGAAAATATAAAGACATTGGGGATCTAGAAAACGTTTTTCGTCCGTTACTCGTCAGTTAGCTAAAACTGATCCAATTCCTCAATAACTGGCATATATAGTGTATATGCCGAGGTGCTGAAAAGAAACGGTTTTCTATTTTTGTTCTGATATGCAATCGCGAGCATTTGCACTTTGAGTTAGAAATAAATTAATGTGGGGCCACTTGGGAGGGCGCTGTTTGAAAGATAATAAGTAGAAAACAATAGGAGGTTCGTTGTGTGTGCGTGTCTAAAGAGCAAATTGATGATAAGACCATCGATCGATAGTACAAAAATGCAAAGCACAGGAATTTATAATTGACGGTTGTATGCTTAAAAAACAAGAACGAAAAACAAGTTAATAAAACATTTACAGGTTGTGTCGATGTCTCGCTAATTTCTACAGAGCAAACCAAGAAGTCTTAAAAGGAATGTACAGAAAATATGGTTGCATGTCTCAAAAATGTTTCAAACTGCTCAGAAATATTGCAATATATATTTATATGCATATCAATTTCGGGCATTCCTGCAAAACAAAGAAGTCAGAAGTGTTTGTTTCAGTCATTTTATAAATAGACGTATTTGAATAATGCCTGACAAAATGCAGTTTCTCGTCAGCCTTCATAAAAAGTCAGTCAAAAGCAGCAACCACGACACGAACACTTTTGTGGGTCTAAAGCTTTCAATGCGAAATTTCGAAACATATTCTCACATATGTGGTCGAAGCCGAGTGCCAAATGGATTGCATAACCAAATGCTGCAGCTAATTGTTGGTATGTTTGATTATTTGCAATCGCTATAAGGCAGACCTCCAACTCCTCTAATTTGTATCGAACTAGTTTGATCGGGTTCAACGCCTTGGTAAATGGTCTCTATCTCCATCTCTCTTTCTCTGTCTGTCACTCTCAAATGCTAGCAACCAGTTTTGTGCAATATCGAAGTGAAAACCTTGCTGGTTGAAACTCCTAAGGCAGCCTAGAAATGCATTTAAAAGTTTTGCTTCAAATATTTTTATTCCAATGTGAGGTCGAGTGCATTCAAGCATAAAACTGAAAATACCGCTTTTACAATCAAATTAAATTATACAATTTCAGCTTTGAAGATATATATACATATATATTCATATCAGATTACCGTAAGGTAATCAAGGATTTATGTTATGGAAAAGTAGATCCTACAAATTACTTTTAAATATCTTTGACGATCTATCGATCACAATATGTATTTTCTATATCTATTTGGAACCAAAAGAATATATATATATATATATATATAGACTTCCCCGGCCTTTGGATTAGGTACAATTGGAGCTATGCGACTAAATATAAACACACAGATATAACATACACATATATATATATAAAGCTGCAGATAAGCGTTATCACAGAATAAGCGATAAGATTAATTATGGATTTATAAATAATGAAGTTTTTGTTTATATAAGATTAAGTGCTTTTTACTCAGAAGATGCAGAGAGATACTTAATTGTTTACAACAAAAAACAAACAACATGACACAACAAATATGAAACAAAATACACAATTAAAGGTTTATGCAATATTGCATGAAGTTAATGCAAAAATGTGTTAAATTAAACTGTAACCCCATATCCATTCGTATATGCATTGTGTTGCTGTTTTAGAAAGAGAGAAGAGAAAGAGTGAGAGAGAAACAGACGAGAGATACGACAAAGGAAGATTTGAACCGCGCATTGGGCACGAACAAAACAACAATGCGTATATTTGAACTTTGGCTCTGCCAGTACAATCTACTGCAAACTTCGCAGTACGACAGAAAGTTGAGATTAAATGTATATTTTTTCTCTAGTGTATATTTTGAGACGTTTTATAGTTACTAAGTTACCTTTTGGCAGTTCTTATAATCAATCAATTGATTTGAAGCAGCATCGCGTGTAGCCATTTTGATTGCCCTATTTATTTACTTTTAATAACCAAAAATTTTGAGTATACTTTAATCACTTAAAAGTTTCTCGCGTTATTTCTGATATGCGGTCAATTTTGTTAACTAAAGCACGTAGAACTCAGTGCTCATTGCTTTTATAGGCGGTTTGTCATTTACCGTGTTCTGTGTGGCCGTATAACTTTACTACTAAAATCTTAAGTGTAAGCTATTTTTACATTCAAAGCGCGCACAAATTTAAAAACCGCTTTCTGATATCTGCTGGAATAACATTATTACTGTTATTTACAAGTCTATATAATTTTATATAAATTGAGAGCAGCGTTTGTAAAAATAATATGGAGCGTAACAGAAATGTTAATTGAATTCATGTTAATTTTCGTGGTGGCTGGCGATACACTATACTATCGATATTTTGAAGATTGTTTTCTTTGTTGAATTGTATTTGCGTAAGTTGGCAGCTTACTTTTAATGTAAAGGTTGGCAGCCCTCCATATTTTTAGTCACTTTCTCAGTCATTCATTCTTCGTACGTTCGCTAGCCTTCGTCTCTCTCGATTTTTGAAGTAGTAGTGATTTCTTTTTATAAAAATCTCAAATATATACATAGTATATACAGCAAAACCGATTATATATATTTTTATGTACATACACATAATAAATATAGTGCAACATATTAGCATAAATTAAACCATAAGTTTAAGTGCAATTGCAATCAAAATTCAATGGCACTTTCGTAAAGTTTCTTTTTACGTAAAATACTCATAAAAAACGGCGCGTGTGAAAATTTTCAACAACGACGTAGCAGCAAAAGCAGTCTCAGTGTTTCTCTCCTCTACGTTTCTTTGCTGCAAAAGGAGAAGCTGAGCAACAACAACGCTACAACAAAATTCCCCACACACAAAGTAGGCCAACAACAACAAAAAACAGCAAAGCAAGCAACAGCACAGCAACAACAAAGCGTGTATGTGTATTAAAGTGTATTATAATAAAACAGCGAGCGTGTGTGTGTGTACAATACAAAAAAGAAGTATCAAAAAAGTAGAAAACTCAGCGACCGACAATTTTGTAATTGTGTCAGCCTATTTGTGTTTGTGTGCGTATGGGTGTGTGTGCCGGTGTGCGTGTAATGATTTAAATCAAATGTCTTGAACAAATTTGATTTCTGACATTCAAACGTAATGTGCGTATATGCAAAATAAAATATATTAATTTGTATATGTATATGTATTTGTAAATAATGTGTAAATGTAAAAATTCGTATACATACATACATATGTGTGTATTTTGGCTTGCGTTCATATCGAGAAGACAAATTGTAAAATTGTCTTTGTTTCGTTTGTAAGACGCGTCTGCGGGCTGGCTTAAAGTATAGCAATAAGGTTCTTTGCCGTCGAAATATCGTTGCCCACTGCACAGTGTCACCGACTTCGACTTCAATTCATAAAGGGATGAACCCATTGCCAATGTCTGCAGATGTTTGTGTCTACTGTCGCGTTGCGTAGGTGTATGAGTGATATTGAACGTTGGCTAAGAACAACGAAACGAACTTTTTGAATATTTGCGTCGTCAATTATAATATGTATAAAAATGCCTTCAGCTTATGATGTGTTTTTGTTGCAGGCTTGCTGATTGCCTGATAAATGCTTGCGAAATATAAATTGAGAAAAAAATTGAAATAATTGTGTATATTCACTAAATCTCTCTCACTCAGTTGTTTTATCTTATTCTTAATAGAATAGTTATGCATAAATGAAATAAAATGAAGTTCAGCTACGTCGATCCTGACGCTGCAGGACAGGTTTATAAGGGCAAACATTTAACATGAAGACACTAAGCTACTAATACATATGAATTCAGCCTGTCTTTTGCACAGTAAGTGCGTGTGTACAACAATAACAACAAAGGCAAGCATCGCATCACTAGAAAGCAAAGTGAAATTTAATAAAGCAACAACAAAAACACGCAATACCAATTCAAAACCGTTATTCAACAATTTCAAGAAATAAGTGAAAGAAGGCAACAAATACTGGTTTTCAAAAACACGCATACACATGTTCATAACCATGTGTATGTGTATATGTATATGCATAATTTAATGTTGAAAGAAACAACAAATAGAGAGGAGCTACAACTAAAAAGTTGCTGTGCGAGAGATTTGTACGTGTATTATTAGCGTCGTGTGTATGTGTGGGACAAGCACATGTGTGTGTAGTTTGTGAACTATGCGAGAAATAGCTAAACAAAGTGAAAAGCAATGCTAAAATAATAACAACAATTATCTGAAGTGAAATAAAGTTGAAGTCTTTTAAAAATCTTTAATCTAGCCGAATGCTCACGTCACACACAGACGCACCATAGCAGCGGGAGTAAAAGCAGCGACTATTTGAGCGGGCGTAGCTGCAGGACACAATTATCACTGCAGGGTCTGAATTATCAGTCAGAGATTTAAAACGAACACAATTTTCAAGGACTTTCATAAGCTGCTTTTCAATTTTCATAAGGTCAGTTGAGTTGAGTAGTTACGTATGTGTGGAAGTTTTGCCACTTAATTAATATCCAATAGGCATTGCTCCAAACTGTTTTTGGTTTACTAAAAAGCTGACGATGTAATTGTAACTGCAATTCAAATTTATACAATCCTAGTGTAAATGAAACAACTTTGGTTTGGATTAAACTCATCTCTCAATTCGTCCACTATATTGCCATGTTACGTTCTTTAGTTTCATTAATAATACGTTAATAATTACATACACATTTTGCTATCTAATCTACAATTAATAAAGTTAAACTTGTCTTGATCAAATTGTCTTGCTTCAATAATTAATTAATTAATTTTCTCCATTAGAAACTATTTTTATCAAGGTCGTCTGCAGTATCTGAATGGTGGGGCCTTACAAGAAATTTTGTTTCATTCAAGTATATTTGTGATTAATATATAATTTACTATTTTAATGTTTATTCAAGAGCAATATATATATATATATATATATATACACTCATGGTCAAATTAATAGGTGTAAAATTTATTTTTTATTTAAAATGTAATTCCGACTATATTTTCTCATGGGCTTAACCGTCTTCTTTTTATATCTAGTATCCAATTCTTTGCCTTTTGGTCTTCGAACATGTCTTTTTTGAGTCATTCCCAACAAAATTTGTTTTCGTTTCATCACTCCAGAGAATTTTTCTCCATTTACGCTCTCCCTCTAAGCCACACCAGGCCTTGTGAGATTGAGCAAAATGTTTGCTCATCTCAAAATTTTGATCCACGCAGTAGAGGAACTCTGCGAACAGCTCTCCTAGGTAGATCCGAGCCTAATAAACGTCGACAAATAGTTCGTGCTGATACCACATTGCCCATTTCGCTGCCAATAGCTCTCGACGACTTAAAAGGGTCCGTTTTAGCCAAGGTGACTATACGGGAATCGTCTGTTACGGTAGTTTTCCGACGGACACCTGGATTCTTTTTAACTTTTTTTTATTTTGGGGCATTTGTGACGATGTTTTCTGGTCGTCCCATAAGTGATGCAATGCATTTATAAGTTTTACCCTCTTCACGAACCTTAAGAACGAGATTTCTCTCTTCAGCACTGCAGTGAACTCCATGACCCATCTATTTTTATTAAAATGTTGCAAATAAATATTTTTATGCTTCAATCTAATCATATTCAATAAAAATAGTACCTTTGCATACTCAAAAACCTTTCAATATTTTTTTTTTATTAAAACACACCTATTAATTTGGCCAGCAAAATTTTGAGTATTTTGTGAACTATGCCAAAATGAAACTAAACATTATTATTTTTTAAACTTTTTTGTTGTTGTTACAGTTCTAAGACATGTCTATTTTCGAATACAAGTGGTTTTTTTTAGTTACATGAGAAAATATAGTCGGAATTACATTTTAAATAAAAAATAAATTTTACACCTATTAATTTGACCATGAGTGTATATATATATATATATAGCGATTTAAATCTAAAACCTAAGCTAAAAGTTATGTGTTCACGTCCGACTTTTAATCTTTTCCCATTAGAGATGGGCCAGAGTATGAATTCTGGAAATAAGTATTTACTTGTGGCATAATAATATTTCAAAGTTTTTGTTTTTTTTTATACCCTGATCCCATTAAAAATGGGAAATCAGGGTATAATGGTTTTGTGAAAAGTATGTAACAGGCAGAAGGAGGCGTGGCAGACCCCATAAAGTATATATATTCTTGATCAGGGCGACGAGCTGAGTCGATATAGCCCTGTCCGTCTGTCCGTCTGTCCGTCCGTCCGTCCGTATGAACGCCTAGATCTCAGAAGATATAAAAGCTAGAGACTTCAAATTTTGTATGCATACTCATGTATACCATACGCAGTACAAGTTTGTCTTTTGTTTTCGATAACTCGAATAATCGATAAATTGATTTTGTTTATTCACCGTAATTTCAATACTTTTAGACCTGGAGACTTCAGATTTAGTGTGTATATACATCTGATCAATACGCAGATTTTGTCATTTACAGATTTTGGATACCCCCTTCGCCCCCAATTTGCAAAAAACGTATTTTAAGTACTAGAGACTTGTGCTTTAAAATGTACACACATTTGCACATTGTGATCACGTTCTGAAAGTTTCATGAAGATAGTCCTACTACAGGAGAAATTATTCAGCAACAAAATTCTCATAGTATTGCCCACCCTGCAGCGCAGCCCAAGCGCAGTCGCTGCTTACTGCGCAGTTAACAGAGCGCATGCTTATGCGTGCGTGAATATCAGCTCTTTGTAGGGATCAGGGTATCTTCTAGTCGAGCACTCTCGACTATAGCTTCCTTACTTGTTATATTTAAACTAAGATTTGTTTAGATATGTTTGAAGCCAATATCATAATCGTATCGCGTGTAGATTCCAAAGTAAATATCCGTGGAATATCATAATTACATTAATGTAAATTTCTAAAGAGATAATACATTGTTGTTCCTGTTAAATTGTTTTGGTGATTGTGATATTTTATATTTTGTGCGTGACACGAACGTATACACGATACGTTACAAGCTTTAAGCACCATTATAAAGCATTGCCTTCTTAATGATTTAAACTGGTTTATTTCGAAACACAATAGAATAAATAACTGTTTGTGTGTATCATGAGTTGGCAACAAACTTTGCCACCTTTGTCTATAAATAAATATACAGTGTCGTGCACTTGAAGAGGTTTGGCCTTTTAAAATTAATGAAATATATTTCATTTTAATAATATTAAATAAGATAATAGCAAACAAGTAAGAAAGCTCTAGTCGAGACTGCTCGACTAGGAGATACCCTGATCCCTACAAAGAGCTGATATTCACGCACGCATAAACGCGCGCTCTGCTAACTGCGCAGTAAGCAGCGACTGCGCTTGGGCTGCGCTGCAGTGTGGGCAATACTATGAGAATTTTGTTGCTGAATAATTTCTCCTGTAGTAGGACTATCTCAATGAAACTTTCAGAACGTGATCATAATGTGCAAATGTGCATACATTCCAAAGCACAAGTCTCTAGTACTTAAAATACGTTTTTTGCAAATTGGGGGCGAAGGGGGTATCCAAAATCTGTAAATGACAAAATCTGCGTATTGATCAGATGTATATACACACTAAATCTGAAGTCTCCAGGTCTAAAAGTATTGAAATTACGGTGAATAAACAAAATCAATTTATCGATTATTCGAGTTATCGAAAAAAAAGATAAACTTGTACTGCGTATGGTATACAAGAGTATGCATACAAAATTTGAGGTCTCTAGCTCTTATATCTTCTGAGATCTAGGCGTTCATACGGACGGACAGACGGACGGACGGACGGACAGACGGACAGGGCTATATCGACTCAGCTCGTCGCCCTGATCAAGAATATATATACTTTATGGGGTCTGCCACGCCTCCTTCTGCCTGTTACATACTTTTCACAAAACCATTATACCCTGATTTCCCATTTTTAATGGGATCAGGGTATAAAAACAGTTTCAGGTCTGCAAATTTATTTGTAATATAGTTTATGAGTTTAGGAGACTTTTCTGGAGAAATGCGCATTTGCTCCGTTCAATCGTCGCTGAAATGCGCTTAAATGAATTATAGCATAACTCGAAAGTAAATAATCCATCCATCCGTCCATCCGTCCGTCCGTATGAATGCCTAGATCTCAGAAGATACAAGACCTAGAGCCTTGAAAATTTGTATGCATACTCTTGTATACCATACGCAGTACAAGTTTATCTTTTTTCCTCCAATAACTCGTCCGATTACTTTTTTAACGATAATAATCGATAAATTGATTTTGTTTATTCAGCGTAATTTGAACACTTTTAGACCTGGAGACTTCAGATTTGGTGTATACATACATCTGATGAATACGCGGATTTTGCAATTTAAAGATTTTGGATACCACGCCCCCTTCGCCCCCCATTTGTTAAAAAATGTATTTTAAGTACTAGAGACTTGTGCTTTGGAATATATACACATTATACACATTATGATCACGTTCTGAAAGTTTCATGAAGATAGTCCCACTACAAGATAAATCATTCAGCAACAAAATTCTCATAGTATTGCCCACACTGCAGCGCAGCCGAAGAGCAGTTAGCTGACCGCGTGGTTATGCGTGCGTGAATATCAGCGCCTTGCAGGGATCAGGGTATCTCCTAGTCGAGGAGTCTCAACTAGAGCTTGCTTACTTGTTTAGTGTTATGCTTAAAGGAACTTTCATTTGTTAATTAAACATTGAAGTGCTGTAATTTAAGGATTCAGGAAAGCTGATTAAACTCTTGGTCTTCAATAACAACTAGAGGGAACAGTGGAAGACCATAGTATAAAGTATTCACATATATTCCTGATCAGGAAGAGAGAAACTGAGTCGATCTGAAAAGATTGACAGACTTCAGACGAAAATATAACAGACTTGAAATTTGTATATATTATATTTAAATTATTGGGTGCCCATCTTTGGATTGTACTTTTATACAATTTAATTTTTTGTTATATTTATAGAAATATATTTGAGATAATTCCTCCAAATTTCAGTCCGTATTGGATTCCTATTTAATGGAGCATATTGTATTCAAATAGTTAAAGCCCTTCGCACTTTAATGAATACATCAACTATATTTTTGTATTCAAATTTTCTACTTTCAGATGCTGAATGTCGTCAATATTTTTAGAAAGTGTTCCAAACTTGTTGGACTGTAGGTCACAAAGGTAAATATAATTATTGATTTGTATATATAATTTATAATTAAGTAGTCATTTTTTGATATAATATGTGATACGAACACCCAAATAATGAAAAGAATTAGTTAACTAAGTCATCTGAAATTTTCATTTTCTTTATTTTCGCATTTCGTAATCAATCGAGTATTTAATAATAAAATTTAGTTATTTGCTTTTGTGTTTTTATTTTTAACCTGTACATTTCATAAAGGTTGCTGGTCGTTGCGCTCTTATTTTAGTATTGTGCTTCGTTTTAGTTAAAATTCCGTTGCGCTCGCACTCCGCTCTTTCCATCTGTGCACATGCTTACATACATACACAAATAATCATTCGCATACTTATTTATATTACTTGCATCAACAACAACAGCGAAGACAAAAATGCGTCACAATTTATTTACATTTTCGCTAACGGCAGAGGGAACACAGAGCACTCACACTCATGTTGTCGCATGCACATGTGTGCACACATACACTGATAGATGCATAAATTTTGCTTTTATGCATGTACATATGTACGTATTTTAGGCCTTGACCTCTACAATCGACAGACAGTTCGCAACTGCCGCAGTTTCTTCGTCGACTACGTCGGCTGCTTTTTGACGAAGTTTGCTTTCCATCCCATTTCGTTTTTCTTTCTTTTCATATCAATTGATTGTTTATTTGCAATAACCCAACACATACAAGCAATAATGTTGCAGTATGGCGCTACCGACTGAATTATACTGATTCAGGGCCTCAAAACAGTTGAAATTTTAAGTTTTTCGATTGCAGTCCCGCAGTAGTTTATATCCTATAATGTTTTCGAGCTAGAAGCTTAAAATAATCAATATCGTGGCGTGTCGTATCGAAATTATCCTCTAATGTATGAGCAGGCCCAATATTTTACAGTTACTTTACTGTAAAATCCAACTAAACTGAATTAATAAAATTTAAATAATTGGAGTAAACTACAATATGATCCACAAAACTATTTTAGTAATATAATAAAAAAAAAAATTAGTTTGGGGGCGTGGCCAATAGAAGGTAAAACCATAGCTTTGGAGCTAGGGCTTTCAGATAAGTTATTGCAAACTCCTTATCAAAAAAATTTCTGTTTCGGACCGTGAATGAGTATTATTCCGTCAGTAACGACCAAGTTACACACTCTTCCTTTTTTTAATACATCACTCCTAAATAGCCTATATTATTGATTTATTTTTTGCTTTGTATACAAATACATACTTCATGATCATGAATAATAATTGATGTGAAACTGAGTTTTGTATTCGTTTTCGTGCTTTGAAATTGTAATTTTGTTTACATAACCTTACTTTCTTATTGCTAAGGTAACTGAGCCATCTTCTAGTATCAGATAAGATATATTTCTGCATATAAACCAATTCCGATGCATTTTTATAGGGGATATTATGTTATGAGACAATAAGGTTTTGTAGAGTGGTTTATTCTTATTTATTTCTTTACTGCGTCTTTTCTCCTTTCTCTGCAGAGATGCCTAATTTGGTATTGTTTATTAGGTTATCAAAGTCGGTTTGGCCAACTAATTTGCAGTTTGTTAAGAACATTGAATTTTAGTGAACTTGAAGGTGATCTAAAATGAGGTCATTGATTGCGATTGTATTGTCTAATTTTGTTTATTAGTAGCGCAAGTTTTTCTTTCATACCTATATTTAATATCGATCAGAACTTTTTAGATATATGATTGAAGTTTCATATGATACATTTCTTAACAGTTCCCAATTCCCAATCATTTAAATAAATTTAATTTATGTGAGGTATATTTTACTAAAGTTGAAAACCCTCACAAATTTTCACTCCTTATCAAATGTATATTTATTTCAGTATATAGAGTTTACTTATTTTTTTATACCCTGATCCCAAGGAGGCGTGGCAGACCCCATAAAGTATATATATATTCTTGATCAGTGCGATCAGCTGAGTCGATATAGCCCTGTCCGTCTATCCGTCCGTCCGTCCGTATGAACGCCTAGATCTCAGAAGATATAAGAGCTAGACATACTCTTATATACCATACGCAGTACAAGTTTATCATATTTTTTCGATAACTCAACTGATTACTTTTTATAGAGAATAATCGATAACTTGATTGTTTTTATTCGTCGTAATTTTGATACTTTTACATCTGGAGACTTCAGATTGGGTGTGTACAGATTTTGGATACCACGCCCCCTTCCCCCAAATTTGCAGAAAACGTATTTTATGTACTAGAGACTTGTGCTTTGCACATTATGATCACGTTCTGAAAGTTTCATTGAGGTAGTCCTACCACAAGAGAAATTATTCAGCAACCAAATTCTCATAGTATTGCCCACACTGCAGCGCAGCCCAAACGCAGTCGCTGCTTACTGCGCAGTATTAATGCGTGAATAATAGCTCCTTGTAGGGATTAGGGTATTTCCTAATCGAGCCGTCTCGACTAGAGCTTCCTTACTTGTTTTTAACTAAATAAATCTTATTTCTTAAAATTACTCTTATTTCGTTAAAGAATCTCTAATTTCTGCAATTGCTTTGCTTACTATATAAATGTGTACATACATATGTACATATATATGATAAAAAAAAAAATAATAATAATAATAATTGATGGTCCAATTGGTATATATATATATTATTCTTGTGCAAAGCAATAGTAATTTCTATCTCTAAACTTCTAGAAAATACACTTTTTCCCGATTTGCTATTTGACGCGCCGACGGTGGCCCACGTAACCGCTTACGATCAAGAAATGCACAAATTACAGGTTGTTTTGTAGTATACCACGCCTTCAAGAGAGCGTAAACATAATTTTTGGGTCGTCGGTAGAGGAGGCCTCAATCAACTATACTACATATTTTCTTAATTTCTAGCTCCAATATGTTAGGAGATATTAACTTATGTGCGTTACCATTACCCAAATGGGCGTAGATATATCCGTCTTATCCCTTGCATTTTCCAATGCCATCATGTTCCTAGTGGGCAGATCCATAAAATATTGACACCTAATTATTCGAGGGTACACATGAAAATATGTATGTTCCAAATTTCAAGTCTACAATAGCGGGGAAGAAATTAACTTCATAAGGATAGATGGACAAACGAAACAAAAAACTAAATGTAAATATATTATAAAATAATCTCTAAAGTTATTATATTATATTTAATAATAAGTATTGTTCTTTATTACAGCTGTCATGGATCAACTCAGACAGAACGAATATAAAACGCATCAGTCCCACCACCCACAACAACATCAACATGTAACTGCGTATTCCCAACATGTAGTGCACAACTACATAGCTCCGCACCACCATAAGCACCAGCAACAGCAACAACCACCTGCCGCAACACCACAACAGCAACAACAGGAACCGCCGCAGCAACACCTGCCACCACATCCGCATTACCAATTGGGTGGTAGCAGCTCACTCTACCCCAATTCAATCAACAATTATCATAACACACAGCCAGCGGATGCGGAACATACCAGATCCACCGTCTATGTGATGAACGCACGGAATAGTGGTGGTGGTGATGGTGGTGGAACGAGTAGCAATCCGGGTGTTGGAGCAGCTGCAGCATCGTCGATAATGCCACCAACAGGTATTGCTGCTACTGCATCTGGGGACGATCCACATTTACAATACTATACCTCCAACCGTGATTTGAAAGCCGGCAAAAGGTCGACGGAAACGACGTCCTATCCCGGTTGGCAGTACAAAACGAGCGGGGCAACCGGAGTAGCGCCTGTTCAACGGCACCACAGTGGCGTCATGTACAATGGGCCCTACTGGCTGCAGGACGAGCAACAGCAGCAGCAACAACAACTGCATTCAGTACAGCAGCAATCGCGTTTAAGATATGGCAAATCTCAAACGGTCACACGACCAAGTGCAATAAGCTGCAGCAGTAGCAATAGCACCATTGGAAGCGGAAATGGTGGCGAATGCAGTTTTCGCTACTACGAGGACAACAGTAAATACTCTACGGTGGGATCGTGCCCTAAGGACGTAAACTATGCACCTATAGCACCTACCGCACCTACCGCCCGTTATGAGCTACTGGAACACGTGGTAAATCCGAGTAATGCGATGTTGGGCACAAGCGATCAGCAGCCCAGTCCCAATTATGCTCGCAAGTGTCCACAGCATTATGATCCGCCAGCAGAGCAGCGCAGCGCTAATCACAAAGTGATTTCTCCACAGCCTCCACATCAACAGCAACATCAACACCAGAGTCTATACATGCCTTCAAATTTTCAAAATACCGTGCATAATGCCATTGAGAAATATGTGCGAGAAACTGCGCCTGCTCCAAATTTGGACTATACACGCAGAGGGGCTACATTTACACGTCCATCAGCCGGTTACTATGGTCTGTCCACTGTGAGTGGAGGAAATAGTAGTAACGCAAGCAGTGGCGCATCTGTCAAATTGGAGCCGGAGTCACCAGCACTGGCCCGTTCTTCACTTTACCATAATCCTTACATCCCGTCTACAACCCCATCACCAAGTCCTTTCAAGGACAAGGAGCAGCCAGCGCGCGTTACTGTGGCAGTAAGTTCACGCGACACATCGCCTTCGTTGGCACATGTCTATCCCACCAAGTACGACAAAGTTTTGCCTCAGAATGGAACGCCAACAACGACAGGGACAGCGATCGCTGGTGAGCAGAGGCGAAGTTCATTCAGTTCCATGAACAAATATACCGGGTACTATAATCATAGTACGCCATCTCCAGCAGCTGCTCAAGTGGCCTCACCCTTGCCAGCTCAGCAGCTGTATAATCATACCCCTCCTCCGACAGGCAGTACACATACAACTGCGCCCAATTACTCTACGCTGCAAGTATTTCCACATGGGCCTGACATCTGCTGTCAACCGTCGATGGCTTTAAAATCGGCACCGTCAATACCCTCTGGTCCAAAGAAAGCTCCACCCGCTTCTAAGCTCAACTATCGTGCGCTAATTAATGACATGAAGCGAAACACGACTAGTGAAGAGGAGCTTAATCTTCAAATTATTAAGAAGACGCTCAATATGGAAACGTCGGGAAGTCGGTTACCCACACTACCCGTCAGAGTCCGGCAGTCGCCAGTCACAATTGCAGTTCATCCAACGCTGCCTCCAGTTATTCAACAACCACAAGCGCAGCTAAATCCACAACCACCGCCGCAGCCCACTTTGCCTTCTGTCCAATCACCTTTGGATTTGTCCATGCGAACGATCAAACAAACCGCCGACTCCACAGAATATAAATACCAGCGCATGCCTACAGATTCATTTGACAGGGTCACAGTGTCAGGCACAGGTACAGGTTTGCCACGTTTTGATATAACACCAAATTTTGCACGCACCAACAGGGTAGTGTCGAGCCCATCAGCCGCATTGCCAGCAGCAGTAATACGACAAACACCGGCTAATACAGCGCCACCAGTTGAAGCAACGCCCATGGTCATTAAGGCGGCACAGCAGTTGCGGCCCAGCGTGCTGGAAACCAATCCATATGCCAGACGTCCCCAACTGCCACCTGAAACAAGTGTTATAGCAGTGCCAAAACCATCGCCTAGTCCAAGCACAACTAGTACAAGCACAGCCGTGAGTACGATAACGACTAGTGCACACAACAGTAGCAACCCGAATTACTTGGGTCGCAAGCGTCATCTACAGGAGTACAATCAAGCCACAGCAGCGGCGGCAGCTGCAGTAGAAGCAGCCACAGCAGCAGCAGCCAAACAGTCGCGTTTAGAAACACCTCAGGCAGAAGTTTTTGTCGACACATCAAAGCCAGTTATAGTTATAGCTGACAATGAGCAAGCGCCGTTATCAAAGAGGGTAGAGCACCCTATAATGCCGTCTAGTAGCCACGTGATTGTTTGTTCACAGCCTAAGCAGGAACAGTTGGCGGTGCCAAAGACGGAGTCACGTATTCGAACAAAGGCGGAGCTTAAAGGATTCACGGATCTGGTAATAGCTAAGTCAACAACAATAAAAACAACAGATGTCCCATCGGCAACTAATATTGAAGCCAATAACAGTGTTCCAGTAGATACTACCACCCTCACGCCAGTACTGCAACCCAATAACGTGAGCAATCACATTCAAATTAAATTGGAGCCGGTGCCCACTCCAGAACCCGATGTGATGAAAGATGTGGACGATGGCGATGCCCTCAGCTTCAACAGCAACAGTCTCTGTGACTGGGGCAGTACATGCAACAATCTCGTAAAGCAGCTGCTCAGTAAAGCGTTGCCCGCGAAGACAATATCGGATAATGAAAGTATTGTCCCAGCCAGCCGGATCAAGCTGGAGCTGAGCGAGGACGATCTACCCGTGGCGCGGATACTCAAGAGACAGCCGCTAGCAGCTGATGTCGAATCGGCGGCAACAACTACCACACAAGTGACCAACACAACCACAACGAATGGAAATGCGTTCGGCGCCGCTCAAAAGAAGCTAAGCAAGACGGAGCGTGAAAAGAAGCGGCTGTTGCAGGAGCAGCGTATAGCTGCTCGCTTGGCACCTACGGCTGGTCACAGCAGTAGTTCCGAAAGCGACTCGACCGAGTTACGTAAGCGTAAGACGGCAAGGCAAAAGAAACCTCTTATGCGCAAGAGTAAGGCACGTCGGACAGATGAAAAAGAGATGCAATTGAAGCATTGCGAGCAGCCAAGCAGCGATGAGGAGCAAAAGTCAAAGCCAAAGTCAGAGCAAGATCGAGGAAAGCGAATCAATAGCTCTAGTGAGACAAAGAATTCGACTAATGCTACGAAAATCTTGGAACCCGCTTTTAAGAAAACTAAAATGCAATACGCAAGTGATAAACGTAAAAAAAATCAAATCGAAAGGCAACGAGGAAGAGTGATAAAACAGAAGCATAACCCAGATCCAGATGCTGACGATAAAACTAGCTCGAATGGAAGCGGCAACAGTGATGATGAAGAACCACGTGAACAGCAGGATGACGAAGTAGAAGAGGACGGTGACGAAGAAGAGAATGCGAATGTTGAGGAAGACAGTGCTTGCAATCTAAGTAGGCGCAAAGCAAAAACCACTTTAAATCGCATAGCACTTAACACCATGACGCGATCCAAACGAAAAAAGGAACTTGAGCTCCAGCTGGCGAACAGCAAAGTGCTGCGCAATGACAAAATCATACGGAACTCGACGACAAAGATTAAGCGAAAATATGTACGTAAACTGGTGCCAGATTCGAAGAAGGAAATTATGATAACACGACTGCGAAACAAACGCGATGAGCTTGTCGACAGGGCCCATTTGTCGGGACGTAAGCTCAAGAGCAATCCCAATCACAAGTCTGGCCGTACGACCAGCAACAACACAAATATCAGCCAAACAAATTCAACACCACAGCAGCAGCTATTTCTGGAGGAATATAGGTATAAGTTGGCGCTTAAGATACCACAACGCTTGATCTCTATCAACAAGTTGAATAAATTGCCTCAAGTAGCGGCATCCTTACCGGATCTAGAGCGTAGCCGGTATCTCACTCAGGATATGGCTTCCTTTAAGCCCACTAGAGGGCGAAAGCCACGATCTAAATTACTGCAGCAGCAATCGCAGCAACAACAGAAGGCGACACCTAAGTCTATTATTGATGTGCTGCATCTACGCGTTACCAGCAATGGCAGCCAACAACAGCAGACCAACAACAATATGACCAACTGCGGCACAAGTCTGCATAATTATAGTGAAACCTCACAGACCTCCGCCTCGAATTCTTTGTATGAGCATTTGCAGGAAACGACGGAGCTCAGTATGGAGGATACCACCATGGGCAAGCGTCACTTTAGCATATTCGATACAAAGGTGCTGCAGAGTAAAACACGCACAGAATCCAAATTGCAGCAGCGACGCGAGATCATACGGGAAATATTTGTAGGCACGGAGCGGCCAGCATCAGCTCCTCCAGAGTGTGCTCAACACTCTGGCGAGGAATGCTCTGCATTGAGCTATCAGCAATATGAGGACTTCCTAGACCAAATGAATCGTATTGTTACCGCCAATAATAATAAGCTTTCGCGGCACAGTATTTGCGGCGACACAAAGCAAAAGACAGAAACAGATTTGCCCAGTCGACCCATAGCCTATAAGCGTAAGTATTTGCGTCGTAAGGGAAGTTCTGGTTTCGACTATATACGTAAAAAGAAGCGACCCACACATCACCATCAAAATACCAGCACCAGTAACAGCACGAACAACATCAAAACCGTGTCCGGTGAGCATACGGCAACCAACATCTTTGCAACTCACGCTGCAGCAGTAACAGCGGTAGAAACGGTGGCAGCTGATGATGAACGTTTGGATGATACCGACAGTACCATCGCGGGAAGCACATCCCATTTGCCAATGACGGTCAAGACCGAAATGGACGTGTGCCGTGAAATACAGAAGTGGGTGCTCAACAAGGGCGTAGGTCAGAGCACAATGCACAAGGCGGCACGCCAGGGTCTAATTGATGTGGTTGTCTACTGCCTGGATCGAATGGGCATGAATCCGGATCAGAAAGACAATGCTGGCTATACGCCGCTACACGAGGCCTGCACGCAGGGTTGGTTAGAAATAGCCAGGATTCTTTTGCAATTCGGTGCAAATCACTCGGAGGCCGCCCAGTCAGGTATTAGACCTCTGCATGGAGCTATAGAGAATGACCATGAGGAGGTGGTCCGATTATTATTATCCTATGGCGCTGATCCGTTGCTGGCAACATACTCAGGTAAATGTGGAAAGAAAGAATTATTAGAAATGGCTTATTATTTATATCAATATAGAGGGTTATAAAGAGTATTTAAATCATCCGTCAGAGTCAATTTGTTAATATTTATTAATATTGTTTTCAAAATGATTACTATGACGTCTATTACCAACTTAAGTCAATTTAAAAAGCTCTATTAAGCATCCAACCCATTGAAAATGGGAAATCAGTGTATAATAGTTTTGTTAAAACGGATGTAACAGGCAGAAGGTGGCGTGACAGACGTAAAGTATATACATATATTCTTGATCAGGACGACGAGCTGAGTCGATTTGGCCCTGTCCGTATGTATGAGCGCGTCGATCTCAGAACATTTGGGAGCTAGAGAATTGAATTTTTTTTTTAATGTCCGTATATTGAGCGCGCATATCGAGTTTATCACCATAAAGTATATATATTCTTGATCAGGACGATGAGCTGAGTCGATATAGCCCTGTCCGTCCATCCGTATGAACGCCTATATCTCAGAAGATATAAGAGCTAGAGACTTGAAATTTTGTATACTCATGTATACCATACGCAGTACAAGTTTATATTTTTTCGATAACTCAACCGATTTCATTTTTATCGAGAATAATCTATAAATTGATATTGTTTATTCAGCGTAATTTGAACACTTTTAGACTTGGAGACTTCATACTTCATACTACATACTACATACTTCATACTACATGATCAATACGCGATTTTGCAATTTATAGATTTTGGATACCACGCCACTTTCGCCCCCAATTTGCAAAAATATTTTAAGTACTAGAGACTTGTGCTTTGGAATGTATACACAATTCCACATTATGATCACGTTCTGAAAGTTCCATGAAGATAGCCTACAACTACTACAAGAGAAATTATTCAGCAGCAAAATTCTCATAGTATTGCCCACACTGCAGCGCAGCCCGAGCGCAGTCGCTGCTTACTGCGCAGTTAGCAGAGCGCGTGCTCATGCGTGCGTGAATATCAGCTCCTTGTAGCGATCAGGGTATCTCCTAGTTGAGCAGTCTCGTCTAGAGCTTCCTTACTTGTTTTAAAATAATTTGTTATAATTCACCCGCTTCAATATCTACCCCCTCACCAATAAATTTGTGAAAAGCGTATTTCAAATACTAAAGACTTGTACTTTGGCAAATGAATGCATTTTATTTTTATAATCACGATCTGAAAGTTTCCTGAAGATAGTGCATTGACAAGAAAAGTTATTAAACAATGAATTTCCCATAGTACTCCCATACTGCAGCCTATGCGTGTTTATGCGTGCGTGGCTCTGTGTGTCTGTGTGTTTGTGTTTCTTGTGAAGCAGAAATACGCGAATAATTGTTGATATATCAGTTTATCGAAGAGTTCAGAGGATTTCATAGTCGAGCAGTCTTGACTAGAGCTTCTTACTTGTTATTTTATTCAATTGTATTACTGTTATTTATTATTTATGTTAATAGGAAGATTTAATTTAATCTATATATGTTTCTTTTATCTTAAAGGTCAAACCCCACTCATGTTAGCTTCAAGCAAATTGATGTTTGGCGTATTGAGCAGTCATCTCAGCGATGCACAAAGTGCGGCTGATGATATAAAACCGATGCGATTTCCGGGACCCTGGGAGATATTTGGTAAATATTACACATATATAGTGTTGAATATACACAGTTCAATAAAAATATAATAATTTTACTTGTATGTAGATGAAAAGGAAAATGGTTTTAATATTTTCGATAATGTACCGAATACAGCATGTGATATGAGCACAGCTCAACCTAGAGGAAGAATTAAGCAGGAACACAACCATGGCGACCACGACAATCCAGCAAGGCCCAAAAACGACAGTAGGAGCAGAAATATAAGTGAATTATTATGCGAGAGGGGAGAAAGCAAGGAGACAATTAATGCGAATGGGGAAATAAATGCAAAGACTGCAACAAGAACAATAATTACATTAACAGCAATAGCAACAGAATCAGCAACATCCGTTAAACAAACAGAAGCAACAACAACAATGAAAATAGAGCCTGCTGCGGGTATAGATGACACAAACAACAACAATAATAATAGGAAAAAGAATGATATTGACGTTGAGCAAAATGTAACGTGCGTTGTGAATGGGAAGAATGAGGTCAAACAGGAACCGCAAGATGTCGAGAATTTGAATATAACTGTTAATGTGAAAGGTGATGATATAGTTGATGATCGCAACGATCAAGCTGATGATGATCACGAATGCGATGATGACGACGACAGAGACGCGTTATCGGATGAATTAAACGGTGATATTTTTAAATTCGAAGAAGCCGATGTGCCCTTGCCACCATTATACTTGCTCAAAGATGAGGGCAGTGATAAATGGGTACTCCTTAATGATTTGTGCAATTTACTTAAGGTTAAGTCGAAGGATACACTGCTTAATAAGGTAAGTAAGTTATTGCTACAAAATTATATTATTGATTTGCTTCGTATTTTAAATAGATCTGTCCAAACGGGAACAGCCTAGCCAGCAACCAGAAGCAACTGCTGAGAGAGTTCAAAATTGACGATTTTCTGAAACAGGCGACGTGCCTGCAGCTCCTGTGTGCTGGCGAGAAGTTGAATATGTTTAGCTCCTCAAAGGTTGTGCTCATCAGATACAACGATAGTGTTAAAAACTTGTTGGGGGTTAAAACAATTTTAATGAAATTTTAGGACGAGAATGACGTAAACTTTAAGACATTAGATAATACGTATAATAATATGTATATATATATATATATTACTACTATTTGTATTGCGTATATATATAGGTAAGCCAATTTTAGGGGTCAGTGTAGTTCGTCTTTCGAAGACAGTCTTCTACGAAACAATTAGAGCTAAGTGCAAAGTGATACAAAGGTGCTATACCCACACATTCAATAAAAAATAAAAAGAGCAAGAGAAACAAATAGACAAAGAATGAACAACGTAAATCGGCAATTGATACCATTCTTTGGCAAATGGAGCACCAGAAAAATCGATAAATAAGACAGACGAAATGTAAAATACACAATTCTGTAATTAAATGAATGGTTTTTAATCTACACAAAGAATTAAATTAAATCATATTAATGAGATAGAATGTAATAGCTATAAATAATGCAACAAAGGTGTATTTATGTATTATGTATTTTAAAATGAAATTATTACGTATAACTTAACAATAATATATGATTAAACACTCCAGTGTGCATACGCTAATAAATATGTTTCAACTATCAATTTTGCATCTAGATTTATAACTTTTTGATGTAATATTAAACTAATAATAAGATAATTTTAAATTAAAAACCATTTTGCAATTTATATATAGAACACACACAAAGGCCGTATACACACACATATATATATATATATATATATATATATATATATATATATATATATATATATATATATATATATATATATATATATATATATATATATATATATATATTAAAATTGGTGTATTATATTGTAAATAAGAAACAGCAACCATGTTCAATGATTATATTTATATAAAGATGTGTAATTTGTAACACATATAAACGGAAATGCAAACTATTTTCTATTAATAAAATCTAAAAACTTTCGTGTTTTGAAGATTGTAAATCGAATCCTTTAAACTTATGGCCAAGTAGTTTTCCAATTTTTTTTGTGATCTTGTCTTGAAAACAGAAATTGTAAAAATAATTTTGATTTCGGCTAGTAAAAGAAATTTAAAATCTGCACTTTAATTTTTTGTTCGCTTAATATTATTTCATATTAGTTATTTCAAGACCAAAATTTATTAATATATTCTTATACAGGGCGCATAAATTATTATATACATTACACATATCTTTTAAAACAGTAAAATTCCTTTTAATATTGCTTTTTGTTAAATGTTATACTTAAATTTATTATGTTCTAATTAAATACAGATCTAGGCGGATTGAAAGTTTGCTGATAAAAGCTCTGTGAGGTTGCGCCAGTTAACTTAATTTTATCACGATAGGTGGCGCTTTTACCAAAGCCATCGAACACGAATACACAGTTGCTTTGATATATAAAAGCTTTAAGCTCAAAGCTTGTGGTGGTGTTTGCCATATGATGCCGTCCTTGTTCTTCAAATGCGCGTTTAAAGGCCAAGAATAATTTTAGCATTGTTGCTGGTGCTTGCTGCCATTTACACGTCCTTGGCCCCGCTCCGCACGCGAACCGTATATCTCGTGTACTTTTATGCTTGTGTGCGTGAGCCATGTGTATGTATGCGTGTGTGCTTTCCTCTTCTTCTACCTACGCCAACTTCGCTACTCTTACTGTGTTCCCGTTTGTGTTGGCCTACAGACCTAATTCTTGCGTGTGTTGTGTGCTGTGCACAGTTTTCCCAAAAAAATCGAAATAAACAAATAGATAGAAAGTAAAAGCAACTAAATTCAAGCAGCGTGGCGCGTGTCGGTGGTAGGAAAAGTGAAGCTAAAATGATGCGAGCATTGCAGTTTCGAGAATAGCAATAGCAACAAAAGCCACAAAAATTGAAACGCAAGATGAAAATGTGTATTAATATGTATGACTAGCGGCAGCAGCTGAAGCTAGTTTAAATAACGGTGGTGCAAGTTTTGTAAAATTATCACATACCTATGTATGTATGCACACATTTATGTACTATGTATAAACGCAGATAAATAGTTTTTATTCGGTCATAGAACTGGAGCAAAGCAACTAAAATAACAAAATTGGAGCGCCCCTGCCAGCCATCCGCAACAACAACAGCACGTAAATGTTTGTAATTATATGTGTATAAATGAATACACATGTATGCGCGCGTTGTTCTCATGTGTTCGTTCGTTTGTGTGTAATAGGGAATTGCAATTTGTTGTTTTTGTAGACAGAGCTTTTCGCTTGTTGCGCGTTCTCGCCTTTCCCTTCGTTTCGTTCTCGTCACAGTCGTTGTGCAAGAAATTTTCGCCGTCTGGCTCGGCGTAATTGCAATAAATTTGCTGTTTTTTTTTTTTTTACTTATACACATACATACATAGAAATAAGCAGCAAACGCCGATGCCACCATCGCCCCATGCAAAAACAAATTCCATGTGCGAAAGACAACAGTAAGAGCGAATAACGAATAGGCAAAGTGAAAACGAAAGAAGCAACAGAATTGGCGCAGCGCAAATAATAAGAACATACACTAGCGACGAAAATAACACAAAAAGAACAAGAATAATAAAAGTGAGCGAAACTGTGTTCGTGAGTGCCGCAAAAAATAAAAAATACAAATATGCTGAAAAAGCTCTCAACGGCAACGTCGCAGCTGCTGCTGGCGCAGGCGGAAACTGCATCAGTGCTGTTTGTAGCGGAGAGATCGAAGCTACAGGGGCAGCATGAATCACGATAGTTCTTCTTTGTGCGAATAACCGTGTGAAGTGTACAAACAAATAGAGAAGGTGATCGGGGCTATAACAACAACGGCAAGAATAGCACTTTTGCTTTCGGTCCCAACTGGTTTTAACAACGACCAAAAGAAATATCACAGTAAACTGCGCGCCCTAAAAGACGCCGGAGTAGTATCTGCGTTTTTGTTGTGATCTGTTAAGCTGTTGATGTAGCGGCGCATGCAGCAACACGTTGCTGCCGACGTCACAAAAATAAAGTAAATTTATCGATCATGAATGGAAGGTTTGTGGTTAATATTCTTATACTCTCTGTTTCTTTACATTTGCATTTGCATAACTAACTCCCAGATGTATAGGATATTTTTATGCGCATTCAGTGAAATGAGTATATTGGTGTTTTGTCGGTATAAATGTAAACGTATTTAATCAGGAAATGCTAATCTGGATATTTTAGTAGACTTGCTATGTGGGGTGCTAAAAAGGTCAAAATTGGATATATGTATATTCGGATATATCTGCAGACATTGCAATCATGGTAAATTGAGTATCGCCTACAGTTTAACTGTAACTCCAAATTGAGGGGAAAGAAAAAAACGGGGTTATTAATAAGAGTAAAGTATTATCAGAACATGCATATATGCAATTTGAGCATTATTCTATTATATTCCATTAAAGTTTTATATGTTTATATAGGTTTAGGCAGGGCCGGATTATTAAGTAGGCAGATTTGGCAGTCGCCTGAGGCTCCCGAAAAATTAGTCGCTTAAAATTTTCTTACAAGCATAAAGTTCCGACAGTGAAAAAAAAATTATAGAGCGGATGTGAGAAAAGGACTCCCAATGCGGCCCTGGGCTTGCGGTTGATCGATCTCGTGTCTTGTAAATAAGCCTAGTAAGTTCTAATACTAATATACATTTTTGAGAAAGGCAGATCTGAAACGTCTTACAGAGAAATAATACCTACACATAGATAATTTTATTCGCGGGAGCGGAGAGTAAACAAATAGAACATTTCAGTTGATTGCTATATTATTGTTGATCGAGCCTCCAATACAAAGTTGAATGTGGCCTAATGAACCGATTTTATGTGTTGTAAAGATCTTCTCGATGTGTTTTATGTTTAGTTCTCTGACTTTAACACTAAAATCTATGCTCGCGTTTATATTTAGCTTCCAACTCCTTTAAAGCATTTTTCTTCCAGTCTCCCGTTTTATTTTGCATTTAATAAAATATTTAAAAATGTTACCATTATATAATACTTTGATTTCTTTTAGTTGGAAAACAACGCCTACTGTAGTGACCTGCTCAACCAAATCAAGTACACATCACTAAAACTTTAAGGAAAACAACAATAATTAAAAGTACATCACAGAAAGCAACGTATTACTATGGAAAACTTTAATGTACCTTTGTTGACCGAGAGCGGCAGTAGTGTCGTTAGTTATGCAGCCAGCGGTAATAACGATAGCAACAACCAACATCGACAACACCTACAACAGCAACCATCGCAGCATCATCAGCAACAATTGCTGCCTCATCATCAGAAGGATCAGATGTTGGCTGCTGGCAGTAGTCCGATTTTACCCTTCATTAACTATGCGCAGTTGCAAAAGGACACTCAGTCCAATCCTGATTCCAATCCTGCTGTTGACAACTTTACCTCATTGCAGGCCATCGACAGCAACCAATTGGATGTTGCTGTCTCTTTGAGTGGACTGTGCGATCGCATATTCGCCAGTCCCAATCCACATAGCAGCAGCAGCGCCAACAACAACCCTAGCGATGCTAAGGTACCAACGCCATCTAGCGGTAACAATGGCCCGCTCATATTAGAATCAGTCACAATGTCATCGTTTACCAATATACTGTTCAACAACCGCAACAATACCAATACAAATACAAATAACAACAATAACCAAACCACGGCTAGCATTGAAACGCTCAATAGCATTGATCCACAGTTACTCCAAAAGTCAAACCCTGTGGAGTACCACCAGCTGAAGCCATTGAAGAATGGATCCGTCTCAACACGGGTAGTGCGCTCATCTGGATTTTTAAGTTCCACAACAGAACAGCTCTTGGACTTTGAGGTGGTACCAAGCAGTAACAGCAAGGACGCGGTTGTGGCAGCTAGCAATGGAATGGCCGACACAACAACAACACCAGCTGCAGCAGCAGGAGCAGCGGGAACGACAAGAGCCCATCGAAGATCGCTGCATAGCATCGAGGAGCTGGCGGCCAGTTCGTGTGATGCAACGAAAGTTAATACCACAACCATTACAACACAGGTGCAACAGCAAAAGCAAACGCACCAACAACATCAAGCAGGAAATCTCAGTGGATCCAATATTAGCTCCGAAGATGAGTCTATCTCAGAGGATGAATTTGGTCTAGAGATCGATGACCAAGGAGGTAAGTAACCTGATTTCAATAATTAGTTCCGCAATTGGTTAAAATGTTGGCAATATTCTGGACGAAATAATACCAAAAATAAAAAAAAAAATTCAAACCGACAAATCCATGAAGATTAAATAAATCAGTAAATAATAATTACATAAAAGGCTAATGAATAATCATTTCATGAGAAGCCAAAAATTCAAATTTTTCAACATAATAAAACCTAATAGCCTACGGAAAGTAAATCTATAAAAGTGCACAAACAGCTGAATTGAATCTTATTCAATGCACCTCAGTACTATTCGCTATAACACTACGAAAAGATATGTTGATAACTATGTTTGAATAGAATTTTATGAAGAGTAAATGTTCATATACATTCTGGCCAGGGGAAATACCCATATCTCTGCAATCATATTGTAATAATAAAATTCCCTTATATATACTTACATGAATACTTAAATATACTTATACATTTTCCAACTGCAATTTGCCAAACAGATGACTCTTTATTTGAAATACGTTTTTGCAAATATATAAAACTATTTATTCATTGCAAAGTTCTGCGCGTTTTATGCTTCATGCATAAAAAGCGAAATCAAATTATCATTTTTAATTAATAATAATAAAGGAATGTGATAAATTATCGGAAAACAAGTAAGAGTGCTCTAGTCGAGACTGCTCGACTAGCGACTGCGCTTGGACTGCACTTCGGGCAATATTATCAGAATTTTGTTCCTGAATAATTTATCTTGTAGTGGGCCTATCTTCATGAAACTCAGAGCGTGATCATGATATTCAAATGTGTGTATATTCCAAAATCCAAGCCTCTAGTAGTTAAAATACGTTTTTTTACAAATTGGGGGCGAAGGAGGCGTGGTATCCAAAATCTGTAAATTACAAAATCTTGGTATCGATTAGATGTTTGTACACATCTGAGGTTTCAGATGTCAGGTCTAAAAGTATTAAACTGAATAAACAAAATCAATTTATCGATTATTCTCGATGAAATTGAAATCGGATGACTTATCGAAAAAATTTGATAAATTTGTACTGTGTGTACATGATATACACGAGTATGCATGCATTTCAAGTCTCTAGCGCTTATGTCTTCTGAGATCTCGGCGTTCATACGAACGGATGGACGGACAGACGAACAGGGCTATATGGACTCAGCTCGTCGCCCTGATCAAGAATATATATACTTTATGAGGTCTGCGATGCTTCCTTCTGCCTGTTACATACTTTTCACAAAACCATTATAACCTAATTTCCCATTTTTAATAGGATCAGGGTATAATAAATGCAAGTACGTGCTACATGTAGTATCTATATTCCTAATGTCAAATCTTTAAGTTTCGGGCTCCGAATCGATGCGTTGCGTTGGACTAACGTACTCAGTCGGGCGGAGGACACATGGCTAGATCGACTTAGCTAAATCACGAATATACATACACAGGTAATGCCTGTTATATACATTTGTTGTTGTTGCAAAACAGCGAATTCGAATTACTAGAAGAAATCAGAACACAGTCTGCGCTGCCTGGAAATTAAGCTATCCATTAGGAATGTAAGAAATGCAATTGGGCACAGCAATGCTATAAGATATAGCTGATTCGCTAATGTTTGACTATATGTATCTCGTTTATATGATGCTGCTCCGTCAGCAAATGCACGCAATTGCAACTTACAACTACAACATTAGTAATTGTAGATACTCTGCTTGTGACTGACATTCAATAATGTCAGGCGTCTCGTCGCCCACTTTACCGACCTTCAGTACTATATATATATATATATATATAGCACACACACACATACGCACGTTTTCTATTGGAAAACTCACGAGGGCAGGGGCGTCGTTGCAGTCCTCAGAATAGTGGTCAACAAGGTCGCTGTACTTTAGAATTTGGGTCAAGCGCAAGCTCGTTCAAATACCCTGCACTTGTTTCAGTGTGTAAGAGGCTCTTACAAGCTTATAGATTAAATATCATAATAAAATTTTGTATAAGCAAATAACGAAGAGGTGTTAGATTTCGCTAATTGCAGTATTAAGATTTATATATAAAACCATGACACAGTATACAATATAGGGTATCTCAAACTCATTCTCGAGTGGCGTATATTTGTCTTTTGTGGTGTAAAATGCTTTAGAGATTGGGCACAAGGATGCGAACACACACATAGACACATTATAGGCACTGATGCAGTGAAATTACATTTCGATTGGCGGCCATACGTTTTGTGTGTTGGTGTATTTGGCTCGTGTTTACTATATACATTCTGTCTCTATTGGTCTATCTATACTTTGCGCTCTCTAGTTTTATGTTCTGCCTCAGTTGGTTTTACGCCGCGTCGCCGCCCACTGCAACGCCGGCTGACATTGACACAGATTATTGCAATGTTTGCGAAGCCGCCGTCGACGACTGACGACGCTGACTGAGCTGTTCGATAATCGGTCTGCTGCGTCTATTGCTTACCTCAGAGGATTTAAATGGGTCAAAGTCAACCGCTTGTTGCTGTTTTCGCTGCACTTTGGAAATAGCTAACGAGGTCGCCGACGACGCAAATTGGGGCATGACATTGCTGTGGATAGTGCATAGTTGTAGTTGCTGCTGTTGCTCTTGCTGCTGCTGCTACTGCTACTGCTGCTGCTGTTCTCCTCGGTGTTCTAAATTCATTACAAGGCTCTACGTCGTTGCGTCTGAAGTGGCGCGACAGAGACGTTATCAAGGGCAACACTGTATGTCCTTGCCAGTGCTGGACTCTTTTTTGCGGCAAGGGCAAACTATGCAAATACCGTATGCATCACTTGTGCTCTTCAAGTTTGCAACGTGGTTAAATCTAAGAATAAAATATGTTAAATTAGCTAAAATCGCTTAAATGAAGTAATGATTAATATTTTTAAAACAATTGACAAATATATTTAATTCAGGGTAAAGAACATATTTAATTACCAGACCCCAAAAAAGATATAGATATATGGCTCAGAATGTTGGTATTTAATATCAAACCTCAAATGTAAACCGCACTTTGTAATTGAAATATAAATGGCTCTAGTCAAGCAGCAAGTCAGAATTATTATATGTACAATCTCAAGGATATGACATTGAAACTATTGAATAAAAATTCACTATTCTATGTATTTAATATGCATTTTTATTGAATTGTATTGTGCAATATTTATTTAGATACTGTTTCAAGGTGGTATGCGACTAAAATCGGCGAATCGTAACCAACATAAACAATTATAAATGCAATGTTTGCAAACCTTGAATCCTCATATAATTTGTATTGAAAATTAAGTTTTTTACAATTAGAGTTTTGTACTTAATACATAGAAAGGCTTGTCTGTACAAAGAAAAGGCTAATCACCGAAAATCATGAAACGTTTTATGTATATAACCAAAATTTTTAGTCCTTACACTTTATGTCAATCTGAATGTCAAAATGTGCCATTTATCCTGATTGCTGTCTAAACTAGCTAACAAATATTTACCAATGATAATTAACATCCAGCTTTATGATAAATATATGTGTACAATATATATAATATATCATTCCATAATGCTGTAATATGAAATTTATAGTGTAATACTAATTTAGAAGAAAAAGTGTGTGTAGAAAGTGTGAGGGACTGTTTGCATTTGAGTAAGATTCTCTTTATCTATTTTCGATTCCTTGCAGTATTTTCTTAAAGGCATGACGTTTTCAGAATCAATCATTAAACAGAATCTATATTATTTCTATTTCTCTAAATCGCAACAACAGGTTTTGCTGCTAGCTGTTAGTTTTCTCGCATTGCATTAGGCATTATTTTACCTTCACATCAAAAGTTGTCATTGAGGGTTTGGCTGTATTGTTGCTGTGACGGTGAGGGGGATGGAGGCGCAGAAAGGGGCGATAGCTGACCTTGTGCCACATTTCCAACAACAACGACGTCAGGGAAGAAATTGCAATTGCATATGATAAAGAGGGTATGAAAGCGCTTGCGACTCGGGAGGGCGGTGGGCTGTAGCCAATAAAGAGAAAGAAGTGGTAGGGAGACAGAGAAAGAGATGGCGAGGAAGTAAAAAAGAAAAAGTGGAACAACGATAATTATGAATAAATTAGAATATGAATTCTCATAATCTTGTTGTTCAGCAGCAACGGCACGTCATTTTGTTTCTTGTACCTAGAACTAGTTGAAATGTGTATGAGTCATTATCTATATGGCGGCCTGTACGTTTGATGCATTGCGTTATATTATTAAATTGGATTATCCTTGCGAATGGTATAACTCGCTATTTATTCTGCTTTCTAATTTGGTAATGTAATTATCATAGATTCATAATCAAGAGTTTCAAAATGTGGTTATAGTACTACATTCTTGTTGTAACACATTTTTAATAAAGTCAATTAAGAATTGTGAAATCACACACAGTTAACTTTGATTTGATTGATTGATTTGATTTTGATTGATTTCAATTTTTGTTAATATCCATAAAAATATAGTTTTATATATGTATATTTTTCTTTTTATAAACATATTTGTAAAGAGTACTTTTTGATTCGATTTGAGTACTAACATGCATATAGTGCTGGAATTTTAGCTCTTTTGCCCGTTATTCCAGCAGGATGCCGGAATTCTAGCTTTTAAAAAATGAATTTAACTTTTCTCAGCTTTATTTTATTTTACTTTTCAAAATATATTTTGTTATATATATTTATCAACAAAAAATGTATGAACATAAGCACCGATGCATGAATAAATGGTGAGAAGTTATATCTAAATATAAATAGGTATACATATATAATAATATGTTTGAATACTGACAACCTAGCTTCGAAAAACGATGACAGCACTGATTGTAAAATATCATTGATTGTTACCAAACTTTATGAAGAACCTTTTATTTAGTCTTTGGTTCTCACTGCGAATACATAATATAAAATAGGTTAACCCCTCCTATTGTGCATACGCAGCGTGTTTAATGAGCGCGATTAATTAATAAGTCTATTTTGATGTTCGTATAATAAGGATATTTAACTAATAATATATAATATATTAAATCGAAATAAGCATACTCCTTAAATATACAATAAATGTTGGCATAATTAAAAAAAAAAATCTAGTCGGCAGTGCCCGACTTGGAGATGCCCTGAGTCACAGCGACCCAACCTTTAGAGTCTCAATTCTGAAATTAAACTGCAATATTAAGAAAACTCTAGTCGAAACTACTCGACCACGGGATCCCCTCAACACTTCGAGCAATCATTATAAATTCTTAAAAATACAAATGAAGCTAAATATAATAAATTTGGAAAATCTAGCTTTAAAGATTTATACGGTTTGGGATCTGCAACGCCATTATCTGCCTTTGCATCAATTTTAACAAAACTATTATACCCTGATTTCCCATTTTCAGTGGTTTCAGCGTATAAAAATTCGATGCTCCATTCATCCTTTTGATATTAACCGAATATTTTAGACGCACTCCTATTGAATAAATGTAATATCGTGGAAAAAATCTAAGTGTTTTAGAGAGACTTAATAAGTTCTTCAGGTCGATCTTTTTCTCCTCGTATCAATTTGTATGGTCCCCTCATGCAGTATTCGTAGTTGCTTTAGACTGGACAAAATGAATTTTCAGTTGCGAGTCTTGCACACTAGCAAACACACAAATAAAAGAGCAGCATGCCAACACACAAAGTCGAACAGTTGATTAAATCATATGGGCAGAGCTTTTCTTAGAGCTTTTGAGAGCGTATATATGAGTGTGCGAGGCCTCTCTGGATGCGTATGCTGCTCTTAGTATTTATGTGTTAGTTTGTGTGCAACAGCTGTCTGTCGCAGTAAAAGAATCTAAAAACTGCAACGATCCTCAGACAAAGCAGACAACGAAATCAATAAAGATAGTAAATATGATAAAGTTACAAAGAGCTTAGCGTGTAAATATACACAGGCACACTCAAGTACATACATATGTATGTACAAAGATTTATGTATATCAACCCTAGCTAGCATATGCATTCCAGTGCAAACACGTGAGTGAGCTTTTCGTGCAAAAAGCTCAACACAATATACATACATATGTACGTGAAATGAGCCGAGGTATCAAGTGTATACGAAGTCGTCAATTCGAATGTACATTGGTAGGCATATCAATAGTGGGAACACTGTAGTTGTCCCAGAAGGAGTCGAGGTCTAATAATTGCTGCTGTATCAACAATTAAGAAAGCTTTAGTAGAGACTGCTCGGTTTTTTCTACCTATCTGGAGGTCTGTAATAATTCCTTGATATATCATTTAAGGCCAATCTTATGGATCTACACTTGACGAAGATATATATACATATATAATGTATATAATGTAGCAAAACAAGTAAGAAAGCTGTAGTCGAGTCTGCTCGACTACGAAATCCCCTGATCCCTTCCAGGAACTGATATTTCAACAATTCTTCGCGTCTTTCTGCTTCACAAGGAACACAAACACTCAACCACACAGACACACATACACACATAGGCACGCACGCATAAGCATGCATAGGCTGCAGTGTGGGCTTACTATGATAACTTAATTGTTTAATAACTTTACTTTTCGATCTTGAAACTTTTCTTTCGTGATTAAAATATTGAAATGCATGTATTTGCCAAAGCACAGGTCTCTACTATTTGAAATACGCCTTTTACAAATGTATGGGTGAGGGGGTGGATATTCTATAAAAATCATCTGAATCTATATAAAAAATTTGGAGATTAGCCTTAAAGATGTAAGAGATATAATTTTATATTTGATTTCCGATAAGCTTTTGAATCGATAACAAAATAACGGGATGAGTTATCGTTTTTAGTGATAAACTTGATATGCGCGCTCAATATACGGACATAAAAAAAAATTGAAGTCTCTAGCTCTTATATGTTCTGAGATCGACGCGTTCATACATACGGATAGACAGACAGACGGGCAGGGCCAAATCAACTCAGCTTGTCACCTCCTTTTATTTACAAAACCATTATACCCAGATTTTCCATTTTCAATGGGATCAGGGTATAATAAATGTATAAAATATCTTATATTATTCGAGTGTTCAGCTGTTGGTATATTTAAAAAAAATTTAATTCTAGTAATTGATATTGTATACCAATTGTATAAATAAAACTAACTAGATGCTGGTACGATCCTAATCAGCCGATAATACCATTAAAATATTTGTTGCGATAACATATATGTAGATCCGCACAGGTACTCGGTATCTTTAAGTCGGACACTCACGACGTCAGTACTCTTATATGTTGTTATTGTCGTTGCTTCTGAAAGCAACGCAGAATATTGAAATACGCGTGCGCTTTTGATAGATGGTGACCTACTTTGCCATTTGCATGGCCTACTGAACTTGGCCAAGTTTTTGTCTCGCTCTAGCAGCTGTCTGACTCGAACGAACTGTGAAGCGAGCAATAAAACAAAACAAATAAAAGCCAAAATTTATAAAAATTTTAAGACGTTTCATTTTGTTTACGTAGTTGATAAGCGATGTCAAGCACAACGTCTAACTCATACTCTGAAATGAATTATTTGCACAACATGTAATTAGTTGGAAAATTTAGATCATGGCTGCCATTAAGCTATTGTAGTAAACCTACACACAAACATGCATATATGTATATACTTAAAGTATATCTTGGCTTAAACCCATCTTCTATTCGATAAATGGCTGTCGACAACTACTTCGCAAATTGTAAAGTAATTTATCTGGATTAAATATGTAAACAGAATAAGGTGAAGTTCAATATTATTGGCTCATTATTCAAATTTAACAATTAGAAATGTGAATGTTATTCAGTTTAACTTGTTCTTTTATTTTATTAATGTGGACTTTGTTTGCTATTTCATATCTTTTGCTGATTCTTAATGAAATTTTTTTTGCATTGTTTGGAAACGGGGCTCAAATTGTTCTTAAATATTCAGATCGAATCCATTGAGTGACAGCTTATCAAATGAGAAATAAGGAATAAAATAGGTTCCTATGGGTGACATATATTTTTGATTCATCTATACAACGATATACATATATTAGAATATTACTACCTCAACTTATATTAGAGCCATCATATATTATTAAGTATGTATTTTACAAATTGTGGGCGAAGGGGACGTGGTACCAAAAGCTGTAAATTACAAAATCTTTGTATTGATCAGATGTATATACACACTAAATCGGAGGTCTAATTATAATTAATTATAATTTATCGATTATTCTCGATAAAAAATAAATCGGATGAGTTATAGAAAAAATATGATAATCTTGTACTGCGCAAGAAAAAACTAAAAAAACAAAAAAATAATTTCAACTAAAGAGAGAGTCTGGCTCATTACACATGGAACAGTACTTTGTTTATTAAAAATAAACATCTAAAAATATCACGCACAATGAGGCGTTCGAGCTAAAGGCAGATAGAGTGCGGTAGGTTGGAAGCAAAGCAGTGTAAAGAGCGTCGTAACAATGTGCGTGAGCTTTTTTCAAGATGGTGTACGTGAAAGCGTTTTCTGTGTATTTTGTTGGGTTAGGTTCATTAAATTTGTGTGTGTATCTATTTTTATACCCAGAAACGATTGAAAATGGGTGGTTTTGTCAAAATCTAACAGTAAGAACGAGAATAAATTGATTCTGAATAGGAGGAGTTTTCGAGTTATAGACTCTTGGATCACATGGTGTACAGGAATATCAATTTAAAGCTTGAAGTTTAGCGGCTTACGAGAGCGCTTCGTACTTCAAACGAATGGACAAACGGAAAAACATACATACGTACATGGGTATATATAAATATGTTCGCTGAAGCGTCGCCGTGTTTGGAATCGCTTGATGTGGCTTGCGTGTTGCTCAAGGCAAGGCAACTATAAAAAATAAAAATAAAAAAGTAAAAAAAAAAAACAAGAAAAGGTATGTTTTGGTTATGTCGTAGTTAGATACCCTTACATGAAATATTTTGTATATGATTGAAATTAACTATATATGATAAATTAATGGAAATGATTGATAATAGGAGTCATAAAACATTTAGTATAACAATTATTTAGTGCATTATCTATATAGAAAATTATCTCTAGGAACAAAAAATATTTACCATTCTTCTTAATATTTCGATAACCATTGCTTAAGAGTATCAAAAGCTTTTTGCCTGAACGTCACAGCTCTTCTCTACGCAGTGTGCTACACAACTAATAAACACATATACATACAGACATACATTGTACATATGCAAGCATATGAAGAGCTCACGAGTGAAAGAGGTAGAGAGACATTTGTAAGTCTGTAGCTTTTTCGTTTTATTTTCGTTTTTGTATTCATTATTTCGCTTTGGTTTTGTTTTTGTTTCTGTGTCGATTGCGTTGTTGAATATTTCCACTTTGCTTATATAATTTTAATAAACAAAAAATAAAAGAAACAGAGAGCAATATATATATATATATATATATATATATATATATATATATATATATATATATATATATATATTTGCGTGTGTGTGTCTGTACGTAAAAAGCTTTAACGTTTTGAAAAAAGTGGGTTAGTGGGTCACCATATCTAACAACGGGGTAGCAACAACTACGCTGCCAGCGTTGGCAGCGACGTCGGCGTCAACGTTGTCGGCGACAAGACGAAGTAAATTTTTTATTTATTGGTTTATTTTGTTTTATTTTACTTACAATATATTTGTTAGTTATTTTTCTAGAGATTTTCACTGAGTTGATTTAGCCATATTCTCTTATCTGTAGAATGTATCTTAAGTATGTCTTTGTGCTAATATGACACACATAAGTCAAAATTATATAATTTATATACTCATTTACAACATTAGAAAGAGTATATTGGTTTGATCGCCTGCGTGCTTGTCATTTCTCTACTAAAAGAGCTTGAATTACATTTTAAAAGCGAATTAATGTGGATATCCTTTACAAATTTCCTTATTTGTGAACTCGGGACATGACGCTTATTATTATTATGCTTATCAATCGGGAATCAGGGTGGAACATAGATTCTTTTACATGTATTATTTATATTTAAACTTAAAGTTTTCAATTACGTTAAACCTAAAATTCAAAGTACTTTGTATCTTAACTCCAAATGAGATGTATAATTTTTAGTAATTAATTGGGGAGATCCACAAAAATTATTTCGTGAAAAAGTTTTTTTTCTGTATATAAGTATATATTCATATATAATATGATAATATAAATCTATACAATACAGAATAACAATTTTCTAATTTTTTTTTTTAGTATTCAATATATTCAAATACTTAAAAAAAAGTTTTTTTTTTTGCAGTTACTATGGTTAGAAGTATTGCTATATTTTTATATATTGCTAAAAACGCTTAAGAGTAATATTATTAATTACCTCAGAGTCGCCGTGGGAACTGACCTCATGTCCATCTAATAGACTTCTCTTCTTTCCACGCAATCCCTCAAACCTCCCTATGGGGTGTTAGCTTACTTGCTATGCAAAGCTCTTGTTTATTCCTTCTGTGAGCTCACACAGACACACTGGTTTACCCTACTAGCAATCCATCTACCCAGCCCCCACTGCAAGTCTCCCCGCGTTCTCTCCTCACTAAAGCGCGCATTGCATTTTAAACAGTCAGCGTCGCGGCGGCCCCTGATGCCACCCCTTCCTCTCTTTCAATACAGCCACAACGCCAACGCTGCTGCAATTGTTTTTGTGGCCTCGTGACCTAGTTTTCTGCCTCGTCAACTGCAACGACGCCGCGACACAGTGCTGCTGACGACGACGCGGCGCTTTTTCTCCGTCTCTGTTAGCGAACGCGACAGACACTTAAATGGATTGCAGCACAAGAGTTGTATGAGTGATTCGCGAAGGTAGAGCTAATTTTTGATTGAGATTCAGCTTAGTCATATGAATTCTTATACCTTGAACCCTAAACAGGATATAACCTAACCATAGAACACTATGTAATGGGGATTCAATTCGTAAATATTTCCAACAGGAATCTATGCACAGTTATAATAAAATTCTATTTTGTTTTTAATTTTAATTTGCGCTAAAGAATTTAATTTGGGATTAATACAAATATACACAATGAATAAAAAGAAATGTGCTATATTTGTAGTTATGAGTATATTGCAAACTGCATATATCTTCAGACCCAACATCCAATATGCAAATGTCGAGTATGGATATATTCTAACTATGTGTACTATTGCGATCATGAGTAAACTCTCTTGTATCTCATTATATTATAATTTCATTATAATTTTGAAGTAAACTGTAAAACGTAAATTTGAAACTTGTTCCAATCGCAATTTCTTAGAAACATAAAAAGAGGATATTGGTTTTGTTGTTAGTACACATGTATGACTATTCTAAAAGACAAGAAAATGAAGAACCGGAGAAATAAAAAGATAAAAAAAGCATGATACCCCTGTTAATATGGCGAGCACTGTCATATCGAAATATATGAATGTGTAAGTAGATACTTGATTTTTGAATGAGCTCTATCCATTTGCGCTTTCCTTATTGTACAGGTGACCCCGATTGCAAAGAGTATTTATAAATACACACATACATACATTTGCATATGTGTATGTATGTATGTATTTATAAGATAGACACAATGCATGATATGTATATGTACATAAATAAGAAATTTAAATATTCTACAATTTATCCGAGTTAATTAATTTAATTAGCTACAACAAAATAAATTCGCGTGGGACTTTAGTCAAATGATCGGAGGGGAGGGGGGGGGAGGGGTTTGATGCGAGTCCAAATGCACTTTTTACGCATCGCTCAAAATTCGACTTTATATACACACATGTCCACATGCATACTCACACTCACACTCATACGCAATTACACAAATATACTCGTTAAACTGACCTCCTCGCAAAGGCAACAACAACGAAGGCGACGCCGAATTGCGGTCGAAACCGTCCCTGGGCGAGTATCTCTCGCTGTATACATGCATGCATGTATGTGTGCGACGCGCGCACAAAAGTGTGTCAAGGTTTTTTGAATAATATGTTGTGCAGCGTTAACGTTTACGAACAGAAGCGACGCAAGCGTCGACAGCGCAAGCAGCAGCACAGTTCCCACCTCCCCCGCCCACAGACAGTATATATCAAGCTTTTGATTTTTTGCTGTTGTAATCACATAGCTCGTGCTGCTTGGTACGCTCTCTTTTGTCCGAAGCTTCAGCGCTCTTTGTGTTTGTGCGTGCTGTACAACTCATTTAAAGTCGTGTCATCGCTTAATAAAATAAAATATGCACTGCTGTATATACGAATGTATAAAATACCCTGCAATAATATAGCAATGAAAAATCATATGCCTTACTCGCACATTTTAAATCGAGTTCTAGTAATTGAAATATTTTCATATAGCCATCCAAATTTGAATTCTACCTTACATTTCTGTCGTGAGCAGGGTACTCAGCAATCGGATGTAGCCGAACAGTCTTTCTTTTTGCTTGTTTGGTTTTTTACTTAGACATAAAAAAGAATCAAAGTACTCTGACATAATTTTTTTATTTTTAAAAATAGTTGCAAAACTTGATTTTGAATTTTATTTTGTCAATGTTTTAATTAATAAGTGGGTTAGAGTGAGGCAGGTCCGGATCATATAATAAAAAGCAGTTTGTGGATGTTTAATCCAATGCATTAAATAGCGTATTTATTTCGATCTGTTTCTATCATATACATTTAGCAGTTTCATATGCCAGCGATACAAGTGCTATAGAAGAGACATCCCGAAAATGCCTACATCCTTAAAGTTTCCAATAGATCTGTTAGGTAAAAACCTGGGCAGATGAATACGTATAAACAAAGGCATCAGAAATCGTACGCAACGGGCTGACATAATATTGCGGTAATGTTTGCAGCCCATATAAATACAGTGGAAATCAAGCCTATCCTAATGTTTTTTCGGTTGGCCCGCCAGCGAACTCATAACTTGAATATTTGATTGTTGTCAATTGCTGTCAGTCCAACACGGCAATGCTTTCGTATATGCATACATACATATAGCATACACCACTATAATTATCCTCTCTTCTGACTTCTGAGTGTAACTCGTTTGAGGCTAAGCATAAAAACGCAATAAAACGAAATCGAAATTAATCTCTCTAACATAGACCTGAATAATATCTATATATTTACTTGTACAACAAAAATGTAGGTCAATTGAGATAGCGAGCGTTAGCATGAGACAGCGACGCCACAAGCTCACACACTCTCATACACGCACATACAGACTCACACATATTCATACTGACGCACACACGCAGCACTACACTTTCACTTATTACATTATTAAATGATGCCAGGCAAGCGTCGGGCCTCAAAAAGCGCACCCAGGCGGCAGAGCAGTAAGAGCCGAGCAACGAACAACTGCAGCAGCGTGAGCGAGAGCGTTGGAGATGTTGTTGTGCTGTCTCTCGCCGCGCTCCATTTCCGACAACGGGCGACGCCGAAGCATGTGGGCGAAAACTTGTTCGTGCGCTCTCATTTATTTCGCCACTCAGCTGCCACTGCTACTGCTGTCCACGTCCACGTCGTCGTCGTAGTCTACGTCTGCGTCGTCGTTGGCGTCGACTTCTCTGTCGATTATTTCATATTGAAAGCAAAAGTGATCAACGTTGAACGTTGAGAGAGCATCCAAACCAACCAACGATTTGGCGGTCTCTGCTATGGCTTGTATTTGTGTTAGTTTGTATTGCTCACGCTTGCAATCGTTGCCGTTGCAGTGTCGCATTGTACATACATACATACATAAATGTATTTATACATATTTACGTACCCCCCCGCTTCGTTGCTAACCAACGTATGTAAACCGGCACGTCAATTAAGCTTGAGAAGCAGCGCAGCAGCAGCGTCGCCAAGCTAGGAAAAAATGTTACAAGGTTTCGTTTCAGGTTAAGACGAGTTTTTGGTTTTTTAATGTTTTTGGGTTTTTTGTAGTCATTTGTTGCTGGTTGTTTTTGTTTCTTTTTGTTTTGTGGTTTTGAGCACATATGTACTTGTATATATACGTATACTGTTTCTGCATGTATATGTGACTATGTTTGCATGAAACAGTTTGTGTTTTCTAAATTTAGCTGCCGCTTGTAAATGCGAGTGCTGCCGGTGTAGCTGTGTTTTTGAGCATTTAGTTTGTATCGCCTCAACCCATTGAAAAGGGTTTAATGGGGTACCATGGTTATATTCACACATATGTATATTCATATGGGAGACGGAACGCAAAGGAATACTGTCTTAAAAAGTATACTTGTATATCATTATAACGGAAGTGTAGTCTCCAAAGTGTAGCCGATAGCGCCATCAGCTTTTGATAAGTCGAATTCGATTTTTAAATGTAATTCTGTACTTGAAAACATAGTCATTTTTTATACCCAGCTTTTGAATAATTATGTTTCGCTTTGCTTTACGAAGTGCAAAAGCTATCGAAACAAAATGTAACTATAATAAGTTTAATATTGCATCGACTTGTTACGAATTAGATCAGATATTCGACCTAGCGCTGCACGAATTATAGCAATTCTGCAGTCGAGTAATTTTTTATTTTTGCATATAGAGGGGAAACGAAAGGAACTAACAACTTCAAGAGGCTGCAGGCTTCAATTGTGGAAGTTGTAGCCAAAGTATCTCGCAGCCGAAACTGTAAAACTCGTTTAAGGTTTCTTAAACCAACTGAAAGTGCTTTATGTGTGTGTGTTCATATAACTGTATGCTGGCTGATTGACGCTCTTAGCAAACGCATTTTTTGTCATTGGTTGCCTTGGCCATATGGCCACATCCAAGCGCTCTGTTTTTGATATCCGTGAAGCGGAAGGTAAGGAAGTTTTAATCGGGAGTGACCAAACAGCTTAGCCCGCCTAATCTATGCGCTTTCAAACATAGCTTCTATAGAAATCACACTGGGCACCCATTTAAAGTACAATTTAAGAACTTTTTGAAGCTGTGAGCTGGTTGATCCCCCTACACAACTCAAATATATATCTCAATTTGTTTTCGATTATATATATATATATATATATATATATATATATATATATATATATATATATATATATATATATATATATATATATATTCAGTTGTAGCTGGTGCCCATTAATTCGGCTGCTCTTGGTCTTCGTTTTCGCCTTGGTCTTCGTCGTCCCTTAGTTCCATTTCGCTGGTTAAGGAATTGAGAAAACGAGTGAAAGTTTTGTTTTAATGCTCCTTTCAACATCTGTGCTGACTTATGTAATTTGAATTTTTTATAAACGAAGTAAAACCAATTTAAATCAAGGGAAAGGAATGCAATATATATGTTTTATATAGACTGTAAATTATAATTATTGAAATCGACATATATTTTTGAAGTACCTATACTTTGGATATAAATACCAAAACTTAGTGAATAAATTCTCCTTGACCATATGCAGTACAATTTAGTCATTTATTTTCTTTTCTATATGCCATTAGGTATTATTTATATCGATATTATGCTTTTTAAATAAAAACAAGTAAGAAGGCTCTAGTCGAGACTGCTCGACTAGGAGATACCCTGATCCCTACAAGGAGCTGATATTCACGCACGCATAAGCATGCGCTCTGCTAACTGCGCAGTAAGCAGGGACTGCGCTTGGGCTTCGCTGCAGTGTGGGCAATACTATGAGAATTTTGTTATTGAATAATTTCTCTTGTAGTGGGACTATCTTCATGAAACTTTCAGAACACTGATCACAATGTGCAAATGTGTATACATTCTAAAGCACAAGTCTCTAGTACTTAAAATACGTTTTTCGCAAATTGGGAGTCTATGATGCTTCCTTCTGCCTGTTACATACTTTTCACAAACCATTATACCTTGATTTCCCATATTTAATGGGATCAAAGTATAAAAAGGATATTGGAACTACTATCCAATAAACGAATCTTAAATCTTTTAGCATTCAACCTTCTAATTATACAGTCTACATGGGTTTCTTTGATCAAATTGTTATAATATACTTCAGTCAACCCCCAAAACCTATTTATTTCATGCTCATATTTCAATAGTAAATCCTCGTGCGGCAGAGTAGTGAAAAATAAATGTGTCCTTCACTAAGTAATTTCGTTTTACGACATCAGCTGATCTTATTGAATTTTTCACAACCCACTTCGCGCTTAACCGCTTTAACGTTATAAATTTCAAAAGCTGATATAGTAAAGCTTATTTGTACAAAATTTTTTTGCATTTTGTGAAATAGTTTTCATTTGGTGTCCTATTGAAGATGAATGATCAAAAACATTTTCGGCATATTTTACTGTTTTACTATCGAAAGGGTAAAGCAAGGCAAAAATTATGCGATCTGTACGGAAAAGATGTATTGACAGAGGATGCACCACGTCCTGGAAGGCCTCTTGAAGCCAATGTGCAGAAAATAAAGTCGTTAGTCGATGCAAATCGGTGAATAACAACTCGAGATTGCAAAAAGATTAAATCTGTCTGTAAAACGCGACCGTTCACAAGCACATGAAACATCTAGAATTAGTTTTTAAGCTTGGCATATGGGTTTCTCATGTTCTTACAGAATGAAATTTGCTTCGTCGCATTAACGACTGCGATACGCTTATTCGACGTCAAACAAACGCGGCGAAAGTGGGTTGCTTACAACAATGAAAAGCGCAAGAGATCATGGTCTAAAAGGGATGAACCAGCTCAAACCACATCAATAAACCAATAAACCAATAAAAAAGTTATGTTGTCCGTTTGGTGGGACTTCAAGGGGATCGTTTATTTCGAGCTTTAGCCGGACAGCACAACAATTAATTCTGAAGTTTATTGCAATCAACTAGACAAATTAAGTTATGCACTCAAAGAAAAGAGACCAGAATTGGTCAATAGAAAAGGTGTAGTGTTCCACCAGGATAATGCGCGACCCCATACAAGTTTGATAACTTGCCAAAAGCTTTTGCAGCTTGAATGGGACACACCCACCATATTATCCAGACTTGGCACCTTTAGGTCTCAGTTTGTTGCCCGCGAGGAGCGTAGAATCAATGGCAAAAGGTATTAGAGCAAAATGGGGTTTAAATATATATATATATATTTATTAGGTTGTTTCACCAATTAATTTCATTTTTTTTTAGTTCAATTCAAACCCCATTTTTCTCAAATATATATATATATATATATATATATATATATATATATATATATATATATATATATATATATATATATATATATATATATATAGGTGTAGGAAATGAAAACACGTCATATAAAAACTGTGTCATGAACAAATGCAGCATTCAAATCGCACCAAAAAAGGGGGAGACGCGTAAAAAGTGAAATAAGGTAATTAATAATGTTGCAATCGGGCGCAACCGACTGCAGATTACTTCACATTACATGCGCGGTCAAAATACTGCTTACCGCCATGGTTAAACTTCTTTGTTAACTGTAGAAGATGCAGTCTCGCTCGAGAGAGTTTAATAATTATTTTTGGGTCATCATATCAATATTCGTCATATTCAATATTCTATTCCACATTTAAACTTTCTTGCTTTTAGGGATTAGTGTTCCTCTTATGACAGAAATATTTCGTTTCGGAATCGCCAAATAATCTGATAACAGTATTAGACAACGGTACACACGAGTATATTTTTCAAAACATGAAAAGACGCATAGACAGACATTACACAAAGCGAATATACTCATTTCGCTTTGTGAATGAGCATAAAAATTAAGAATGCTAATATGAAGAATGAAAATCTATAGCAAAACTCGCATTTGTGTCCAGTTGGAAAAATGAAGTAAAAAGTCGGCACGTTTAAGCAAAGCTTTGCGCATTTATAATATATGTATGTAGCTTTAGCATTGCTGTATGCGAAAGAATGAGTCGACGTTGCCTACAGTGCCCCAAAAGCTATGTTAAAAAGTTTCACTTTCGCTTTCAGCGCAGTTTGAATTTTAACGCAGTAGTATTAACAACAACACCAATGGCAGCAATAACAATAACAAAAAAAAAAAAAAAAAAAAAAAAAAAAAACAACACAAAACGCAGAAAAAAGCAGCAAAAAGGGGGGCACTAAGTCAAGCCAAGCGAAGCAAACTAAGAGAGCGAGCATATAGAAATGAGAGCGCGAGCGAGCGTATTGAAAGTGAAACTGGCTCCCACTTGTTCACATACACATTTATACACACAAGACATACACAAGTGGCGCATACGTAATATCACAATGTGGATGATGAGAGCGAGAGTAAAACGCTGCCTGCGCCAACTACGCTGTCTCTGTTGGCGTCAGCTGAGCGGTAGCAGTGGCAGCAGTGGCACCAGTGGCAGCAGCAGCAACAGCAGCAGCTCTCTAGTGTATGGCGAGTATCCTCGCCGTATGCTTGGGTTTAGTCAATCGAGATACGTTGTTGATGTTGGTCGTGTTTTTCGCATAGCAAAATAACCTTCATACAAACAAAATTATAATTTACATACACACACAAATATATAAATATATATATATATATATATATATATAGCATAGTATAGGTTACATATGCCATACAACAGCAAGAAATGTGAAACAAATATGTGTGTGTATTCGCGCCCGTGTGTGTGTGTCGACTGAAAGCAAGAAAATTATTGCGCTTCTATTTGACCTAAATGACAGCAAAACATTGAATCCAGCAATTTTCAACCTATTCATATATCAATACCATAATAATAATAATAACAATAAATAAATATATATAACACTATATAATATGAAACACGAAAATATTGCATACTCTCCTTTACCACTTTCTATGACATTTTACACCGACAGCAGGAACAGCCCAAGGATTATGTTCTCTCTGCACTGGTGTGTTATGTCCTGTTCACTAAGAAAGTAAAGTAGCTGTGAGAGCAATGCAAAAATTTTGTTGTCTAACAAATGCAATGCAAAAGTAAAGAAACAAAGTGCAGAAATGAGTGTAACGGCGTTGCCCAAATAACTTAGTGTTCACTGAAAAGCAAAAAAAAAAAAAAAAAAAAAAAAAATACTGCAAAGTATACCAAAAAAGAAAAAAAACAAAACAAAAAATCAACAAATTTATATATGGCAAAGCCCTACCTACAAAGTAGGCAAATAAAAAATAAAAATACATCTAATTTTGTGAATCTGTGTTTAAGTGCATATATAAATATATATATATATATATATATATATATATATATATATATATATACTTGATTCTTAACAGTACCTTTATGTATTAAAACACGTTAATTAATAGGGGCTCCCGAAAATATCATAAGTACCAATTGATTCAAAATTAAAAACTAAAACAAATACAAATAATAAAAGGGAAAATATAATTTACACTTAACTAAAAAGGATACAATAATAATAATAAAAAGCTACCTAAAGTATTGCTTATAAAAATGAATCACATGTTAAGTGCAAGGCCTAGACCACCGAATGTTAACTGCAACAACAAAAACAATATTATCAATATGCAAATTAAATACAAATAATTAAAATGCATCTTATTTCTTATCTTATAATGTAAGATTGTAACTACAGAGATAGTAAAATAGCAAAATACTTTTGTTATAGCCGTCCAAATTAACGCAACAAGCTGACAAGTTTGAGCAACAGCTCGGTCCATAACTAAAAATTTAATGAAATGTTATTAGAAATGGATCCCCAGCAGGCGACAGTACAGTTCATATCATCGCTGAATCTGTCACCGTTTAGCATGCAGCTTGATCAACAGCAGCCGGCGAGTCCCGTGCAGAGCAACACCAACAACAATAACAGCAGCAACAGCGGCAACAACAATAATAGCAATAATAATAATAATAATAATAGCAACAACGATAACGAAACAAATCCTTTAAGCAATTCCGATAACGATTACAGCGCCTATACGCTGCAGTTGGGCAATCATCAGCAGCAGCAGCAGCAACAGCAACAGCAACAGCAGCACCTCAATACGCATCATCAGCAACAGCAACATCAACATTACCAACAACAACAACAACAGAATATTGCCAGCAACAATGCGAATAGTGCTGCGAACCAATTCAATGCCTCCTCTTATTCGTATATATACAATTTCGATTCACAGTATATATTTCCGACAGGCTATCAGGAAACCAATTCGTCCCATTCACAGCAAAGCGGCAACGGCACCGGCGTAGCATCAGGCAACGCTGGTCAGCTGCTGAACGGTGGCAGCAATAGCTCTGCCGGCAACGGCTATATGTTGCTGCCACCTGGTGGCACCTCAGCTGTACACATGGCCGGCAATGTCGGTGGCACCGGAGCAGCAGGTGGAGCTGGCAGTGTCGCGTCCACAGGTGGTGTTGGTGGTGGCCATCATGGAGGAACTAGCGCCACCTCTGGCGGAGGCGAAGCCATCGACTTCAAACACTTGTTCGAGGAACTGTGCCCTGTCTGCGGCGATAAGGTGAGCGGATATCACTACGGCCTGCTTACCTGTGAGTCCTGCAAGGGCTTCTTCAAGCGGACCGTGCAAAACAAAAAGGTGTACACATGCGTTGCGGAACGCTCCTGCCACATCGATAAAACGCAGCGCAAACGTTGTCCATACTGCCGATTCCAAAAGTGCCTCGAAGTTGGCATGAAACTCGAAGGTAAGCGAAAACAAAAATTAAATTTTTCATTTAAGAAAATCTCTTATTATATATATATCTATAATCCTAAGTTTAATATTGCACCCATATAAACTCTGGTCTAGTTAGTTACAAAGAACAAACCCAGAGAACTATAAAGGAATAAATATGAGTTGTACCCTATCCATATCCTTGCTTGTATTCTTAAAATTATTCTTGACGCTTAGATTTTTTGCAGACGAATCAAAGTAGGGCTTTTAATTTTTGGATTTTATATGTCTAATATTTTATCTCATTTTGAGCTGTAACGTTAGTTTTATAAAGTGGAATAACATGTGTTGGATATCATAAAAACAATATTTTAATAAATATTTTATTTGGACTCTCAAATTGTGCCTAATATTAATAAATTCTGATTAATTTTCTAAAGTGTATGTTAATTTGTATATAATTGCATCAAATTTAAATGCGAAGTCTACTTAGTAAACAGGATTTATATATTCATAGGTTTAAATATATGCATTTAAAAAATAATTTCCTATAGATCTGTCTTGCAAAGTATTATTTTCTATGGAATAATAAAAAGGCTATTAAAATAAAGTTCAATACTTTTGACACTCTTTACGAAACACATATAAACATAGAGTTTTAATACGAGTAAAAATTTACGTCAAAATGAACCTACATTTGTTAAACAATTGGAATTGACTAAATTATGATGCAACAGTATTGGTATATCATAAAGAAAGACCTCTCCAAAAAATTTATAATACTTTCGGAATTTCTTTTTTTGGATCCCTTTTTGAAGAAGCTTTTAGGTCGTAATATATCCGGCGGTACAGTCTTCATATTCTCTATTGCTCCAAAATCTTTGTCTTGTGTTTAGTTCCTTGAATATCAAAATACACAATCAATAAAATGGCCAGGCAAGTAGGAGTTGGACAGACGAGAAGTACAAAACAAAAACAATTGACATTTGACAACAAATGTTATATAAAACGTAATTTAGTATTCGATATGTGAAAATCGTGTGGAAATTATATGGGAGCTAGCTAAAAAAAAATTATCAGGCAAAGAGAAGCACTGAGTTATTTTAATCAATGTTATTATTTATATCATTCTAATTTTACATCTATCGATTTATAATAATTACGTTGTATTGGAAAGATAATGATATCTTCGATTTTCAAGACATGCTTTTATTCTCTTGTTTATTTTAAAAGCTCTTGTTCTCACCTCATATAGGACTTTTACAAAAATTAAATAAATTCACATAATATAATTTTAACATTCCATAAAAGTGCGTAAGAGTATATATATATATATATATATATATATATATATATATATATATATATATATAGAATATATAGAGATTGATTTACTTATTTTATTTTATTTCGTTTTTTTTTTTTTTTTGTAATTGTAGTCAAAAGTTGGTTTTGTTTTTAGATTGCCCTCTCTGCTTAAAATCCCAATGAGCGTCTGAGAGACAGAGAAAAAGGCGCGCTTGCTCTCACACATACATATAGATAATAAGTTTATTTGTAAAGTGTATATGTATGTAGTAAGTCATATTGCCATCTCATTCGCGCGCTGACGCTTTTGGGTTATAGTGCCATCTCTTGCGCTCATGACCTAGATTCCGCAGCGACTATGTGTGCGTGCACGTGATATATATAAACTCGTATTTGTGTTTGTGCAATCAATGCAACATGTAGAGAGCGCTGCGCTACGCTGCAGTGCGCTGCTCTGCATTGTATTTGGAGTTGACGTCGCTGCCAACGCCGCGCACGTTTGATGTTTTTATACTCATCCACGATGTGTTGGTTTTGTGCAATGTCCGTCTTGTACATTTCGCCGCTATGAAAACTAAAGAGTTGAAATTCGGAATATGTATAGTCGATATCCTAGTATTCATGATGTGTTAAGATTCTTCTAATACGCCAATTGGACACTTGAAATTTTGAGTAAATACTCGTGTTGACAAGCCAAGATGGAAAGGATATAGGAGATACACTTAACTCGATTATATATTATTACATATATTTCAATGTATTGCAGCTTCCTGAATATTCATATAAAAAATTGGGCTACGATTCCAGAAAGTAAAATATTATAAAGTCTTTTCGTGGTTTCGTTCATACTAACTGAATCATGTTGGCTCGTTCACTCCCCCCATTCGTTTCGTTTCTGTTGCTGCCGCTGACTCGTCTAGACGTTGGCGTCGACGCTGTCGTCGTAATGACGAATCTGTCGTAATCTAGTGACGCTTTTGTCAACAGCTGTAATGGTATTGAGCGCATTCGCTGTGCTCTTCGTCAAGCCCAACGCTTTTATAATCACGGCACTTTTGACCGCATTTTATAGCTGGAAGCTTGCTTTGATTTTTTGCCTCGACTCTAGCCCAGTTTAGCTCAAAGTTCGTACCTTTTTCTAAAAATCGTCATGAGTGGAACTATGCTGCTGCTGTAAGCGAATGAGTATGACTCACATGCGCATGACTTGAATTGCCTTTTTGTTGCCATTTTCGCTTTAGTTTAGAGACATGTTGAACATAACCAAATGATATAAATAAAGCGTATATTTTGGATTTGTTCGATATACGCGAAGCTTGATAAATGAATGGAAGTAAATTAATTAGTTGTAAAATGAATGAAATATAATTGCATTTATTTTATTATGTATGTGATATAGAAATATATATTAATCTATATTCAAATTTTTTCTAAACCACATCAGGCTTCTTCTATACACCTAATCGTTTTAGTTGCGTATACGCAATTTTCGCGTTGCCTGTTATAATCTATTGGTATTAATCGACTATAGGTCAAGTGTTTATCTAAATAGCCGACTTTGCACAAAAAGCGTTGTACTTGGAACATACAAAGCTACATTTTTATAAACATGTATGATTTATATGTCGCCTGCTAGTAACTGTGCTTAAATTGATAATAAGATGGGGATTCATTATTACGAATTACACAATGGTATTATCATTTCCCAAAAGTGGCATATTTTTAACTAACTTAATTTTTATGATTAAAATACACTTAAAGCAAAGACGTATATACATTAATTTATATTTGTATGTATTAAGACTCTCCAATCGCAAGCACATAAACAGATTTATGTATATACCTACATATAAAGTAGAAAGAATTCAGTGCTAGTGTAATCTCAATATAAATTGGCTTGTCCAAAGATGGGTCGGCCTTTGTAAACACGCACCCACCAATAAAAATGCAAGCCCACACACACAGTCAATAAATCCAACGAGCAATATCAGTGATGGTATAAGTGAGAGGCATGCATAGAAATAGGGAAAAGAGAGAGTAAGAGTTTCCATCGACAGCGGCAACAACAGCGCTCATGTTGCCCCAGTTTCACAAAACTGTCCTTGACCTACTCCATTCAACAAAATTGTCTATTGCGGTAGCGGCCTGAGTGCCAGTGGCTATGTCTGTATATTTATATGTATGTGCGTGTGAAAGACTTGGCGAGTAAATGCCGTAATAGAAAGCTTTTCGAGTGTTCATGCGATGGCGGGCCTTAGCAGCCTATGAAAATATAATGAGCGAGAGAGCGCACAAACAAATACTCTCGCGTGTTCAATGTTTATGGCCATGTGACGTGCTGCGCTCAGCTCTCTTGTCTGTGATGCCAGCGTTGGCAGCGACGTTGACGTTAAAGAGCGCCAAGCGTCAATTTGTTGTGCATTCACACACAAACACACACACACACACGCGCGCGCGTATATATATATAAATATATATATATATATTTATATGTGTGTGTGTACGTATTTGTTACGTATACCCACGCGCGTTGATTATTTGTAAACAATACGCTTGACCTAAATTACAGTTACTTGTTTTGAGGAGAAACAAAAACTACTGCAATTTTGTTTTGCAGCGCTGCATTTGAAATGCATTTTTTAGTTTGTGTATATATGTTTGTAAGTCCACGTTTATGTTCATAAGATGAATAAAATGAATAACACAAGAATCGGGCACCAAAATAAAGATGATTTCAAAACAAGACTATAACAGTATTTTCTTGTTTTTAACTATTATTATTTTATTATTTTCAACTATTAGTAAGGAATAAATACATAAAAGTACATTTAAATACATAAAGTACATCTAACCGCATATCGGCGTATTATTATGCTATCTGAAGCATGGGTACTTAGACATAAAAAAAAAAACTGAAAAATTCTATTTTTTTCGAAAGTTACAGAGGCAGCGACTTCAAAATTAAATGAAAAAAATCAAATATTGAATTAGAACTCTACTACTACACCAATTCACTTCCAGTTGGTAGGCATGGTATACCGAAGCTACCCATTTGGATTATGAGTGATTATTATCTTTCTTGTTTTTTTTTAGTTATATTCTAATTATTTCCCGTAATACTGTTTATAATTATCAGACATTATTCACATCGTTACTTGTTGTATTCGAATCATTGTAGCGGTTCGAGCAGATCGTATGCGTGGAGGCCGTAATAAGTTTGGACCCATGTACAAAAGGGATCGAGCGCGCAAGCTTCAGGTGATGCGACAACGGCAACTGGCCCTGCAGGCGCTGCGGAGCTCTATAGGTTCAGATATAAAGCCAACGCCACTCTCACCTGGCTATCAGCAAACATATCCAAATATGAATATTAAGCAAGAAATTCAAATACCTCAGGTGAGTACGAAGATTACAATGTGTTTGTGAACAGAATGTAATACGCCCATTGATACATACCCTAGGTATCCTCACTCACGCAGTCGCCGGACTCATCGCCCAGTCCCATTGCCATTGCTTTGGGTCAAGTGAATGCTGGAGCTGGTGGTGTGATAGCCACGCCCCTGAATGTTGGCAATCTGAGTGGCGGCAGCTCGCTAGGTAATGGCAACAGCAACACCAACAACAATAGCACAGGAAGTGCTGGCGGGGGCAGTGGGGGTGGCAATAACGCTGGCAGCGGAAGTGGCGCCAGCAACAGCAACAACATCCCCGATGGCCTGCAACGTAATGGAAATGGTGGCAATAGCAACAGTAACAGCAGCTGCCATGAAGCCGGGAATGGATCTCTGCAGAACACAGCTGAATCGAAATTGTGGTATTTACTTAGCATTAGCAGTCTTTTTTTGACCCGACCAGCGTTCCTCCAATACCTAACCATACTAATTAATCCCTTAAAAGAAACAGTGACCAAAAATGTTTCATAAAACACATATAAAATTCTCTCAACAATTTTCATGGAATTATTATTTTATAAAAGTTATATCATTAACATACATATGTACATATATGTTGCCACTGAAAACTAATTAAAGTTTGTTAAATTTGTCTGTAGCTTTTTTTTCTACATACCTAAAAAAAAAAAGAAAAAAAGAATAGAATAGTTTAGAGTAAAAAGGTTTAGAATCAGTGAATTCTGCGACATTAATATATATTTTAGCTAAATTCCAAAAAACATTTTGATCGATTAATCAAACATATTTAAAAATTAGTTTTCCTCCAGTTACGAAATCGAAAAAAAAACTTCTTCTAGGAATCTAACCAATATTATACAAACACTGCAGTGTTTATCTTATGATTCTCTCTCTTTATAAATTAAAGCTTCGATTCTGGCACACATCCATCGAGCACAGGGGACGCGGTAATTGAGCCCCTGAGGTGAGTGGAAATGAAGGGAAAGCTGTTTTTATATCAAATTCTCTAACTATCCCGTTGTTTGCATATTCTTCCATTTTTTCAGGGTCTCGCCAATGATACGAGAGTTTGTGCAATCAATCGATGATCGGGAATGGCAGACTCAGCTTTTTGCGCTACTGCAAAAGCAGACATATAACCAAGTTGAAGTTGATCTCTTTGAGTTGATGTGCAAAGTGCTGGATCAAAACCTCTTCTCACAAGTGGATTGGGCAAGGAACACGGTCTTCTTTAAGGACTTAAAGGTACTTCTCGCACAATATTCTCGGTTGTATGTACATAGATTTACTTACAACCATAAAACTCGCCAGTCTCGCTAGCAATTAATGGTCACAACCAGTTTTTAAACTAGGGGCCAAGTCTGTGGAGTGTTATGTAAAACCAAAAAAAAAAAAAAAAAAAAAAAAAAAAAAAAAAACACACAAAAACAAATAATAATAAAAAAAACAAAAACTTAGCAACGACAACGACAGACTTAGAGACAGAGGCAGAGGCAGCGGCAGCGGCAACGGTCCAACTGCAACTGCGATGTCGTATACCTAAATCTGCATTGAATTTCGATTTCATTCGGCGTCTGACCTACTTAGCAACCAAAGCTGAACCAGTCAAAGACTTAACGTCGACGTTGCTTGTCGGTGACGCAACTACGCCTCGCCACTCAGAGAGCAGAGAGCGAGTGAATGAGAGGAGAAGAGAAAGCGAGAGCAGAAGAATTGAGCGCGTGTTGAAATCAAGTTTTGTGTAGTCAAATAAAACAAGTAAGGAAGCTCTAGTCGAGACTGCTCGACTAGGAGATACCCTGATCCCTACAAAGAGCTGATATTCACGCACGCATCAGCACGCGCTCTGCTAACTGCGCAGTAAGCAGCGACTGCGCTTGGGCTGCGCTGCAGTGTGGGCAATACTATGGGAATTTTGTTGCTGAATAATTTCTCCTGTAGTAGGACTATCTTCATGAAACTTTTAGAACGTGATCATAACGTGCAAATGTGTGTACATTCCAAAGCACAAGTCTCTAGTACTTAAAATACGTTTTTTGCAAATTGGGGGCCAAGGGGGCGTGGTATCCAAAATCTGTAAATGACAAAATCTGCGTATTGATCAGATGTATATACACACCAAATCTGAAGTCTCCAGGTCTAAAAGTATTGAAATTACGGTGAATAAACAAAATCAATTTATCGATTATTCGCGATAAAAAAGTAATCGGACGAGTTATCGAAAAAAAAAGATAAACTTGTACTGCGTATGGTATACATGAGTATGCATACAAAATTTGAAGTCTCTAGCTCTTATATCTTCTGAGATCTAGGCGTTCATACGGACGGACGGACGGACGGACGGACGGACGGACGGACGGACGGACGGACGGACAGACGGACAGGGTTATATCGACTCAGCTCGTCGCCCTGATCAAGAATATATATACTTTATGGGGTCTGCCACGCCTCCTTCTGCCTGTTACATACTTTTCACAAAACCATTATACCCTGATTTCCCATTTTTAATGGGATCAGGGTATAAAAATAAAAGAGTCTTTGTAATTCACCATATCACTGGTCCCAATAACTATATGTATAGTGGTATAATTATTTGGAGATTGATCGGAGTGCTTTGATCGTAAAACTACTATACTATGAGCGGGTAAGATTTAGGTATATCACATAAATCATGTCAAATATGTATAATGAAATAGTAATGGTAACAACAATATAAAAATTGTGAAGGCTCAAATTTAGGACTTAAGGAAATTTTATAGTTATATACTTTTATTGGGTTGATTTTGCTCATCATACACTTCATTTGAATTTGCCTAAACATTTGTAGGTGGACGATCAGATGAAGCTGCTTCAGCATTCTTGGTCGGACATGCTTGTACTGGATCATCTGCATCATCGCATACACAACGGTTTGCCAGATGAAACGCAACTTAATAACGGACAGGTGTTTAACCTAATGAGCCTTGGTCTGCTGGGAGTGCCACAGTTGGGCGACTACTTTAATGAGTTGCAAAACAAGCTGCAGGACCTGAAGTTCGATATGGGAGACTATGTGTGCATGAAATTCCTAATACTTTTAAATCCAGGTGATTATTTGCTAGAAATCTGTATTGCATGTAAGAGAATTAAACACAGGTATATTATTTGTAGATGTACGTGGAATAGTGAACAAAAAGACCGTTGTGGAGGGACACGAGAATGTTCAGGCAGCTTTGCTAGATTACACACTTACGTGTTACCCCTCAGTAAATGTAAGTAAACTCAAGGCTTAAGGATAACGCAAAGGAGGTTTTGTTAATATAAATAAATTAGTCATGAAATATTTGAACTTTGATTTTTTCAATGCTCTTCAATTCTGTTTAAACTATTGCAGGACAAATTTAGGAGGCTTTTGAATATACTACCGGAAATTCATGCCATGGCCGCGCGCGGCGAAGAACATCTATACTCAAAACATTGTGCGGGCAGCGCACCAACGCAGACGCTGCTCATGGAGATGCTGCATGCTAAGCGAAAGGGGTGAACTCAAAACATGCAGCAGATGCATGAAAAAACAACAAAAAAAATGTAAAAAATATACTTAAATAGTTTCTGAAAACAAATGTGTATAAAACAAAAAACCAAGGTAAACAAGCGCAAGGTTAAATAGATCAGGAAAAAAATGGTTATATTGATTGCTATGCGAAAAAATGATCATCACTACCACCAACTACCACATACACATATTTGTTGATTAAATGTTAAATATTAAATAATATTAATATTATTATTTTTATGATTAGTTTTAACCTTCTTTTAATTAATTAATTAATGTATTCATTTAAGTTGTGCTTATTTTTAGTCATGTATACTAAAAACAGATAAATCATCAGCAACATTGTGGAAGTGCAAATATACCTTTATTACAAAGGTAAACGGCGAATTGATAATGCTATTTTACACACACATATATATATATCCTACTTCCGTCTTTAAATGTTTTTCTGTAATTATTCAATTGTCTTATAAAGTATTTGCGTATATGTTCAACAAAATTGTAACAAATAATGTAATAAAATGAAATAAGTATATTTTTTCATAAGTTTAAATTTTAAGAAACTATGCAAACAACTACCTGCAGCACAGGGAAAAACAATCTGGCAAAAAGAAAAAAATAATAAATAAATACCAGAGCATGAACTCTCTTTAAAAAATCAACATTGATTAGATATTATATATAAGTATACCATACTTAAAAATAAGTTCATATACAAATTTTTTATTTTAATTTCATTGTTTTAATTTTTAACGTTTAAATCTGGTTATATTTAAATTCATTCAGAAGCCTTTTGTATTTGATTATTTTAGAGAATCAAAAAGGGAATGTTTGAAACAAAAGCTTTGCCTATGCAGTTTAACCGATAGACGATGCACTTTTAAAAAGTTTGTATAAATTATCCTAAATGCAAATCTGATTCAATTGGAGAATATAACTGTTTCTATTCACTATTGGTGAAAACTAATCGTTTTAGTTTTTTTTTCTTTGAACGCATTGCAGGCCGTGATAAAATTTTAGAACATTCTCACTCTAACGGTATTTGAAACTCTTGAAGGGATTTTAAAAAGTTGAATAAAATATAAATTGCAAGTCAATGTAAACAAGAACTCTAGGCACAGCCAAAAGCGGATAATTTTAGTAGGCAGGTAGATACAAATTGCTAGTTGTATAGAGTAGATGCAATTCAAACGAAAGAAACGAATAAATACATAGTAATATTTTTTGTGGGACCGCGTAAACTTTTTTCATTTATATATATATATATATATATATATATATATATATATATATATATATATATATATATATATATATATATATATATATATATATATATATATATATATATATATATATAAACTAGTTATTCCTGCCTACGTCATTTTTTTAAGAGGCCTGCCTTATGACTTGATATTGCGCTTAAACTAAATGTACCTTATAAAATTAAAAAAAAAAAAAAAACATACCCTGACACGAAAACTTAAATTGCAGTACATATAAAAATTTATTTTTTTAGGGCAGCATGTAATTACAAATTGTTGGAAAAACTTATATTCGCAGGAACTGAAGGCAAGGAATGGCAGAAAATATTGTAAAAAATTCTGATAGGCTGCCTATATATACTAACCGTTTAATATATATTTACATTTTAGATGATGTAAAATTTCTTTATTTATTGTGAAGTCAATAAATCTAAATGAAAGAAAAAATGGAAAATAACACATGTAACAGAAATTAAATGGACGAAGTTTGATTAATAATAAGGTTTAAGGACCCTAATTCTGGTATTTAAACCTTATGTATGTATATGAGTGAACTCTGCATTGGCGTTTACTGTAAGTGGCGGCAACATGCTTTTTAAATTAAAGCATTAATCAAATTAATATCTATGTATATTTAAAGTATGGGGCATACTATGCGTTTCTGTATGAAGTAAAAATGTGTAATGTCTTATTATATAGGCAAATGCATTAGGCATGTTTATTGTGAAATTAATTATGATGTGAACCTGTTATTGCAAATGAAAAGTGATTTTAATTTGTAAGATATATGATATATTATGAAAAGATAGAAATATATATAAATGAATAAGAGGGTTGGAAGTAATAATATATATATATATATATATATATATATATATATATATATATATATATATATATATATATATATATATATATATATATATATATATAATGTCTTATATACGATGAAGAGTTTAACAGAAATACAACATATAAATCAAGTTATAAGTGCATTAAAGCTTAACAAGTATATTGTATCTTCACATACACACACCCACAGCTGTTGTAAGTTTAAAATCCGTTAAAGTTATTAAACAGCGTAAAGCAAATCATTTAACTAGACAGAAAAACAAAACTACCTAAAATGAAACTGTATGTATAATAATTATGTTAATTACTATGTTAATATAAAAATGTCATCTCAGAAATATTTCAAAACGAGCAACCAACCAACAAATAAAAATGTAATAAATCGTAAATATAAAAACAATTTCAATTCCCTATTTATTATGAACCATTCTATTTGGGGTGTTCAGTATCTGAATTTATTTGTATATACGTTTTTAGATATAATTAATGCTTACTTTATTATATTGCTGTCAGATTAAACTTACAAGCGATCTGTTTAGGACATGTTAAAATTTTGCGTAAAATCATACTCAATAGTTGGTATGACGGTTTGCACAAATTTCAAAAAGATAATTAAATATAAATGCACCCCGAGTTGCCCACCGCCTTCCTCAACAGTCTGAATGATCTTCTTCATAATATCTGCGTGCCGGCAAGGATGCACCGATGCCATATTGGGTCCAGGTAAATGGGGATGCGATTCCATTGTTACAGTCTTTTTTGCATGATCCTGTGAAACATCCTCGTACATTTGTTCGACGGTTAAAGGCTTACGCTGCTCATCGTACCCGACCACCCATAGCCTTGGAGTTTGATAGTATTTATCGTATGTGATGTGCAAATCGTAGGTTCGTGTGTGCAATACGGAATCTCCGCTACTGGCAGTCTCGCTTGCATTCACTACTGAAGCCGAATTACTAGGGTGTGTTTTGGTATCTTGTTTGCGCGTGGTAGTGGCTACAGCAGGATCGACAAGTTCCAGCATGCCACTTTCCTCAAATGTATCCATGTCAATGGCCTCATCATCGTCCTCATTATCATCATCATTAGCCAACACGGTTAAAGGCGATCTCTTACCATTTTCAGGTGTGTACATTTCATCCTAAGGCAAGAATAAATGTATTCAACTCTTACTACTAGCAATATAATCAAACCTTGCTCTCATCCAACGTCAGTTCGCATATTTTATCATCGAGTTGACTAGTGCCGTCATCGTTCAATTGGTGGGTCTCTACCCAGCCACCGTCACCAGACTCTTCCTCAACGAGTGTCTCCTCTCCTACATACTCCATTTGCTTGCAACGGCGATAGCATGCCACATTGCGTGTAATCAGAAATTGTTTATCTGTATTTCAATTAACTGTAAGTGTTTTAACATAATTTAATACGAATACTCGTTTACTCACCCTTTGGCAAATATGACTTTGTTTTGCTTTCATCGCCCGCCGCCCATTGCCAAGTGGGACAATGGTGAACTAAGTGATCACCTGCTGCAACAAATTCCTCTGGAGTTAATACGCCAGTTTCTCGAAATTTTGACTCCTGATCAGAAAATGGATTAGTTGATAATTGAATTTGAATTAATTGAATTCCAAACAATGATAACATGATACATGAGATTATTTTTGATAACACTTAATGTATATGTTGGGTTAGTTTTAATGTATATGTTGTATAAACGATATTAATTTCAACAAAACAGTTGTAAAAAATCCACTTATGTTTAAACCAACACAAGTCGAATACCTATGTATGTTATGTACATACATCTCAACTTTAAGAAGTTTGAGTTAAGTACTTGCCTTTAAGACTGGCGTTAAATATTCTGCCACATTTAGCGCTGTTCCCTTTACTGTGTTAAGTACGCTTTGCATTTTTATTTATTTATTTATTAATTTTTTTTTAGAAATTTAGCTTAACGTTAATGTGATGTATTTATGAATAATTCCCCAATTCACACCTTCTTCTTGGTTTAATTGTTGCACGCTGTGCAACACTGCAATGCAGGCAGATGACAGTGATGGGCGAATTAATATATGTGACTATCGATATTCCAGATGTATTTGTATAAAACGCAAGCAAGTGTTGTTAAATAATTGAATCTTAAATTTTTGCGTACCATACAAAAGTTTTTAAATAAATAATTGGTAGCAACCAAAGTCAATATTTACCAATTTAACACTTAGTTAATATATAAGAAATTCAGAAAACACTGTCAAGTGATGTACTTAGTATATTTCAATATCGATATTGCAAAAGATATTTTGTATATAAGGCACGCGGCTGTGATATCCGAAACTGGGACTTGTTAGTAACCAGTCGTTACTTCTGCATCCTGTTGACAATTAATATAAGTATATTGTTTACTGAGCACGTGATTGCAAATATTAATTGTAATGGAGCAGAAATTCCTGTTGCCTTCCCCGAATTTCAATAAAACTTTTAATAAACCAAATAAGACTAATTTACATTATTTAACACCATCTGGCATGACGCTACTTTCCCGTGAAAAACAGCCACCACCCATGTATGGAGCGCTCGGCAGTACAGTGGCTCCAAAATATTTCCAAGTAGAGAAGCAACAAGTAATACAATTATTTTACGTGAATTATGAAGATAAAAATTTATTTTAATTTGTTAATGAAGATTACCGTCACAAAAATCACATCAAATCACTCTCCGCCTCGGACTGAATACTGTGGCAACTGTCAGATGGAGCTGGCCACAGTGCAAGATATGCGTCGTCATTTAAGTCAGCACGAAACTTGTCCCGCTGAAGAATGCAGCTTTACAGCTCTATCACTCGTTATGGAGCAACATATCGAAGCAAATCACATAACGGGCTTGTACAAAACCGTAAAAAAAGTTTGGACACCTCAGAATATTGCTGCCTGGCGCGCCGAACGATGCAAGAGGTTTGTAAACAAATTTATATAAAATACAATCATTGAGATCTGATTTTACAGATTTCCAACGGCAGCTAACGTAAAGATAGCCATGCAGGCTAAAGAACAGCGCTTAAAGCGAGGCGAACGCCTTGAGGCATCTAAAAGGCGCTTTGGCATGTTGGATGACAGACGAAGCATACATTTGCACTCAAACACAAAGAAACGGAACTCCGTAAAAGAAATTAAAAAAGTCAGACGCGTGAATACTTCGGTAGGACAATCAAACCGTCGGGAACTGCCAAAGAAAGTAACGGCAAACACTATTTTGCAACATCCAAGGATTTCATGTTTAATTGATACGCCTATTTTTCGTGGGACTAGTAAAATGATTGACTACAAGCATATAACGATTAAATCCAGAAACGAGATTGATAATGCATTAAGCAACATGTTGCGAATGTATGACACGGACAGTGAGAGCGAAAATGAAGCATCAGACAATGATTATAATGATTCTGCTCTCGTTACATTTGTAGAACCCAAGATTAGTGTAGATGACCATGATGACAATTCAGCTCGTACCGACCTTAAATATTCAGTCATGCCTTTGACAGAAGATATTAGTAAAGATGAATTCACGATAGGATCCAGCTCTTCCGATGAAGGACCCGACGACGTACCCATTGAACGAAACAAAGAACCCATTTCGATCGTACAGGACCAAATACGTCGGGTCGAGTTTAAATCAACTAATGAAAACTATACAAAGCGTCCCTTCCCAAAGAAAAAAAGTTCTGGTTTAAATTACATCCGTGCGCGTCAATTGAATAATCAGAACACAATGCTCTCTAAGCTGTTAGAGCGCGAAATACGACACGAGCGAAATATTCTCTTGCAGTGTGTGCGCTACGTTTGTGAAAAAAACTTTTTTCATTTGTAAAAATGTTTGGACTTAAGAAAAGAAAAAGCAAAAGCACTGAATAAAAAAAACTAGCAAAAATAAAATGTAATTTAATTTGAATGCATATATAAAATATTATTATCAGAGCTAAAGCTCGCAATTAGCTTGCGGGCAAACTACCGCCGGCATCAGTGGCTATTGTGCTTACTCCACTAACACTGGAAGTATTGCCAATGCCTGCACCACTGCCATCTGTAGATCCGGAACCCCCAGCTGCTGCTGCAGCCTGTTGCTGAACTGCGGCTGCTGCTGCCTGCTGCTGTGCAGCTGCGTGTTCTTGCTGGCGCTTCTGTTGTTGTTGTCTAGCCGCATGAGAGTGTTTGGCCTTGGTCTCTTCCAGTTCACGTACACGAGAGCGCGCATGTTGTATGCGATGCCAAGCCATTTGCAAGACCTTAGCGGAGGCATATCCAGATCCCTCGTGTGGTTGACCGGTAGAAACTTGTGTGAGGTAGTTGATTTGTTCGGAGAGTTTAGACTCAACGCTTGACAGACTCTTCAAAAATTGCTGAGACTGTGTCTCGGCACTTTTCTGAGAAGTCTTCTCCTTACCCAGCTCTTGCAACGCCTGACCTACGTGTTACTTATTATTGTTGACTGCATATTTGTATATGCATATACTAATGCTTACCTGCACTCTGCATGCAGAGTATTATATCTTTTTCAATCTCATCTAGTGCATGTATTTTGTCCAGTGGATTCATTCTTTCTTTTTTTTTTTTGTTTAAGATCCTGATTTAAAGTTTTTAAATTCGATTCGTTTTGTAAAGAAAATAAAGAAACTGTCTTTTTCAGATTCCTTGCTTGTGTATTAGACATTCACCAAAAAGGTTGAACAATCTCCGATTGCTGGGTGTCTATCGTATAATTTGTAAAATCTGGCATCGAAACTATCGATATAATATGACGATGATATTCCGTTCAAGTTTTTTATATATTTATTTAGTTAGATAATATCACTAACCATAGAACACATAGACTGGACACGCTGAAGAAAGATTTTGTCCAACTTTTTCTTGGGCCAGGTTACGCCACACAACTTCGTATTCGCTCGGCTCCTTACTTTTAGGTTCGGCGTACGAAAATTTACGACAGCACAATCATTGCGCTTCAAGCGTTCGACGACCTGATTTTGTTTGAATGGCAGTGGGTTTGCCTATCAGAATGATTTTTTTTTAAATGTAATACTTAATTGAATCCAGTGGCAAAATGGGATGCGATAGGCAAACCCACGATCATTCAAACAAAATCAGGTTCTTAAATATTTATAAACGCTATTCAGCTATTCGAACCCAAAATCGTTCACACAATTCTAAGTTGTGGTAGGCACACGCCAATGTTCATTTCCCATGCATAAACACATGCACATATTCAGGCACATAGGCTGACAAATGCTTGTACGTTACCCCACAATTTTTGTGAGCATCGCGTCCCTTGCGTACACACAATCAAACGCATGTATGTAGGTGTGTGCAGTTCACAAGATCTACCAAATGCAAATGTTCGGCTTTCAAATTCCTACAGGCAGCTAGAGACTCGCACACAGGCATATAAATGCTCATACATGTAGCAAGGGACTGTAAGTGTGTGTATGCATGGTCATCGCGAAGAATGATCTCTATGCGCACCAACGCTTTCATACCCTTCCCATAAATAATAACGAAAACGCAAATATTTTGCATTAGCATGGCAAACGATTTGAAGAGTTCGGTATACTCTTCACTCAGAAGAGAACACAAGGGGTCTAGCTGCGAAGAAATTTCAATTTTTGTGAGCTGCTGCTCGTGCTCACATGCATGCATACATAAAGTCACTTTATTTCAAATGTCGACCGTCTCTGTCGAACGCTTGCAGCGCAATGATTGTGCTGTCGTGAATTTTCGTACGCCGAACCTAAAAGTAAGGAGCCGAGCGATTACGAAGTTGTGTGGGGTTGCCTGCCCCAAAAAAAAGTTGGACAAAATCTTTCTTCAGCGTGTCCAGTCTATGTGTTCTATGGTTAGTGGTTAGTGATAATATCAAATGAAAACAACAGAATTCAAAGTATTAAAACGCGAATGAAGGTTTGTACAATTTTATTGAAATTATTTATTTAATTGTTTCAGAGAATTGATTCCAAATAACAATTTAGCTTAAAGCCAGAGCAACATAGGCCTTCAGGCCGTTTATTGCAATTAATTAATTAATCGTTACCTAAATTCATGAACAATACCAAACCAAGCAAATTTAAAATACTGTCTGGGCAAAAGCAAACAATTTTCATATAATTCCGTTGATTCTTGCTCGATATGCAAAACCATAAACCCAGCACCACAATTTATTTGCTTATGTAATGCATAATGTGAACGATCAGCAAAATGTGTTTTACACTGCCGACACTCAAATATATGGTCCTGTGAGTTAGTTTTGAGAAATTTGCGCACATTTCGTATTTCATGTAAGCCTACAAACTCTCCTGAAACATTTGTAAGTATGAGAAATGTTGGCGTATTATCCACATCCTCGTCTCTGAGCAGGTAGGGCACTGCGAAAATTTCTTTTGTGCTAAGGCACATTCGTGTGCAATATAAGTTAACCTTCAAGGAAGTTGGAAGGTTTCCTACACTTTGTTCATGACAGCTAGCAAAACTTCTATGGAGGAGCGTAAGGTTTACTTTTGTACCTGTGGTGAGCTTTCTGCCCAAATAACTTGTATTAGATTTAACACGATATTGTAAAGGTAATTGTGGTTTTCCAAACATTTGACGCATTACTATAACTTTTATGCGTTTTATAGCACATACCTCCAGTGGGACGCGATCATTTATCAGTACAAGGCTGGCTATTTTTTCCAGCAATATCGAGAATAGCATATCAACGGTGTCCTTTATATCTAAATGATTGCCTATTATCACAGGTGTGCTCTCGTAATACATACACTTCCTTATCACAGTCACATAAAACCCAATCGTCACCTCCAGCCTATTGGCTCCATAATTCAGGAAACGCAGTAGTTGAGGAACCGCTTCGATACCGGCTTCCAATAAAAATTCATTAGTTCGACTCCGTGCGCTTTCATCACACAGAAAAAATGTTTGGATACGTTCTAATTCGATTCGCTTGAGCAACTTCTTCTCTTCCAAGCTTAATTTGATGTGTTGATTATCGGGAACATTTAGCCAGTGATGACTGTAGGGCTCATTACTTTCGACGAAACTGTGACATGTCTGGCACTCCAAAATCTGGTTATTGATGCAATGCTGGTGTCGAAAGGTCCTTGTATTTCCTACAATTTCAAATAAATAACGCGAGCTAATACGGCGAGACATTTTGAATTCTTTACGCTGACTGCTATACCGTTTCAGAGTGCAATTAGGTTATATAGAAATACAATGATATTGAATAAGCCTAAGTTACTTTATTATATTTAGCACTACCTGTGTCAGCATAATGCTCGACGGCCATGTAATAGTTGCAGCTGCTTTTGGGTCTTTGCTTTTTCGCAACAAATGGATTTATTTTATGACTTTACCTGTAAATATAATTGCATTTAAGAAGCCAAAGTTGGGCATATAAGTAAGTGTATGTATCTATATGTAGTGTAATGTAATATATAACCACATATATAGCGCTCCGTTGTCACAGAGTATGCTATCTTTAGTTCTGAAAATCTGCTTTCAGTCAGTCTTTGAATTTGAAATATTTGAACATAGATTTTAACAGCAAGAGATATACAGACATTCAAAATACTAACTATGACATGGACCCGCAAGGCATTAATAATTAGACACAACCAGACGGAACTAATCTATTTCCCGTCTAAGCTCTAGTCGAGACTGCTCGACTAGGAGATACCCTGATCCCTACAAGGCGCTGATATTCACGCACGCATAAGCACGCGCTCTGCTAACTACGCAGTAAGCAGCTGCTGCGCTTGGGCTTCGCTGCAGTGTGGGCAATACTATGAGAATTTTGTTGCTGAATAATTTCTCTTGTAGTAGGACTATCTCCATGAAACTTTCAGAACGTGATCATAATGTGTATACATTCCAAAGCACAAGTCTCTAATACTTAAAATACGTTTTTTGCAAATTGGGGGGAAGGGGGCGTGGTTTCCAAAATCTGTAAAAGACAAAATTTGCGTATTGATCAGATGTATATACACACCAAATCTGAAATCTCCAGGTCTAAAAGTATTAAAATTACGGTGAATAAACAAAATCAATTTAACGATTATTCGCGATAAAAAAGTAATCGGACGAGTTATCGAAAAAAAAGATAAACTTGTACTGCGTATGGTATACATGAGTATGCATACAAAATTTGAAGTCTCTAGCTCTCATATCTTCTAAAATCTAGGCGTTCATACGGACGGACGGACGGACGGACAGACGGACAGGGCTATATCGACTCAGCTCGTTGCCCTGATCAAGAATATATATACTTTATGGGGTCTGTCACGCCTTCTTCTGCCTGTTACATACTTTTCACAAAACCATTATACCCTGATTTCCCATTTTTAATGGGATAAGGGTATAAAAATTGAGGCACAAAAGAATCCCCAGGAAGAGAGGGGAAAACACACATAACATATTTTTTCACGGAAAATATCAAATAAGGATCAACTTTTATTTGCAATTTTTTTTATATAAAAGATATAATGTGTGTGTAAATATGTACATGTATATGTACATATGTATATTTATATATTTCATATCAATTATTTATAATAATTAAAAATTTTTTTTTTTAATTACTCTAAAAATAATTCTTATTTCTTAATTTTTCTATACAAATTATAATCGTTACGGTCCATGAATTTGACGTAAGAAGTAAGCTAAAACTCAAACCAATGGAAACCATATTCAAATCATTAAAGCTTAGCCTGGGAAAACTATTATATTTTCATAATTAAATGAGTTATTTATTTCATAAGAAAAGTACTAAAAGAGTATAAGAAATATTCAATTTACTAACTCATACACTTCTATTGTTGTAACATTTGCCTCAACTGTCAAATTTGTATACCAAAAACATCTCTATCAAACTTTAATAAATATTAAAATTTATCTATCAAAATAAATACATAACCCATGGAATCACCGAATAGAACTACATTTCAACCTGATATTGCAGCTAGGGGTATTATAGTCGACATGTGGTTAATTATCAGTCTTACATGTTGTTGTGCCATATTTTGGCCAGTGTTTGGATGCATTCTAGCTTACTTTAGCTGCAAGAAGCACTGTGACTATGGCTCAACGGAACAGGAGCCCAAAAAGCAGAAAGCCTCTGAATAGCGTTTTCCGAATTTAAAAGGGGTACTCAGTCACTTGTCTTGAATTTCTATTCTAAATGAAAATATAATCATATTTCCTTGTACTGCATTATATTATTTACTTTGGTTTATTAATAGTTATTTGGTTGCTACTGTTTACAAACAGTACTGGAAGTAAACAGACGATGTATGTACAAAAAAGGCTAGATTTATTGGGCCGCTGATATAAAATTAACAATTGACAGCAGGATGAGTGGGCGTGTAAGCAAAAAGCAAATATAACGAAAAACATGTGAAACATTTTTTTTTATACCCTGATCCCATTAAAAATGGGAAATCAGGGTATAATGGTTTTGTGAAAAGTATGTAACAGGCAGAAGGAGGCGTGGCAGACCCCATAAAGTATATATATTCTTGATCAGGGCGACGAGCTGAGTCGATATAGCCCTGTCCGTCTGTCCGTCCGTCCGTCCGTCCGTCCGTCCGTCCGTCCGTATGAACGCCTAGATCTCAGAAGATATGATATATACTCATGTATACCATACGCAGTACAAGTTTATCTTTTTTTTCGATAACTCGTCCGATTACTTTTTTATCGCGAATAATCGATAAATTCATTTTGTTTATTCACCGTAATTTCAATACTTTTAGACCTGGAGACTTCAGATTTGGTGTGTATATACATCTGATCAGTACGCAGATTTTGTCATTTACAGATTTTGGATACCACGCCCCCTTCGCCCCCAATTTGCAAAAAACGTATTTTAAGTACTAGAGACATGTGCTTTGGAATGTACACACCTTTGCACATTGTGATCACGTTCTGAAAGTTTCATGAAGATAGTCCTACTACAGGAGAAATTATTCAGCAACAAAATTCTCATAGTATTGCCCACATTGCAACGCAGCCCAAGCGCAGTCGCTGCTTACTGCGCAGTTAGCAGAGCGCGTGCCTATGCGTGCGTGAATATCAGCTCTTTGTAGGGATCAGGGTATCTCCTAGTCGAGCAGTCTCGACTAGAGCTTCCTTACTTGTTTATCTTGGTATGACTTACGAAAAGGGTTGATTTGCAAGAGGGTATCGTTTATATACATATGTAATAAATAATACAACTTGTACAATTTTATTGTAGTTTTAATTTAGCTGTCTCTTGAAGCGCTTCTTCCCTTGAAAATATAAACTATTTTTATAAACTGGGCTCAACTGATAATTGCAGAAGATCTCTTTACGTTTGCATCCCTCTCAGGGGGTGCAATCGCTTAACAAGGCGCGTTATCTTTGAAGGGGATCTTGGAGTCAGCAGTTTGCTTTCTTTCTCTCGGATTATTAATTATTAATATGCAATATATAACAAGTAAGAAAGCTCTAGTCGAGACTGCTCGACTAGGAAATCCCCTGATCCCTTCCAGGAACTGATTTTTCAAAAGTTCTTCGCGTTTTTCTGCTTCAGAAGACACACAAACACATGATATGCATGCTTTTTAATCGATAACAAAATAGCGGGATTAGTTATCGTTTTTATACCCTGATCCCATTAAAAATGGGAAATCAGGGTATAATGGTTTTGCGAAAAGTATGTAACAGGCAGAAGGAGGCGTGGCAGACCCCATAAAGTATATATATTATTGATCAGGGCGACGAGCTGAGTCGATATAGACCTGTCCGTCCGTCCGTCCGTCCATCCGTCCGTCCGTCCGTCCGTATGAACGCCTAGATCTCAGAAGATATAAGAGCTAGAGTCTTCAAATTTTGTATGCATACTCGTGTATACCATACACAGTACAAGTTTATCTTTTTTTTTCGATAACTCGTCCGATTACTTTTCTATCGCGAATAATCGATAAATTGATTATGTTTATTCACCGTAATTTTAATACTTTTAGACCTGGAGACTTCAGATTTGGTGTGTATATACATCTGGTCAATACGCAAATTTAGTCATTTACAGATTTTGGATACCACGCCCCCTTCGCCCTAAATTTGCAAAAAACGTATTTTAAGTACTAGAGACTTGTGCTTTGGAATGTATACACATATAACTCTAGTCGAGACTGCTCGACTAGGAGATACCCTGATCCCTACAAGGCGCTGATATTCACGAACGCATAAGCACGCGCTCTGCTAACTGCGCAGTAAGCAGCTGCTGCGCTTGGGCTTCGCTGCAGTGTGGGCAATACTATGAGAATTTTGTTGCTGAATAATTTCTCTTGTAGTAGGACTATCTCCATGAAACTTTCAGAACGTGATCATAATGTGTATACATTCCAAAGCACAAGTCTCTAATACTTAAAATACGTTTTTTGCAAATTTAGGGCGAAGGGGGCGTGGTATCCAAAATCTGTAAAAGACAAAGTTTGCGTATTTATCAGATGTATATACACACCTAATCTGAAGTCTCCAGGTCTAAAAGTATTAAAATTACGGTGAATAAACAAAATCAATTTATCGATTATTAGCGATAAAAAAGTAATCGGACGAGTTATCGAAAAAAAAGATAAACTTGTACTGCGTATGGTATACATGAGTATGCATACAAAATTTGAAGTCTCTAGCTCTTATATCTTCTGAGATCTAGGCGTTCATACGGACGGACGGACGGACGGACGGACGGACGGACGGACGGGGCTATATCGACTCAGCTCGTCGCCCTGATCAAGAATATATATACTTTATGGGGTCTGCCACGCCTCCTTCTGCCTGTTACATACTTTTCACAAAACCATTATACCTGATTTCCCATTTTTAATGGGATCAGGGTATAAAAATAGGTACTTGCCCCTTTATATGCTCTCTTTATATACGTGCATACAACGATGCAGTTACTGTAGGAACAGCCCTCGCGACTGGAAAGGTTCCGAGTCTGCACTATAGTAAACCTCTTACGCGGAGGTTTTTTACAATACTTACATATGTGAAATGTTATTATCTGTGACTGCCAAGGCTTGCTGTTGATGATAAGTAATGGCCGGCTCGATCGGAAAAGTCTAAGCTGAGCAATTAAATATATATATGATTATATAACTTATTTTCATACATTATAACATATTAGTTTACAAGAAAATTTAAATCGGGACTTCGGTCCGATGTATATATATTCATTATCAAATACTACATCAAAATTCTGAGTTAGGAATACCAAATTTATTTCAATAGGTCAATAGGTGACAAACGTAAGGCTGACAACTTTTGTCAAATTAAAGGGTAAAATTGACTTAAAATTTTTACATTATTTGGAGTCGAGTGGAATATAACCTAAATTAAGGCGCAACTGCTCATAAATTATAAACAATGATATTGTAGCTGGGGCCTTTCGAGCAATTGTGGGCACCAATCCACGGTAGGCGCCCAAATATCCAAAACGCATCATATATTTAATAGCATGGAAAACAGTAGGAAACTGTGTGGGTGGTGCGTTCATCATTAAAGTCTTCAGCACATCAAAGGGCTGAGAAATAATTGACTCAATAATTGACGTGATTAATGAACTCTTAAAATGTAAATGCACGTCGTCTTCTAACATAAAGCGATGATGAAGCTCACTTTTAACCTACTCTCAAGATCAAGAAGGATATATATATATATACAAATACTATTACATATGAAGTCAAAAATGAGTATTTACTTGGTCATAGACTGCTAGCTGGGCACTGTTTCCAATCGCTGCTTTGAGAACTGCAGCAATTCCACCACTGTATAGGGTCATCCACCCCTCCTCTTTGGGAATCCGGATCAGAGCATCCATAAAGCTCTTATAACTAAGATAGTTTCGATATAATTAAAGTACAAATATGCATTGAAGAGTTTGAACAGAAATATGTACTTTCGTCTTAAGTTCTCGGCATATTTCATATCGTTTTGCATCCGCACATTTATCACATCCATTGGTAAACCAACTAATGATCCAACTATACCCGCAAAGCTGGCTACATAAATTTTGTCAAGAATGGAATTCGAGTTTTGCAATATTTCTAAGTGCTTGCCGTTCTCATACAGAGAGAATCGAAGACTTGTGCATGTCAACTGACGAAGCGCAGCCGCTGTAAAACCATCATAAAAACCTAAAAAGCCTACGATAGAATAATAATTGATAAAAGCATCTTAAGGTAAGTTAAAACAAAATACCTCTTAATCGTATGACTTTTACAGTTGTTCTTAACATACTCTTCTTTTTTGTCTGTGTTTGCATATGCGTCTTGATCAAATCGAAAGGTGCTAATATACAAGCTACACATGTGGATGCCACTCCTCCAGACCACCATCGTGGTCGCCGCAACTCGCGATCGTCAGCCAGTACCTTGTGATGTGCCTATACCTATGACCCAAATTAGACATTCCACCAATGCAGAAAGAAGTTAAAAATAACAATGTTCTCTAGCGAAAGTACAAATTTTCAAAACTAACTACCTACTATGGTAAATGCTTATCTAAATTAATATTTCAATGACAGCGAAGCTTTAGACTCTAAATGTTCAAAAATTCGATCTCAATCATGATACACGGCACTGAAGTTTAGCACGTAAAAAAATCAATAGTCAATATTGTTAGAATAAGGAGATACCATCAAGACCGAAACATAGCGCCTTTTGACTGAATCTACGCATACACAAAAAAACACAATTCTAACACTACGCACCTTACAGCGCTTTTGCTATCACCAACATTTTACGGCTATCTAGCAACTAAAAGCCAAAGTGGTGCCTGACCAAATTCAATCGCAATTATACATATGTTTGAATACAAAAGAAAACATGTAATATGTAATGAATAAGTAAGAGGGTTCTAATCGAGACTGCAACTGCAACCCTTCAAGCAACTGATATTGAAATTTTCTCGCACGTATAAACACGTATAGGCTGAAGTGTGCCGGACTTAAGATAGTAACTTAATTGTTTAATAGCTTTATTTGCAGATGGACTAACTTCATAAAACGTTGAGATCGTGTTAAAAACATTTAAAAGCGTGTATTTACAGATGGAGCATGGGTAAATTATAAAAGGAATCGAAATTCTATAATATAAACAAATCTGTATTCGAAATTTGTATATATAAAGTCGACTCTCGTTATTTCGAAATTCAAGGACTTTTAAAATACTACGATTCATACGAAATTCAAATTCAAAGTTTGTACTAGCACACCAACTTGAAATTTGAATTGTCGAGTGTTTGACCATGAGTACGAATTACCGCGGCTTAGCAAAGATTTTTTAGTTCGAATTACTGAGTGCATAAAAATGTTTGGACATACATAATTCGAAATATAAAGATAATTTGAATTAATTAGAGGTTCGAAATATCACAGGTTTGAGATAACGATAACCAATTAGTGATGTGACAAATCGGAAAACTGATCTGTCAGCGTTGAACGTAAATCCTGTAGTCGATAAAGCCCGATATTCTTACTTGCGTTGTAAGGTTACGTTTAAAAAGCTGGGGCAGACTCAGCCTGCCCAGGGTTTACTAACAAGACGGGGAGTGGGGGACAGAAGGCGCAAGATCAAACTCACATTTGTCTTTGTATCGCTTCACAAAGTTTATTCAATTTAATTGATTTTCACACTTCGCTTATACATATTTGTCCTCTGCTGTCTGCACACACTCTACATTTTCTCCTCATGTTTTCGCGCCTCGTCCACGAAACTATTGCGCGTGCTCATTACCGCGATCTCTAACTAAGTTGCCGTGCTAATCCCGGCGCTCTAACTCCGACTGCCGTGCTAATCCCGGCGCTCTCTAACTCCGACTGCCCAGTCCAGCCCTCGTCCGTTTCGAAGGCCCGAATGTTGACCTAGCTGTCCGCTTCCCTCGACGTAATCCTCGAATATCTCTAGTCTCCTTTGATCCTGCCGTGCTTCCTCGCCAGCCACTTGCGAAAGGGACTGACCTCCACCGCTTGCTGACAGCTTTCCAAGTCTGGCGTGGATATAAATGGAGTGTCGTAGCTCCTTAATGATGTGGTCGATCCTTGGAACAGGGTAAGCTTCCGGGATCGAGTGTGCATTGAGCGGCCGGTAGTACACGCACATGCGCCATCCCCTGGTCTTCTTCTTTACAATGGGCGCGCTGTGAGGGTCCCGTGATGGCTCAATGGCCCCAACTCGAATCAACTTATCTACCTGTTCGTCGATCACCTGTCGCATAGCCGGATTCTTCGGATGATAGCTTTGCTTGCTAGGCCTATCATTCCGCATCTTGATGCTATGCTCGGCTACGTGAGACACACCTTCCAGGCCCTCAAAAAGCGTCAATTCTGCTTCCAAGAAGTTCTTCAGCTCTGCACCCACCCTGCGTTGCCGGGGAAGGATTCCTCCTCGCGTCCACGGGCTACCTCTGGCTTCACCTTCGACCTCGAATTCTATCCTCTTTACTTCCGGAGGACGCTCCTTCGGCCCTTCCTCCCAACTCCTCATCGCCAGTGAACACTCTCCGAGATCCCCTGTCGGCCTACTACGACTCATTTCCTTCGCACAGCCGGACGGCGCGCCTTCGCTTGACATGCCCCGTCCGCCGACTGGCGATCTTCCATCCGTCACCACCTCTAACACTCTCTAACGTCGCTGGGGATCAACGCGACGCCTCGGCATCAAACCTCATCTCGCATCTACGAGCCGCTGGTCGAGCGAGCGATTCCTGGCCTCTAGCCCGGCTGCTCTCTATCGACACGCCATTCCCAAGTGGCTGCGGCGCTTCTATCATCGGCTCGCCTCGAATCGTCTGCTGGCGTACACAGCCTTCGCTCCTGACGCTCGGCCCAGGGCGCGTTTCTTCTCGCGTTTCTCTCTGGTAACGAACCACTTCGCTGCCCTGTCACTAAGCACCGCACTCATTACCCTCGGCATCCGGTCAAACTCTATGCCGTACGTTATAGCTCGCTGCTCCACTATCTCTATGAATCCTTACGGGTCCGTCCGGTCGTCGTACCTCATGCCCCACTTTCTCACCTGCTCGGCCACGCCCCATGGCGGATGCCTCTCAAGTGGCAGCGAAGGCACGGAACTTCGACGGTCGGTCTTCGGTTCCGCTGGCAGTGTCTTGCCCTCATCGCTAACCCTAGTCCCATTGCTCACCATTGGCACGCTCAGTTCCAGCGATGACACCGGGATAGACCCATGATCTTGGGCTTTTCACAGGTCTCGCTCCGACTTCTGATAGGCTCGGCCGCCCATACTCAGCCCCGGATGATGACGCTCGCCTCCCTCCATTCTTGTGTTACGATTATTTATTACTATTTCTCTACTCTCGTTCTTGCTTCGTCTAATAAATGTATTTCTAGCTTATACTACTTAGTTTTCTTTTATTTTCTCCATTTTTTCTTATACATACATATATCTATAAATATAGCATTTTTTCTTTTCTTAGTCTTGTATACCTTCTCATTTATTGATATTTTTTTTGTTTTTTTTTTTTTATTTTTTTATAATTTTTTTTTTATTCAAGTCTTCTTCATCTTCTTTATATACTTTTCTTTTTTCTTTCTTTTCTCCTTTACTCTTTTTTTTTTTAGGTCCTTTCCCTTTTCTTCACTATTGCTTCACGCTTCCTTCTCTTTTTATTTTAAATCTTTTTTCCCCTTTTTTCTTCTTCTTGCTTCTTGGATTCTCTCCTTGTTTTTTACATCCTCTTCTCTATCTTACTCTTCCTTTTGTCTTGTTTTATATAACTTTATTTATTTATTTATTTATTTAATTAAAAAGATATTGACAATTTACAAGTCAACTTAGGTGAAAAAAACTAAAACTATACATGTAAAGCCTAAAAAAGTACAGAAAATTATTATAAAAGTATCACCAAACCCGATGGGGGTATTTTATTTGCCAGTCCAGCCAGCTATGCCCCAATTCAAAGCCAAATATGGTCAGTGATACTATTGAGCTAAGCAAAGAGAGTGTTAACATGAAAACTTAAACTAAAGGTTAAAAGAACTTAAATATAGTTAATATAATTTTAAGATAGCAATTAGTTAAATAGTTAAACAGAAAGGTGTTAAAAAAAAAAAACAAAAAACAAAATAAAAACAAAAAATGCCAAGATAGATACAGAAAATAGAATAAGAAATAGAAAGAAAAAGAAGTGTTAAAATAGAAATATAGAGTAGGAGAATGTTACCAATGCATAAGTCTAGGCATTGCGAGTGATTTCCCTAAGGTAAGATAGAAGCAAGGATTTTATATTGGGAAGAGAGAGCTCTAAGTGAAAAACGTGATGATATTTATTATAATGTTAACATAGTACATGAAACGCACTATGCAAGAAATAATCCGTAGTACAACACGGAAGGTAGAGAGGACGATAGTGTCTAGTTGATCGGGACGGAACCGAAAAATTTAGACGCATCAACAATGAGGGGGAATCAATATTACCGTTTATCAATTTATGCAGGAAAACAATTCCCAAAATTGTTCTGCGATTGATTAACGCTGAAAGATCAATAAGTTAAAGCCTACTAAGGTAAGACGGTAATCGTAAGTTACTGTCCCAGTTAAGATCCCTTAAAGCAAAGAGAAGAAACTGTTTCTGGACCGATTCAGTACGATCCTGATACAGTTTATGTTGAGGAGACCATACAACTGAGCCATACTCAAGGATAGGACGCACAAGCGAAATAAATAGTTGCCTGGTAGTAAAAGGATCTTTAAATTCTTTAGCCCAACGTTTGATAGGGCCAAGCATACTTTTGGCTTCATTTACGATGGTAGAAATATGAAGATTGAAATTAAGTTTACAGTCAAAGAGAACACCAAGATGTTTGACTGTAAAGATGCGTTGCAAGGTAATGTTACTAATTTTATAGTCAACAATATAAGGAACGGTACGACTGAATGTCATTGTCATACACTTTGAGCAATTTAGGTGCAACTGATTCGCCACACACCAAAGTTGAAATGCATTTAGGTCATCTTGAAGTTGAAGATGCCCATTTGCACTGGAGTATGGGAGGCAAAGTTTTATATCATCCGCATACATAAATATAGTGGAATAAGAGATACAGCTGGGAAGGTCATTTATGAAAAGTGAAAAGAGTAATGGTCCCAAATGGCTACCCTGAGGTACACCGGACGAAACAAAGATAAGTTTAGAAATAGCTGTTCTCACTAAGATTCTTTGGGTCCTACCCTTTAAATAGGACGAAATCCAAGACACAAGTTTAAAACTGTCATTAATAAGCGACGTAAATTCAAGTAAATTAGAGGACGTTGATCGATTCTGAATAAAACCATGTTGGGATGGTTGAATAATCGATTTGCAAAAATGTTGCAAGTCCGATGTTATAGTTTTTCCAAATAACTTCGGAATAGCAGATAATTTCGCAATACCTCTATAATTTGAGATATCAGATCTTCCACCTTTTTATACGAATTCACGAAGTGAATTAGTATATTGGTTTTGTGCATGTCCATCTTGCTGTCCGTCCGTCTGTCCGTCTGTCCGTCCGTCCGTCTGTCCGTCTGTCCGTATGAACGCAATCTATTTCGGCGCTATTAGAGCTAGAGACTTGAAATTTGGAACACATACACGTGTATATCTCCGATTTATAGTGTTAAAATTTTCCTGATCCGCCCACTAGGGGCGTGGCAAATCGGAAAATGCATTTTCCGATATGCCAGAAATCATGTTAGTTGAAGAGCTAGAGCACTAAAATTTAGAACGTAGCTTCGTGTTGACCACCCAAAATCAAAAGCTATGGCGGATATGTCTACGCCCATTGGGGCGTGGCAAATCGGATCTGAAGGTATAGTGATTTTTCAAATTCTGGTATATTTGGGGCACTATTGATGCTAGAGACCTGAAATTTGGTATATATACTCGGGTTGATCACCCAAGACCAAAAAGCTATAGTGGATATATCTCCGCCCACAGGGGGCGTGGAAAACCGCAAAAGTTTATATCTCCTACAGTTATAAAGCTAGAAGCTTTAAATTTGGGTAAGTTACTGGTAGCCTCCTCTATCGATGGCCCAAAAATAGTTGTTACGCCTTTTTAGGGGCGTGGCATATCAAAAAATACCCTGTAATTTTCACATTTTTTGAGCGTAAGCATTCAAATTTTAAAGTTGGGCTACCATTAGCTCGTTCTAAGAACTGGCCAAAAAAGAGGTGTCTACGTCCACTAGGGGCGTAGCAATCGCCATTTCTAGTGTCAAATTGCGACATTTATGCGCGTGAGCCATCTATATATATAAATAGACTTAATAGGCATTGATAGCACGGAAGAAAACATTTTTGTGGAATTTAAAAAATAAAAATTAAATTATAAACCTTAAGTTTTCCCTGGGGATTCGAAGCACAACCATCCACGCCCACTAGACGCGTGGCGAATCGGCATTTCTAGCAGCCAACTAAGAAATGTATATGCGTGCGTCACTTATATATATAAATAAGCTTTGTAGATATTCATAAGACGGAAGGAAACATTTTTATGAAATTGAAAAAATATAAACGAAATGATAATAACATAAAATTTCAATTTTTTAAAAAGTTTTCCGCGGGATTTGAACTTGCACCTCAACAAAATAGCTCAAATAAAAGCATTCCGCGCCTTTGCCTACAGCGCCACCGCGGCACCCGCAACAATCATAATTAAAACGAAATGACATTATTCGTAGGTCGCCATATAGCAAAGAAAAGCCAAAGTAGCGGCTACGAATTCAAAAACAATGCAAAGACAAATCAATCGCAATTGAGATTCTTAGAAAATGCTAGAGTACGTATTATATGTCCATACACACACACATACCAATGAGCACGTGCTGACATTGGGTATGCAGACTTTTTTGTAAATGTACGTTTTTATATACATATGTATGTATATATCTACGTATAAGCATTTGAGAGCTATCTAAGAAGAAACAAATTTAAACTTATAACAATTTTCGACTAAGAAAATGAAAAGTATTAAGTGCTATTAATTCAAGCTCGCACCCTCCCAATAAAATATCGAATTTATGAAAAAGAAAATGTGATCGAATAGGTCTTGAACCCACGATACCTAACACGACTTACGTTGCCTCAACCATCGGCACCACAGCTCCGGTTGGTTATCTATTAGCGAAAAATTATATATATAACTTCAGTGCTAAAGCGTTATCTCACAAAACTAAAATAACTACTGAAAAATTCACAAATCAATCGCAATTCCTAGAATAGGCTAGAAGGCGCGCTTTTGTCTGTAGACTGCTCGACTACGAAATCCCCTGATCCCTTCCAGGAACTGATATTTCAAGAATTCTTCGTTTTTTTTGCTTCAAAAGAAGCACAAACACACAGAGGCACGCACGCATAAACACGCATTAACTGCAGTGTGGGCTTACTATGGGAACTTAATTGTTTAATAACTTTTCTTGTCGATGGACTATTTTCATGAAACTTTTATATCGTGATTATAAAATTGAAATGCATGAATTTTCCAAAGTACATGTCTCTAGTATCACGGACAGACGGACATGGCTAAATCGACTCAGCTCGTCGCCCTGATCAAGAATATATATACTTTATGGAGTCTGCCACGCCTCCTTCTACCTGTTACATACATTTTAACAAAAACATTATACCCTGATTTCACATTTTCAATGGGTTCAGGGTATAAAAATAATTTGTAGGCCACTTTTTGTGTAGTGTCATATTGAAAATTGTACATGCTAGAGCCGGAATGTGAATGAGTATTCCGCAGTTGGTAACGCCCAACTGCAACGTTCTTACTTGTTTATATAACGGAATGATGAAAGATTCTTTCCAAATTGAAGGGAACACAGAAGTTTCCAAAGATAAATTAAACAATTTTAGTAATGGGGACTGAAGAGAAACACTACACTCTTTAATCGCACAACTTGGAATATTATCAGTTCCTGGAGAAAAAGATGATTTCATCGTCCTAATGGCAGCAGCTAAAGAGGCTGCAGTGACTTTAGAAGCATTAATAGACAAATATTCAGGATGTAAGTATGGGTATGAGTTTTTATAGAGATCAACAGAAGAGTACGTGGATTGAAAAAAATCTGCAAATAGATCAGAGGAATGCTCATTACAAGTTTTCTCAGCACCAAGGACAAATGAGACTGCAAACCTGAAGATTTACGCTTCAAGTTAACAAATGAGTAAAATACGTTTGCAACGTATAAGGTAATTCTCATAACAACGAGAATTTAAGAGATTGAAGTTTGACTTGGGTATGGAATATTTAGACCAGTCAACACTTGAGCCAGACTTTTTATACTTTTTGAAACATTTAGATTTAATATTTCTTAAAGTCAAAAGAGTCTTAGTGAACCAAGGCGGTTTATTTGAAATGGGCGATATACGATAGAGAGGTACGCACACATCCAAAACAGAGCTTAAGGTATTATAAAAACACGATGTTGCTAAATTAATATCAACAGAATTATATAAAAGAGACCAGTCTGTTGAATTAATTAATTCGTTAAGCAAAACAAAATTTACGATAACAACGACTTAATTTAGAAGGCAGAGGAGTATTAGTTTGAGGATTTTTAACAGATAATAAGACCTCTAAAGTGGGGTGATGTGTATGATGGAATCATAATTAATGAACACAAGATATATTGTGCGATTCAGATGATTAGAAATAGAGTTCATCTGAAATATAGACAGATTAAACAATTCATCAAAAAGATAGTGATCAAGTGTCGGAAAAAAGTGATTTGTATTACAATTTGAGGACCAAGAAGTGTTAGGAATATTGAAATCACCCAACACAAGTAGCAGGTCTCTATCTTTTACATGTTCATAAATTTCTTTAATACAAGTTATATGTTGAGGATATAAGAACATGTGATAATCAATGAGCACGATGAAAGAGTCAATTTAACCCCAATAATCTCCGCATAATGAAGGGACGAAAAAGTAAACAATTCGGAGAGGATACTAGATTTAACAGCAATTAACACCCCACCTCCTAATGGCAGCAGCTAAAGAGGCTGCAGTGACTTTAGAAGCATTAATAGACAAATATTCAGGATGTAAGTATGGGTATGAGTTTTTATAGAGATCAACAGAAGAGTACGTGGATTGAAAAAAATCTGCAAATAGATCAGAGGAATGCTCATTACAAGTTTTCTCAGCACCAAGGACAAATGAGACTGCAAACCTGAAGATTTACGCTTCAAGTTAACAAATGAGTAAAATACGTTTGCAACGTATAAGGTAATTCTCATAACAACGAGAATTTAAGAGATTGAAGTTTGACTTGGGTATGGAATATTTAGACCAGTCAACACTTGAGCCAGACTTTTTATACTTTTTGAAACATTTAGATTTAATATTTCTTAAAGTCAAAAGAGTCTTAGTGAACCAAGGCGGTTTATTTGAAATGGGCGATATACGATAGAGAGGTACGCACACATCCAAAACAGAGCTTAAGGTATTATAAAAACACGATGTTGCTAAATTAATATCAACAGAATTATATAAAAGAGACCAGTCTGTTGAATTAATTAATTCGTTAAGCAAAACAAAATTTACGATAACAACGACTTAATTTAGAAGGCAGAGGAGTATTAGTTTGAGGATTTTTAACAGATAATAAGACCTCTAAAGTGGGGTGATGTGTATGATGGAATCATAATTAATGAACACAAGATATATTGTGCGATTCAGATGATTAGAAATAGAGTTCATCTGAAATATAGACAGATTAAACAATTCATCAAAAAGATAGTGATTAAGTGTCGGAAAAAAGTGATTTGTATTACAATTTGAGGACCAAGAAGTGTTAGGAATATTGAAATCACCCAACACAAGTAGCAGGTCTCTATCTTTTACATGTTCATAAATTTCTTTAATACAAGTTATATGTTGAGGATATAAGAACATGTGATAATCAATGAGCACGATGAAAGAGTCAATTTAACCCCAATAATCTCCGCATAATGAAGGGACGAAAAAGTAAACAATTCGGAGAGGATACTAGATTTAACAGCAATTAACACCCCACCTCCTTTACGCATCAAACGATCAAGTCTATAAATAGTGAAATTACTTGAAAGAATCTCACTATTATGAATATTATGACTTAACCATGTCTCGGTGAAAGCGATAATGTCATATTGTATACTAAAACTTTGCAAAAATAGATGTTTATGTTTAGAATTTAAGCCACGTACGTTTTGATAGATCAAGGACAGCTGAGAAGAAGATTGCATAATATTTAGTTTTTTGGTATAGGGTTTGATGATGATTGCACCGAAGGTAGTTTCAAAGAAATAGGATTCACTTTGTTGCGATTCTTAGGTTTGAATTCAAGGACAACTACAAGAGGTGGCCACAATTTAGGATCACATATAGTTGTAAAGTATTCGACAGGTACATTGATCTTAAATGAAGCAATTTCTCGCGGAGTTCCGAAATTAAACTTCGATATAAAAACATTGGCTGAAATCTTACTTGATATAAAAGCAGTTACTGCCCCACATGTCGTATCAGATGAAAGCCTGGATAAGAAAACTTGCTTTCGAGGAGAGACAACAGATAAGGTAATGCCAACAGGGTCTGTCTTATTGTTACACATTGTTTGAACAACGTTTGGAGAAGAATCCACTTTTTGAGCAGGGACATGAGTTTCAATAGCAACATCGACAGGAGATAAAATAGATTCAGGACCGGGTGATATAGGTGCAGGTGAATTAGCAGCCGATGACAGTACAGAAGCACAAGGTGAGGGAGGAGCCAGCGAATTAGGTGATGATGTTACTACGGAAGGAGGTACCAACAATAAAGGGGCTTTAGATTGAGGTGGATGATTTTCAAAACTATACAGATTTAATATTTCTTCAGCAGCAGCCATATTTTTTTTTTATTTATTATAAAATTGAAATGCATGAATTTGCCAAAGTACAAGTCTCTAGTATCACAGACAGACGGACATGGCTAAATTGACTCAGCCCTGATCAAGAATATATATACTTTATGGAGTCTGCCACGCCTCCTTCTATCTGTTACATACATTTTAACAAAAACATTATACCCTGATTTCACATTTTCAATGGGTTCAGGGTATAAAAATAATTTGTAGGCCACTTTTTGTGTCGTGTCATATTGAAAATTGTACATGCTAGAGCCGGAATGTGAATGAGTATTCCGCAGTTGGTAACGCCCAACTGCAACGTTCTTACTTGTTTTATTTTATTTGATTTTGCTTTATTATTATTATTAATATTTTTTGATATTTCATTTTATTTTATTTTCGGTCCACTGTGCACTTTATGGCCTCTGGTCCGCTACGCTACTTCATTGAACCGTGCCGCAAGGTATGTCCGACCCGCCAGCACGTAAACTCACTTTGCATTGTCCGTTTTCTATGGCCCTCGGCCCACTGTGCGCTCGAAGTTTTATGGCTCTTGGCCCGCTATGATTATTTCGTGATACCCTTCCTAGGGTATACACGACAAGTCATATTACTCTTGTGCGAAGTCTCTTAGTCGTCGGTGGCCCACTGTTCACTCTAAATTTTATGGCCCTCGGCCCGATACGCTGTTTTCTAGGGTATACCCGACAAATCATCAGGTGAGCACTCGCGTCCCAAAATCACTGAGCTTTTAGTGGCCCGCGGCCCACTGTCCACTTTAACTTTTATGGCCCTCGGTCCATTATTTTGTGTTACTATACCCTACCTAAGGTATATCCACACTCGCGCGATCATCCCCGTCCACGAAACTGTTGCGCGTTCTCATTACCGCGATCTCTAACTGCGACTGCAGTGCTAATCTCGGCGCTCTCTAACTCCGACTGCCCAGCATCTCCTAGGCCGCACGCGCGCGCGACCGCCCAATTCACCTCGGCGTCGGCAATGCACTCTCTGCGCTCGCGGGCCCTCCCCGCTGGGCAAAGTTGCATCGCCAATCGACAACGGCGCGCGCGCTCATCTGATTTCAAACTTATCCACTAGCTTATTCTAACTTACATACTACCACTTACGCTACAAATCTAACCTAGCTTACATGCTACAAAATGTAAGGTGGTGCGCCGGCAAGCCGCCTTACAGCGTATACATATATTGCCTGAATAATATCAACAAAATGAAAAGGGTTTATAAAAAAAAAGGTTTTAAAAACAATATTGTTATAGCACAAGCATTTGCTATAAATGCCATGATAACTTTTAAAAATAATTATAGTTTTGAAATAAGATTGGCAAACTAAATTTTAGTTAGCAATAGTGCTCCCTTTTCTGTTTTTTAATAAAACCTTGGCTATTCCATTGATATGATTTGCCGAAGTCACGATTGAAGCATCGTTTGGTTCTGCAATATTATGCCAAACCATTTAAACCATTTAAACCAAACAAAGTTGGCAACCTATTCAATTTGATATACTAATTTCATATTAATCCTTTAATAGTTTATTTTTATATAATTCCAGGGTGTTCCCTAATGGCAGGAAGTTGAGAATAGTTACATAAAAGACCATTCAGTACAACATAACTTCTAAGCATCATTCCACTTCGGTATAAATATATAAAAAAACGTTTAAGTGTAAAAATGTCACCGGAGAACATCAAATTGACAAATTTCTTAGCAGCCAATAAAGTCTCGGATGACAACAAAAAGTGAGTAGTAAATGTGAAATAATTCATTTCTGTATATCCTCAAAAGAAGTCGGCGATACTATCTTACAGAATTATACCACGCTGGTGGAGCGGTGGAGTATCTGGGGCCTGTAGCCAATGTATAGTCGCACCTTTTGATCTACTGGAAACTCAAATGATTTTTCTCAGGAAAGACATGACTATGGTTGACTATGTTAAAATAGCAATAAAAAATCATGGTAAGCACAATTGAAATACCAAACAATTATATATAATAATTCACGAAAGTGAATTATTGGTTTTGTGCAATGTCGGTCTTGCTATTCGCTTGTCACCGCTGTTGAAACTATATCTATATATATAAATTAAGTCTTCATTTTAATTTATATAATACAGTTTTTCATATGACTGGAAAAATTAATGTAGTTAAGTATTAATATTTTAGGATTTTTATCGCTGTATGACGGTCTGAGTGCCCAATTTTTACGACAGCTATCTTATACGACATTACGATTCCATCTGTACCAAGTGGGAAAACGATACGTCGATGAACACAATTTCCTACACAAGGTTTGTGTGGCGAGTATATCTGGCTTAGTGGCCGGGATTGTCGGAATACCTTGTGAACTGGTTAACACTCGTATGCATGTGGATCGGCTGCTAAAAGTGAAATATAGGCGAAACTATCAAAACGTCTTTGATGGTCTGCATAGAATTTGGCGGGATGAGGGCTTCAGAGCTCTCTACACGGGAGGTTTATGTTCCTTTATTCGAGCCACAATTATTAATATTGGACAGAATGCGATGTATGATCAGGTCAGTAAGTATTTCGATTTTATTATTAGTATCTGTATCTGATATTTGCAGAGCAAAATGATGTATAAACAGTACTATGCGTGGAACGAAGATAGTAAGATCCTACATATAGCAAGCTCCCTCACTGCAGGCGTTTTGTGTGTTCCTTTGGTTCAGCCCATTGAGATACTAAAAACAATGCAAATGAACAGAACGACCGGTTATTTAACCACAACCTCCGAAAAGATTACCTATATGATGCGTTTCGGTATCAGGGGTTTTTTTCGTGGAATTATGCCCAATCTGTTGCGTATGATTCCGCAGACAATTATTATGTTTCTTTTGTATGAGCAGTTACGATTACAATTTGGCTATTACGAGTAAGATATGTATACAATTATCGTATACTAAGTTTTTAGACATTAAAATAACCTTTTAAATTTAATTGTATTTGTGATTTCCATCTATACATTAATCATGATCTAGGAATAATCTGATATTGCCACTATTGAAGATATGACAAAAATCGGAAATTTGTATATCTTAAAAGTAAGCTGTTTTTACATCGTCAATATCTCACAAGTAGAAATATATATTATATATATACATCAAACTGGAGTCTTTGACTTAAAGTAATTGATACAATTGATAATTATACGACCTCAAGGAAAATAGAATATCGCTTCTATCAAGCAGTTACTTGCAAATCCGAAACTACTTCACTGTAGGCGTCAACTATCTAAATTTATATCTCGTTGGTAATAACTTCCATACTTTCCCTATCTCTGTATGCCACACAAGCCACTGTTAACAGAGACATAGGACATAGGACCACTAGCCATAGGCATCCAGAAAAAACTTTTTTTGCACCGAGTAAACTTTGAGCTTAAGATCCGCACATAACTTCTTACGTACGTATGCATTACATACAATTGGCCTTTCTTTGCATTCGTATTTACACATTTTTATACGTACATATGTATGTGAATATGGTTTTGTTGAAATGTATGTAACAGGCAGAAGGAAACGAGACCCCACAAAATACATACACTTGCCAAAAAAACTATGCGTACAGCCTTAATGTGCTACTTTGATGGTAAATAAATATGATAAATAATATTATTATGATCGATATTATATTTTTATACCCTGATCCCATTAAAAATGGGAAATCAGGGTATAATGGTTTTGTGAAAAGTATGTAACAGGCAGAAGGAGGCGTGGCAGACCCCATAGAGTATATATATTCTTGATCAGGGCAACGAGCTGAGTCGATATAGCCCTGTCCGTCTGTCTGTCCGTCCGTCCGTATGAACGCCTAGGTCTCAGAAGATATAAGAGCTAGAGACTTCAAATTTTGTATGCAGGTACTACATTAAACAAGTAAGGAAGCTCTAGTCGAGACTGCTCGACTAGAAGATACCCTGATCCCTACAAAGAGCTGATATTTACGTACGCATAAGCACGCAGGCACATTCGGCTTTCAAATTCCTACAGGCAGCTAGAGACTCGCACACAGGCATATAAATGCTCATACATGTAGCAAGGGGCTGTAAGTGTGTGTATCGTGGTCGTCGACCAGAATGATCTCTATGCGCACCAACGCTTTCATACCCTTCCCATAAATAATAACGAAAACGCAAATATTTTGCATGAGCATGGCAAACGATTTGAAGAGTTCGGTATACTCTTCACTCAGAAGAGAATACAAGGGGTCTAGCTGCGAAGAAATTTCAATTTTTGTGAGCTGCTGCTCGTGATCACATACATATACATATTTGAGAGAGCAGAGATCACAGAGAGAGAGAGAGCAAGAAAAAAAATTGAGCATAAAGACGCTTTATGTCAAATGTCGACCATCTCGGTCGAACGCTTGAAGCGCAATGATTGTGCTGTCGTGCATTTTCGTACGCCGAACCTAAAAATAAGGAGCCGAGCGAATACGAAGTTGTGTGGGGTAACCTAGCCCAAAAAAAGTTGAACAAAATCTTTCTTCAGCGTGTCCAGTCTATGTGTTCTATGATTAGTGTTAGTGCTAATACCTAATATAATCTCACTATATCAATCTATATGTATGAAGAAGTTACTTGAAATCGATATTAGATAATCTCACTATGGAAATGTATGAAGAGCGAGATATCGATATATGTTGCAAAAGCAGCTGTCAGCCTAACAAGTGATTCATACATTAAGCCAGTAAAATTTACTAAAACAATAAAAACGTTCACCGAGTCAACAAAAATTATTAAATATAAAATATTTTTAGTAGCATCAGCAATAAAAGCTTCAAACTGGGTAACGACATGTCGACATCTGCAATGGAAAGTAAGTATAGTAATCACGCCATTAATTGTTAATAATAATAATATCCACACCCTTAAATCCTATAGAGCATCTTTTCAATTTGAAGTTCGCTGTGAAAGATCTAGAGCGCAATTCCAAGAAATGTGAAAAAGAGGAAAAGCTTGAAAAGGCAAAAGCTAAAAAAGCCATACAAAAGGGTAATATGGATGTGGCTCGGATTCATGCCGAAAATGCCATACGACAAAAGAATCAGGCCGTGAATTACCTGAGGATGAGCGCTCGTGTTGATGCTGTTGCCAGTCGCGTGCAATCAGCGTTGACAACACGCAAAGTTACAAGCTCAATGGCTGGCGTAGTTAAAGCCATGGATGCTGCCATGAAAGGAATGAATCTAGAAAAAATTTCGTCGCTTATGGAAAAATTCGAATCGCAATTTGAGGACTTGGATGTACAAAGCTCAGTAATGGAGGGAACTATGTCTGATACTGTGACTACGTCGGTGCCTCAAGGAGATGTTGATAATTTATTGCAACAAGTCGCCGATGAAGCAGGACTCGAACTTAATATGGAGTTGCCGAGCGGTGTGCAAAGCTCTACCATTGGTGCCTCCACGCAAATCTCACAAGAACAGGATGAGCTAACACAGCGCCTTGCACGTTTAAGACAAGCTGAGTAGTTTGGGGTTTAAATCCCTTTTTCAAACCAATGTAATCCTTAAATTTGTTTTTATTTCTATAAGTACTCCAAATTAATGTAATTAATATACCAGAAACGCAATTCGAAGAAATTTTATTTTGCCTGTATTTGAAGTCTATTCGATTGAGGTTTCATACGCTGTTTTCTGGGTTTTCGAGGTGGTGCAGTTTCTTGGGCTTCGGCTGTTGGATTGGATGCTACCTGTTTACTTTTAGGTTTTGGTCCACGACGTTTTTGCTCAGGCTTTCCCTTCGGTTGTGGCACCATCATTGATAGCGAACGCCAATTATCACCATGTTTGTCCAGTTTATTTTTTAATAACGTAATATCGTATGTTCGTCGGCGTAGTAGCTTTTTTATTTCATTTACTCTATAATTTTTAGCGTCATTTTTAGATTTGAAAATATTAAAATGCGATGGTCGATATTCTTACCTCATAATGCTGCGTTCATTTTCTGTTTGTATTTGCAGACATTTACTGTATATTTTCTCTGTTAAATGTTTGTAAGTCTCATATTTGTTATTAAGCGTCATTTTTATTTATACAATGTAGATGTTCTGGAGAAATAGGGAAGGGCTGCAAACTCATCGATATATTGCATATCGTCAATGTTTTGATAGCCTCCAGTGATTGTTTCGTTGAATTTGGGTATACACGGTTTCTTTGAAATTGGGTTGGAAATATTTTTTAGATAAGCCCTAGTAAAAATAACTTGTCCAATTTCATAGCCCGTTCAATTCGTTTTGACATTCTAACATCAAAATTGCATATCAATATGTCGCTTAAATAATTACCAAAAATTTGTTTCGATTGCTGGTTTCACTGTTATATCGATAGTATTAAGGACGCGTTCGTGACAATAAATTTATTCGCCTAACACCGAGTCGATTTTTGTATTCCTAATTTTGCAGTTCGAACTGCCTGGTTCTTTGAATACGTCATTTTGTAACTTACAAATAGCAAACTTAACAAATACCACTCGATCATGTAGTACATGGCAGAAAATTTACACAAGAAACTATCCAACGTAATTGCTCAAACATAATATGTCCACTTCAAATGCTAATCAAATGCATCTGAGTTCATCTGGAAGTGCATCTCAAATGGCAGCAACTCAGAGTCATTTAACAGCGGCAGCCATCTCATTAAATTTTCGAGAACTTATCAAGGAACCAAAGGGATTAGAAGATGCTGCAAACTACTTATTTCAGGGGCTTTTGGATGATGTAGTAGCAGGAATTTTCATAGAAATTCATCATTTGCGGAAGACAGGAAATCTGACGGCTCTTGACGGAGTTGGGGAAGAAAATGCAGAATCTGCTTACAGAATTTGTGAGATGCCAAACTTAGATATATTTGGCATATCAACTGCAAAAAAACCAATGGACTGTACCTGTCCACATTGTGACAGGGTAGTGGCGGCGGCCCGATTTGCACCTCACTTGGAGAAATGCATGGGCATGGGACGAATTTCCTCCCGTATTGCTAGTCGGCGGTTGGCAACTAAAGAGGGCACTAGTGCCAGCTCTTCCTCGACTTCAACATACCTTCAGTCAGGTGGCAATACAGGCGGTACTGACGACGAAGATGATGTGGACTGGTCGTCAGAAAAGCGTAAAAAGAAGTCAACACAGAATTCTCGAAACAACGGATCTAAAAAGAATAATGGGAAAACTTTCTAGCGTGGTGTCTGAGATTTATTGACCCTTGTTATTATCTCATATGACTATAAATCAATACATTTAGAGATACACAGCACTTATTCTCCATTTCCGTGAGATTTGTAAACGTAAACGTAGTCTATCAGAAGACTGGGTTGTGTCCAAGCTTCGTTATTAGTAAAACTTTTAAAATTATGTGACCCCCTAGAATCGGTATTTGAAAACAGTTTATGTTTAGACATAACAGTTTCATCTGGGAAATTCACATTTCCGGCTGCAGACAGACCCAATACAATATAACACTAAAAATAAAAAAATATTAAGATGAATGTAAAAAATAATCAGGTAATTTTCTAACACAAAATAACTTTTTTAGTTAATAAAAACTAATTTCAGTATATGTATGTTTCTTCTTTTTTAATACCCTTATGGCCATCACAATGTTTTACTTACCTCTGAATTGAACGCATTAAGAACTGTTGAATTTGTTATCGTGCCGTAATTAATGTTATCCACCTTGTATGTAATGCGATCCTTTTGCCAAATCAAAGTGTAATTGTGAAAATCATTGCTTAGGTGATTGTGTCTTGGGTATTTCTTGAAATGAATATATTCCGAGAATTTTCCTGATTTCCAAAGAACAGCGCTTCCGAAGAGTCGGTCTCTACTAATAGGAATTGAGTTTTTATTTTGCAATAGTGCGTTGCTGCGAGTGTATGCAATACGTAATTGATTGACATAATTTTCTTCACTACGGTATTTTATCGATTGCAGAATCAAATCTAAGAGAAAGATTGAATAATTTTGATCCATTCGACTTTATCTGCAGATCAGACCTCTAGTCATACTCACATGGAAATAACCAATCGCCTATCGGCATCCTTGCACGTATCTCTACTCTACCATATTTGAATTGAAACTTTCCAAAAGTATGCAGCTTTGCTGAGTGCACAGGCGGTAACGTATATTGAGCTGGATATTGTGGCCCACAATCGTCTCTCCGAAATGGATAAACTTTTCTGGATGTGCACCCATCTATAATAAATGGTAAATTGTTCGTGTAATTAGCCCATTTTGCTACAATGTGCAAATATCCATCTTTTATGTAATTTGTATTTGAATTATTGACAAAAGCCACAAATTCACGATCTTTTTCGGAGTCATACATTCGAGACCTTATCTCATGTGTCCACTGGACAAAAGTCTGATCAAAATCTTCTTTGAAAATTGGATCATTTATATCTTTTCCATTTCCATGGCTATCAATGATAAAGTCGTACGTTTCCGTTGTTAGTTCGTTATCAGCTTCGAAAACACCGAAAATTCGGAGCGGATCATTTGTAAAAAGTTGGTTTTTTACATCAAATAAAAAGTCTAAAGTTCCATTTTTATATTGGCTGAGGACAAAGAGATAATCCAAGCTACACCTTTCCCCAATCTGCGTTGAAAAAAAGGAATTGTTCACTTTACAGTCATCTGAAAAGAAGGGACAATTATAAATTTGTAAAATATTGAATAGCTCATATAATATGTATATAATACACTACCTGGTACTGTAATCGTTATTTCACTGCCTTTTACGTTCACCGCTATATCTTTTTTTCCTTCAGCGTTCAAAACACATAGCAAACAAGAAAAGAACAGCACATATTTTATTTTTATTTTATAAAATATAATTTATTAACAAAACATCGTATGGCATCGACCGCAGAGAGTTGAGGAGAGAGAATTGAGGTAAATTGATTTTCAAGTGTTGTATGGTAGTTAATTATAATATTTATTGCAGCATTACATCGTATTGGGTTTGACTGCTGGAGGTGTACTGAATTTTCCCACAGAAGACAGCTCTAATTTCGACGATATGAAATTTTTGAACCCGTCCAGAGGAGCAATATCATTTGAGGATAAACTATCAGATATTTCTAAGACCTGGAAGCATCCCAAATTGGTTATAAAATGTGTTCGTGTTTATACAACGCATTCCGCTGAAAGCTAGAATTGATGTCTATATGTGTGTGTGCGCATCTAATGTACATCGCGTATTTATCGAATCAAGCTTTTAGAACAAAGTCATAATATATTTAAAATATGATATATTAATGATATAATTCAGCTCGGTGTGGTTGCTTATATGAACATTTGAATGTCTATTCAAGGATTTGTGCAATAACTATTTCTATTTTAGGCCTTTACATACATAAAATCCTAGGTACCTGAAAACACAAGCATTCGTTCTCCCTTAGTCTCAGAACATTTGCTTGAATTCTCTAAGCCATCGGGTAAAGAATCTTCTGAGAAGCTCTATTACAAAATATATTCTGATAACATACCTGGATAATATGCATTCTTTCTGGCGAACGGAATAGGTGATTGAGGTGTTAGCCGAAGCATTCTATACAATTTCATATCATACAAAATGCCAAATGTAGGTATTTATTGAAAATGTAATAAAAAAAAGGTCGGAATTTCTAAGACCTTAGATTTTTCGCTTATTAACCGCAAAAAGTACATATATCGGTACAAATACTATATCACATGTTTGCTATATTTATTATTATTATTAAAATCAAATAACTCTTATTATGCTGCCGTAGCGCGCTATTAAAAATATATGGGGTGACAATGAGGTAAAAGTATATATTAAAAGAAGCCCGAAAATTTAGCAACTGAGCTATTGTTAAACATGCTGGGAATATACGAATTATAAAATAATGAACACCCATGGCAAGTTCCAATGGGTTCTGACACACATGCGTATCCAACCTATAAAAGGTTTAAATAATATATAATTACGGGTATAATTTTATTTAAAATAGAAATATTATGGATTATATTGCATAAACACGGACATAATCAACCAGTAATGTCGGTTGCTTCCAAGTGGGTAACCATTGATCCTGGCTTTGCCAAAAATTAAGTTTAGCTTGAGGGTGTTTGTTGATCCAAGGCTTGTCAAAGCTAGAAGTCCGCAATTTATCAACAAAGTCGCCGAAGCCGCCAACTGAGAGGCCCAGAGTGATGTAAAACTTTATAAAAAAATATATATATATTTCATCTTTAGAGAAGTCTTAATAATATACGGTCGCTGACAAAAATATTTTGACAAAAACATTTAAGGCAAATATGCTTATAACACAAACCTACAAACACAAAGACACATACATACAATTGCAAATGATTTTATGATAAACTTTAAATTTTAAATATGAATATATTTGAATGCGTAGTACAATCAGCAATAGCTGGATGAAACATTCTTCCATTTTATTCAGGTCAAAATGTTAAATTTCGCTGATAACCTCATCTAAAGTGAGTTTTTTAGACTGCTCGATTATTATTGTATGTTCCCATAGATCCTATACAGATCAAATTATATTCTTCACTTTTGCAATTCATAATTTATAGTACTTTACGTTTGTCGCTTGTGTTACTCATATGCTTCATATGCATATATATGCTTGGATGCATATATGGTACTTGCCATTCGATCAAAGGGTGCCATGGGCCCTCCCCGACGCCAGCTTGGATTTAGGTTAGATTCTGCAAAACCAGTTAAAAGTTCACCGTACTCTTGACCATCAATGAAAAATCGCAAGCTTTTACTGCTCCATATAAGGCTGTAAAGATGAAAGTCGTCACCAAAATGTACGCTACGTCGCTGTTGGACCATAAAATCTTCGCGATGTGAGGCTTCAGTCGACAGAACAGCTCCGGCGAAAACAGTGCGACCATCGATGAGTTTACCATGGGGGAGGCGGAGGTGTTGATTGCCACGTATCATCGCTACACGCAGCTGACCTATCATAAAGTAGTTAAAACTGAACGTAAATCATATTCAAGCAGTATATAAATATTATCAGGTCACCAGATTCGTATCCAGTTTGACCATATGCCTCCATAAGTGGCTCTAGAAGCAATAATGGTACCAACCAATCGCCCTTGGGGAGCTTTGCCCGTATTTCGATGCGACCATATTTAAAAGCAAAGGATTCCTTAGTGCTCAGCCGGGGAACCACCACTGGGGGCATAATAAGTGGTCCACTAGTTAGCAGCACGCATTCCTTTTGCTTATTGTGTGTGCCTGTGCAGCGATCAGATAAATCTAACTGAGCATTGGTTATGTGCAAGTCCGGGCGATAACTGGACCACAGTTTGGGCTCAATGATCAACTGACTGTCAAGAACATGTGCCTTTCCATCATACAACACAAACTCAGCATCCGTACTGTCAAGTGGAGCCCGCACATCATGAAGCCAAAGGCTCTCGTTTAATTGGTCGAACTCCTCCTCGAATATCAATTGACCTTTGCAAAGCGGGTGGCTTGGGGAAGGTGACATCACCGTTTCGCTTTTCAAGTGCAACGTGCAAGGCGTTGACGGCGATTCTCTGTTAACAACATTGTCCTTTTCTGTAGTATCTTCTTGCAGATTAGACGACTTCAAGCAGCCTGCGGGCAAATTAGCGCCATGCAGTTGACAAACTTGAAACTTCTGACTCTTGTCACGAAATATGGCATTTCCATGCTGTACGCTAGTCCATACATAAAGAGTATCATGTGCCCTTAAAGGAACTCGCTCAAAATCGTGTTGCCAACGTGCATCTTGTGACTCTCTTACTTGCGCGGTAAACTCGCCTTCCTCGAAGCCCGTAAAATTTCGATTACGATTCACATTGAAAGCCACGCTTTTTATGTCATGATAATCTTCAAAAAGAATTTATTTGGTGAAAGCTTATGTCTGTGAGCGCAATCTACTCACCTGGTATGGACACACGAAAACCGTTTACCAAGGAATCCACTTTAACCGCAGGCACCTTATAACAGCATATACCGACAAACGAACTATAAAGCACAACCAGCAGCACCAGCAGCGTATCTGTAAGTAATCTTTTAGATGACTGCATTATTTCCATTCCATTCTCCCTTTCATCGCGTTAATGACTAAATCAAACGCTCGCAGACCGGTTTTAACATTAATTTACCCCACACATTTGAAGTCAGTGCAGTAATGAATTGTTCAACACATAAAACCTGTAAAGCGATCTCTATTTAACGTAGTATGAGTTCCTGTCCGATTTCTCTTAGCTGATTTTTCGACCGACAATATTTTTTATACTCTTAAGTCTTTCTTAAAATGTATGATTTTCAATAAATATAAACTTTTTCCCCATGATCGAAAAATACCAACGCTAAAAATACTAAATATTTACACTAACCATAGAACACATAGACTGGACACGCTGAAGAAAAATGTTGTCTAACTTTTTTTTGAGCGAGGCCACCCCACACAACTTCGTATTCGCTCGGCTCCTTACTTTTAGATTCGGGGTACGAAAATACTGGACAGCACAATCATTTTGCTTCAAGCGAACGAGATAGTCGACATTTGAAATGAAGTGACTCTATGCACAATTTTTTTATTCTTGCTCTCTCTCTCTCTCTCTCTATGCTCTCTTCTCTCTCAAAAATGTATATGTATGTATGCCTGTGAGCACAAGCAGCAGCTCACAAAAATGCTCATACATGTAGCAAGGGACTGTAAGTGTGTGTATGCATGCTCATACCCTTCCCAAAAATAATAACGAAAACGCAAACATTTTGCATGAGCATGGCAAACGATTTGAAGAGTTTAGGTATACTCTTCACTCAGAAGAGAGCAGAAGGGGTCTTGCTGCGAAGAAATTTCAATTTTTGTGAGCTGCTGCTTGTGCTCACAGGCATACATACATATACATTTTTGAGAGAGAAGACAGCATAGAGAGAGAGAGAGCAAGAATAAAAAAATTGAGCATAGAGTCACTTCATTTCAAATGTCGACCATCTCGGTCGCTTAAAGCGAAGTGATTGTGCTGCCCTGTATTTTCGTACCCCGAACATAAAAGTAAGGAGCCGAGCGAATACGAAGTTGTGCGGGGTGGCCTCGCTCAAAAAAAAGTTGGATAAAATTTTTCTTCAGCGCGTCCAGTCTATGTGTTCTATGGTTAGTGATATTTACAAGGACAACTACATAAAAAATTCGAAGTATTGCTTAGAGTTCTCATGAGTGCTTCAACCTAATTATTGCTTGCTTATTTAAGAGCAACGTGGGCTTTGTGTAAAGTTGTAAAGCAAATAAAATACCAATAAATATACACGTTAACACATTAGAGTTGCCTTTAAGTATTAAATAAGCATTGTGTATTACTACAAACATATTTTGCTGACGCATGAGTTCTGTACTTCGACCGCAACGGTTGGCAATGGTAACACGATACTTGACTATTTTGCAAGTGTCCGCGTTATTGTTTATGGTGAGTCGGCTCACCGACTAGCTTTGTTGCTTATGACAATGATCTTCAGCCTAGTCCAGTTCTGTACCAGACATTCAATAAAGAAGTCACACAGTGCTCCGGCACTTGATAATAAATCTTGTCGTTAATTTCATTATACTTTTGAGCTACAAGGCCAATAGTCCTAAACTTCCTAACAAGTATCATCAAAAATGTCATGGGACAGGAGGTCTAGCGGATCGCAACTGTATCCCCAAACCACATAACTTACATATCGATGTACTTATGATAGAAAATAACTCGTATCGATTAAAAGAAATTGTCAATAGATAAATCAGTACAATTTTGAGATAAGCATCGTTATTTCCAAATAGTAAAACCATTCAAACACCAACTGTCAATATTATTGATCAAACGTTTTTCTTGCAAATTTAGAAATAAATACTATTTTTCTTGGAAAATATTACACAGAGCTGTTAGTTTTTGCTTAATTAAAACTAAACACGTTTCATGAAACTAATTAAAGGATAACTGCTTTGGAGCCTTTTTAAATTATGGTCACTCTGCAAACATACATTTATTATATGTATCTAAATGCTTATATGATTCGTCAACTGAGTCTTGACATTCCTAAAATATTTATGTTTGGTTATTTAATTAAGCTGTTTGGTACTGTGCCTAAGATTTTTGTACCCTGAAATTATTGAAAGTACATACATATGGAACAGGCAGAAGGAGCGTGCCCAACCCTGTATATATATTCCTGTATTCATACATATATTCCTGATCAAGACTGCGATAGTCAGCCACTGTGTAAACTGCAGGTAAGGGCTTATATGTTGTTTAGAAGAAGCGAAGAATGTTGGGAGATCATGTACATATTTATTTATGTAAGTTGCTTTATTTTCTATATTGTCGTTAACAATTCAATGTATATAATTTGTATTAAATTTTAAGGTGTTATTTCAACAAATATAATGTGAATTATTAAACAATGTCGATTACGTAAAACGAGCTATATCTATAAAACTAGATCGTTATTAACTGAAAACTATTCGCATATTTAATCTATATGAACTATTCAAGTAAAGCTATGACACGATCAATTTGCATTGAATGCAACTTAACAGGTTTGCATTAGCTTGATCGCATGGTTCCACAGAATAGCACAGAATACACAAATCGAGCAGTAGTAGTATTAGCGTTAGTCATTTTTCAAGTACACCTGCGTCATGTCTCGTCAGTTTTTATTGAATTTCAACTTGACCCTTCTGTTACTACTGATAGGCCAACAAAATATGGGATATAAAATGCCAAACGTAAACATAGAATTATTAAATAAACAGGGCCTCAAGATCTCAATACCTGGTAAGTGGATGTGCCCAAGTACAGCACCAATGTGAATGATAATGAATATTCCAAAGATGAGGCAGGCGTGCAACGTGTCTTTGTTATGCTGCAAATGGATGACAGCTGTCCGGCGTTAATGGACTTCTTAACCCAAGCTACTAATGGCAGCTGGACCAGTGTACGACGCATTAGGCTGCAAAATGATGATAAGCTGCGAGTATCGCTGTTGGTGCAGTACAATAATAACATCTACGAGAAGAGCGAGACACGTGTGATACTCAACAAACGCTTTCTGACCACCCAACAAAGCAATACCTTCAACATCTGGCGATCCAAAGCTCCAGAAACTCTCAACAACAGCAACGAGAACGAATGCCAGCTATACTTACTTTCAGCCCAAAGACTGTTCACACATTGCAAGCCGACCAACAGCATTACGCGTAGGAGTAGTAATAGCCAAGTTGCATGTCATGGCGATCTTCTTTTTGAAGATGACTTTAGTGAAGGACAGCTGAATAGCAGCGTTTGGATGCATGACATCCGTCAGCGTATGTATTATGTGGAAGAAGAGCTTGTAGCATTCGATAATTCGCCGCAAATTTCATACGTGCGTGAGGGACACTTACACATTGTGCCGAAGGTGGCAAGCGAGGTGACAAAGGGAGTTTACAATCTAGGCGATCGCTGTACTGCTGTTGATAACCGTCAGTTGGAGTGCAGTATTTCCAACGGTAGTTTCTTTAAGATAAAACCACCTGTATATTCGGCACAACTGCACACACGGCAGAGTTTCAGCTTTAAGTATGGAAAAATTGTGGTGCGTGCTAAGCTTCCAAAGGGTGATTGGCTGTTTCCATGTAAATAGTATGCATTATATTAAAAACCTCGATATAATTATAAATAATTTATGAATTTTGCAGATATGATGTTACAGCCAGTTTCAACTTATGCAGAAACACACTTTGCCAACCAGCTAAGTAAGTATAAGATCATTTTTTTAAATTACCCATTACTGGCACTAGCTATTTTGTATGCATACTACTTTCCTGAAGCTTCTCTCTCTAACACGCGCAGCTCTAAGCGCAGAGCGCATTTCGAGAATCGTTCGTATTCTTGGTAGCTTTGTTGTCGGTTTTGGGGGGGTGCTTTGACGGTAACTCACGCGCTCTGCTAACTACGCATTTAGTAGAGACTGAGCTTGGATCGTAGTGTGGGCTATATTATGATAACTTCTTTCTTGAATAAATCTTCTTTCCTGATCAAACTTTCAGAACATAAGAATAACATTCAGGTGTGTGTATTCGCCAAAGCTCAAGTTTCTACTATTTAAAATACGTGTTTTCTTTTTGATGAGGGGTAAATTAGCGTGGTATCCCAAATTATTAAATTGCAAAATCTTTGTATTCATTACATGAATCTATAAAATTCAATATCATATCAAATTAATATAATATTTGAAAGTTAGATAAGATAGTCCTACTAAAAGAGGATTTACTCAACGATTAAGTAGCCAAAGCGCAGTCGGTGCGACAAGTGCAAAGCGCGTGCTTATGCGTGCATGAGTATGTGTGTATGAGTATGTGCTATTTATTCAGAATGCATAAAAGACGCGTTATTATTTAATAACAGTTTCATCTTCCATTGAAGTTTGGCGGGCAAATTAAAGTTACATTTGCTGCATTTGCAATTTCCGATTATAAACTATTACTCGTCTTTTCTCTGCTATATTTTCTTTTATACATATATGTATATATACAAGTGCTATAAAAAATGAAAAAATACTTTTTTTTAGGGATTGCATATGCTCGAGGAAATGAATATTTGCGCAGCTCGCAGCAAGATGATATATCGGGTCACCGCTTGTATGGCGGCATTGTCATTTGGCAAGAAGGAGTTGCCGTTGAAATCTTAAGGGATCGACGTCATACAAAGCACTACGGGGATGATTTTCATAATTATACAATGATCTGGCAACGAGATAAGCTAACACTTTTGGTCGACGATGAAATTTACGGAGAGATTGAGGATGGCTTGCCATTTTTTAATGAGAAATGTTTCATAATTTTTGGCGTTACAGTTGGTGGATTTCTCAATTTCAATGACAGCATACTAATGGACGATGTAAAGCCGTACAAAAATAAACAACCGCGGGCCGCTCTTTCGTTTTGGGATAAACGCGATTCTTGGGCATCTACATGGATAAATAACAGTGCGATGATTGTAGATTATGTGCGTGTTTACGCAGACTAGACGCCTTTACCAACAAATAACCGTCTCTAGCAACCATCTGTTTACTTGAAGGGAGGCACTGTCCTACCTAAAATAGTAAGCAGTGGTAACCTAATACATGCGATATTATATTCAGCTTATTAAATAATGCTTCTGCGATTCGTCTCTTTTAGCATTACTATATATATATATATATATATATATATATATATATATATATATATATATATTATATTCAGCTTATTAAATAATGCTTCTGCGATTCGTCTCTTTTAGCATTACTATATATATATATATATATATATATATATATATATATATATTTTTTTTTTTTTTTTTTTTTTTTTGTAGATTTAATTTGAGTTAAATCAAGATCAAATATATCATATCATGTGAGAACGTTGCAGTCTTCTTTACAAACTGTGGAATACTCATTCACAGTTCATATAGTTATAGTTGGCCACTACAAATGCCGATTCGCCACGCCTCTAGTGGGCGTAGATTGTCGTGATTCGCGCCCCGCAGAAAATTTATAATTATTTTTACTTTTTTAAATATTTATAATTTAATTAATATTTTTTAAATTTCATAAACATGTTTCCTTCCGTGTTATCTATGCCTATTAACCCTATATATATATATATAGATGTCTCAAGTATATAAATGTGACACTACAAATGGCGATTCCCACGTCCCTAGTGGCCGGAGACATCTAATTTCGGTCAGTTCTTAGAATGAGCTAACGGTAACCTATCTGCAAAATTTGATAGCTTTCGCTCAAAAAATGTGAAAATTACAGGGTATTCGATATGCCACGCCCCTAAAGAGGCTCAACAATTATTTTTAGGTCTTTTATAGAGGAGGTTATCAGTAATTTAACTATCCAAATTTTTCCGGTGTGCCACGCCCCTAGTGGGCGAATCGGGAAAATTTTAACACTTTATAAATCGGATATATACACGAGTGCTCTAAATTTCAAGTCCCTAGCTTCAATGGCGCCGAAAAAACTGCGTTCATACGGATGGACGGATAACAAGACGAACATGCACAAAACCGATCTACTCATTTCACTTTCGTGAATGATTATAATAACATCGGTCCGTCGAATATGGGCAACCTTGTAGGGCTGCTAGATCACTATGGAGAACCCTCAAATATGGAGAACCCTGTGTATTCAATCCTAATTTTTAATTTCAGCTTTAAATAAAGATACAAGATATCAGTATAGTCGACTCTGTCCCCATTCTGGGCACTTTACATCTTTACATTTAACTTTACATCTAACTTGCTGTGTAAACTCTAGGCTTACACATTACCTTAACTAAAAAAGAAAGTGGATTTACCAAGTGGATGCACCCGAAAGGATCATCATTCATGAAAATTTAAAAAATCATCGATACCATTTTTCCACAGAGAAATTCTTTAATTGTATAAAGTTTCTAGCTTGGCTGTGCGTGAATACAGAGAGCAACATCATACTCTTGAGAGCTCTAATGTCGAACATTTTCCTTGGTTTGCTGAAACTCGTATCCGTATTCGATCCAGTTATGATAGAACACTTGAGAAACGTTGAAAGTAATCCATATCTGAGACCACGCATTCAGAATGAATTTCTTCACCATACGGCATCTGCGATAACTCATTATTATATTATATTATATTATATTATACTTGCATTTCAATATTTTAATCAAGATTTTTGAAGATTTTTGAAGTCTATCGACAAGAAAAGTTATTAAACAATTAAGTTCCCATAGTAAAACCACACTGCATCCTATGCGTATTCTTGCCTGCGTGCCTATGTGGTGATGTGTGTTTGTGTTTCTTGTGAAGCAGAAAGACGCGAAGAATTGTTGAAATATCAGTTCCTGGAAGGGATCAGGGGATTTCGAAGTCGAGCAGTCTCGACTAGAGCTTTCTTACTGGTTTAACCTGATCCCATTAAAAATGGGGATTCTGGGTATAATGGTTTTGTGAAAAGCATGTAACAGGCAGAAGGAAGCATCGCAGACCCCATAAAGTATATACACATATTCTTGATCATTTGTCCGTCTGTCCGTACGTCCGTCTTCGAAAAATAACGGGAAGAGTTGTTGATTTTTAGAGGCAAACTCAATATCCGCGCTCAATATACGGACATATAAAAAAAATTGAAGTCTCTAGCTCTTATATGTTCTGAGATCGACGCGCTTGAACATACGGACAGACAGACAGACGAACAGGGCTAGATCGACTCAGCTCGTCGCCCTGATCAAGATTATATATATTTTGTGAGGTCTGCCACGCCTCCTTTTGCCTGTTACATACATTTCAAAAATACCATTATACCCTGATTTCGTATTTTCAATGGGTTGGATGAGATAACCTATTTAGACCCATAAGTTTTTATGCGTGCGTGCGTACGTGTGTGTGTGTACAAGTGCTTTTTCACGCGTAAGCAGAAAGACGCAAATAATAGTTGAGATATCAGTTCCTCGAAGGGTTCAGGGGATTTCATAGTCAAGCAGTCTCGACTAGAAATTTCTAACTTATTTTAATTAAGAACAAGTCGAATTAACGTCCAAGTGCAGGGGAGTCATGTGCAATATATGTACAGGTACATGTCTTTATTATACCAAAATTTAAAAATAAATTCTGAAAAACAAGCTATGAATATCCCAATGGGAAAAAGTATATCGCATATGGAACAGCAGGATATCGATTGAGATCAAATTCACGATCATATGAAGGCGAACGAAAAAAGGGATGTGTCGAGTTCTGGTATTTGTATGCCGTGATAAATTGTATACTTATAATAAACAACAGCTCCTAAGTAGCTTTGCACTACTTATTTTAGATATTATTTTTGGACAAGTCCTCAAGCATCATATCCCAGCTAGCTGTGCCATCATTTTTGACATCCAGAGTTGTAATGATGCAGTTCTGCTTAGTGTCATGCTTCCATCTGGTACCTTGAATGACGGAAATTGAAAGAACAACACCTATACTTAACACATCTATTGTTGACCAGGTCTTCCGAAAACAAACAAAAACGGGTTTCCGTCCTGGCCTAGAGCAGATCAAGTTGTCAAATTGTGTCAGATGGGTCTATAAGAATAATAGCGTAAACGTTTTTAGAAGCAGGATAGGAATAGCTAAAACAATTTGCGTGTCAGGAGTATGCATGGAGTTTATTTAAGAAAAGAGCGTTTCCACGATCGGGTTTAGCCCCAAATGATCTGACCTTCCCCATGATGAATGGATATATTTCGTTAAGATTAGCAATAATAAGAACAGTTTTATTTGTGGTTTCTATGACTAAGAGGATAAATCAGAAATCGCAATTGGTGGCTGTCACTGCCTTGTCCCCCGTAGAATTTTCAGACAGGAACATTTAAATACATACATACATGTGTATGTATGTACTAGCATGTAGTACGATAAAAATAGATAAGGGCCACATGTGCGGACTCTAAATGTATGTAGGTGAACGCTGACTCTTACAAACTCTACTTTAGATTAAAAATATGTAAGAAACAAATGCTGGCACTTATAAACTCAGCGATAGAGTTGAGCCTCACAAGTACAAGATTTATGGATTGAGTTAATGCATGCGTTAGAGCGGGATATACAAATTTGTTCAGAGAATGAGTATGATCATGTAAAACAGATTTGACGCTAACATAAACGTTTAATGAGAAAACTACATTTAATAATGAAAGCTTTGAACATTTAGGTACAATTGAAAATGACAAAACGGGTACTGAAAAGAATAGCATTATTTAGGATTACACTCATTCTCGCGATTCTCCTGCACTAAATTAGCTATGACGGTTCTGTAAGCCAAACTAAAAATCTAAAAATTACGTTACATGGACAAAATTTAATAAATTCCCATTATATTGTGGTATACACGTGTCCTTTTGTAGCTTACGAAATCTGACATGAGCTGTCCATATCTTTCTGCTCAAGAATGCATATACTTTATTTACTCTGCCTCGCCTCCTGTTACGTACATTTTCAAAAAACCATTATATACTGCTTTCCCATTTTCAATGAGTTCAGGGCATAAAAAGGCTTAAACATATTCTTAATACGCATCAGCGCTTTCATCCCTTTCTCACAAATAATTATGAAAACAATAATTTTGCATGAGCATTGCAATCCCTTTTCAATAGATCGATATACTCTTCACTCAGAAAAGAGGAAACGAAAAAAACATCACCATATTGGAGCTTCATATGAAAATGTTTCTCTTTCGTTTCACTAACCGAGCCTCAAGCGACAGAATCGAGAAACACGAAGTTGGTTGGTCTCTTATATACAGATATTCAACCGTAGAAGTCTATGAGTTGCGGTTTGGCCCACTTGCGGTTCTCTCCTTAAGTGTCCGGTAAACTTCTAATAGGGTAAAAGAACTTCTATAGGATATGCCTCGTTACAACAGAGCTGTTAAGTAACATTAAACGTTCCGGAACTGCTCTTTGCATAACCTTGTCATTTAACAGTGAGCAGTGATGATGAACTAATAAATGCATGTCTTTCTGGTTCCATTAAAGGGAACTCCTATCAAATGCAGCCCTGCTACTTTCGTCTATGTCGATAATTGTCTGTTGTTAAAATAGTCAACGCATAGCTCCGTACAATTGTGTATTTATTTGAGAAAGCGGTGAATTCAATAAAATATAGTAAATAAGCACTATGAAAAATCATTTTATTAAATGTGTACAATAATATAATATATCAATGTATATTATACGTATTTATTGGAGGCAGTTGTTTTTGCCATTTACTTTTATAACTAAATCTGATGTAATTTTCTGAAACCGACGAGAGATTAAAGGTTTATCGTGCTTCCAGGACTTACAATAAAGTTATATAGTATATTCTGTAAGAAAATACCTTTCTCCCCAAGAAAATGGATATATTGGACATCGATGAAGCATTAAAAGATGATTCATACATGTATGTAGAAAGATTTGTACGGTTAGTCCAATTTACAAATTGTATGCTCTTGCTTTTCTTCATAATTTTAGTTTTCTGGCAGATAAGACGCACGATGATATATCAAATATTCTTCACCAATGGAAAACTAACAATCAACAACAGTTGCAACATTTACAGCCTAGTAATGAAGAAGGTACGTACATCCATCACACATATATATACGTACATCTGTATGTATGTCGAGTGAATGTTAAACATTGATCATGTCAACACAAGCAATGATATATATAGATACATAAATGCGGATCACTTCAAGTATAGAAATGGTAGAACAGGTACGAGTACGTTAATAATGGGTGTAGCAGCTTTTTAACTGGGTGTAATTGTAATTCTCATATTTAGTATTTCTCATATCTGCAAGCATTAATTGATTAAATCAATCTGCAAAAGTGTTTAAATTTAGATTCTGAGCCTTACAAGTATTCTTAGTATTCCAGTAATGATATGTAGCGAAATTTCATATACATATATCAACTCTGAGTTGAATGCTTTAACTCTTAACTTAGTTACACTGCGCAACTAAAATCACCGTACCCCTGATACAATTTTACGAAATACGATGTAACTTCGTCAAATTTTTATAAAACACAAAAGTTTTGATGAGGGTTGATAAAATAATCTTTTGACTACATGATACTATAACTAAAAAACTATGATACTATGATATTACAACTAAAAAACTAAAAGTATTCATATATTTGCGCTTACAAAAGTCACCGTACTCTTGCTTGGGTGGAACTGTCTGGCGCCAGAGTTCTTCTTAAACATAACGGGACTTTTTGAATTCAAAATTTTGTGCTTGTTCCTCGTAAAAATGACGCGTAAAGAGAGAACGTAAACTGATATTGCATCTCTACACAAATGGGCAAAAGTCGTATGCAGATATAACTAAACTAATGTCCAGAGCTAAGTCAACTATTCAAACAGTAATTGGCCGCTTTAAATACGAGGGACGTATTAAAAAATAAAAAAAGACCAAAAAATACAAAAAAGACGATAAAGCACGGCGGCAGTGGACTTATGGTTTGGGGTTGTATAGCTGTATCGGGCGTTGGCAGCTTGTAGTTTATTGACGGAGTGCTGGACTAATACACCTACATTAACATTCTCAAAAAAAAATTTGAAAATCAGCGCTGAAAAACTTGGTATAGGGTCAGATTATTACTTCCAACAAGATAATGACTCTAAGCATAAGGCAATGAATACTCGTCTCTTTCTTGCCTACAACACGCCTCATTTATTGGAGACGCCACCACAAAGTCCCGACATTAACCCAAAAGAGCATGTGTGTGGAATATGCTCGAAACAAAAATCCAAAATCACCACATCAGCAGCAAAAATCTGTTGAGGGAGGCATTGCATCAAGAATGGTGCAGACTTGGTAATAAATATATCGAAAAACTAGTCATTTCAATGCCAAATCGCCTCCCAGAGGTGATTAAAATGACAGGATATCCAACTAGATACTAAGTTAATAAATTTAGTTAGTAATACCATATTTATAGTTAATTAATACATCTGAATATTAAGAGTACGGTGAATTTTGTAAGTGCAAATATGTGAATACTTTTAGTTTTTATACCCTGATCCCATTAAAAATGGGAAATCAGGGTATAATGGTTTTGTGAAAAGTATGTAACAGGCAGAAGGAGGCGTGGCAGACCCCATAAAGTATATATATTCTTGATCAGGGCGACGTCTGTCCGTCCGTCCGTCCGTATGAACGCCTAGATCTCAGAAGATATAAGAGCTAGAGACTTCAAATTTTGTATGCATACTCATGTATACCATACGCAGTACAAGTTTGTCTTTTTTTTCGATAACTCGTCCGATTACTTTTTTATCGCGAATAATCGATAAATTGATTTTGTTTATTCACCGTAATTTCAATACTTTTAGACCTGGAGACTTCAGATTTGGTGTGTATATACATCTGATTAATACGCAGATTTTGTCATTTACAGATTTTGGATACCACGCCCCCTTCGCCCCCAATTTGCAAAAAACGTATTTTAAGTACTAGAGACTTGTGCTTTAAAATGTACACACATTTGCACATTGTGATCACGTACTGAAAGTTTCATGAAGATAGTCCTACTACAGGAGAAATTATTCAGCAACAAAATTCTCATAGTATTGCCCACACTGCAGCGCAGCCCAAGCGCAGTCGCTGCTTACTGCGCAGTTAACAGAGCGTGTGGTTATGCGTGCGTGAATATCAGCTCTTTGTAGGGATCAGGGTATCTTCTAGTCGAGCACTCTCGACTATAGCTTCCTTACTTGTTTAGTTATAGCATTAGACTAAAATAAAATATTGCTATTATTTAAACGGTATCATTTAGTTAAAAGATTATTTTATCAAGCTTCATCAAAACTTTTGTTTTATAAAAATTTGACGAAGTTACAGCGAATTTCGTGAAAATGTATCAGGGGTACGGTGACTTTAGTTGTACACTGTATAATCAATGCACCTTTGTTAGCCTGATTGACCAATTGGGAAAACTCAGAAGTTTCTCCCACGGACTTATATACACTGATCCAAATGAAAATCGGAAATCAGGGTATAATGGTCTTGTTGAAATGTATGTAACAGGCGTGGCAGACCCCATAAAGTATATATATTCTCAGTCGATTTGGCAGTTTTCGTCTATTTGTCCGTCCGTCTGTCCGTATGTATGAACGCGTCGATCTCAGAACATATAAGAGCTAGAGACTTACATATTTTTTTTAATGTCCGTATACTGAGCGTGCATATCGAGTTTATCACTAAAAAAAGATAACTCATCCCGTTATTTTGTTATCGATTAAAAAGCTTATCGAGCTTTTATAGAATTTGGAGTTTTGTTAAAATTGTGTGGCTGTGTGTTTGTGTTTCTTGTGAAGCAGAAAGACGCGAAGAATTGTTGAAATATCAGTTCCTCGAAGGAATCAAGAGATTTCGTAGTCGAGCACTCTCGACTAGAGCTTTCTTACTTGTTTTTTATTTTTGTTGATATATTAATTAAAACTAATTTATGTATTTACATATGTATTTAATATATAGCATACAAACACAACTCAAAAACATTCACGAGGCCCAAACGCAAATCACAGGGGGCAGAAAAAATGGACACACAATTTGTAAGTGAACATTTTTTAAAATTTGAATATTGTGATGATGTTTGACGTTTGTTTCTTAATAAGAAAATATGCAACTGTATGTGTGTGTGTTTTGTGAAGCAGAAAGACGCGAAGAATTGTTGAAATATCAGTTACTGGAAGGGATCAGGGGATTTCGTAGTCGAGCTGTGTAGACTAGAGCTTTCTTACTTGTTTATTTGTTATTTTGTCCCCTGGCTGACTAGATGATAAATTATATGGTTTGTGCCACGACATTGCCTAGTGGTCGTTTTCAGGAAGAGTATTAGGTTTGTGGTTTAACAGTATGATAAAACAAGTAAGAACGTTGCAGTCGGGCGTTACCAACTGCGGAATACTCATTCACAATCCGGCTCTTGCATGTAAAATGTTCAATATGACACGACACAAAAAGTGGCCTACAAATTATTTGTATACCCTAAAGTATATATATATTTTCATACCCTAAATATATATGAGCTATGGCAAATGCATGCATTTCAATGTTATAATCATGATATAAAAATTTCATGAAGATAGTCCATCGACAAGAAAAGTTATTAAACACTTAAGTTCCCATATTAAGCCCCCACTGCAGCTAATGCGTGTTTATGCGTGCATGCGTCTGTGTGTTTTTGTTTCTTTTGAAACAGAAAAAAGCGAAGAATTCTTGAAATATCAGTTCCTGGAAGAGATCAGGGGATTTCGTAGTCGAGCAGTCTCGACTAGAGTTTTCTTACTTGTAATCGATATAGGAGGTTATTAATAGCTCAACTAGCAATTATATTAACTATTATCATTTATTCTATGCATACAGACAAAAGCGCGCCTTCTAGTATATTCTAGGAATTGGGATTGATTTGTGAATTTTTCAGTCGTTATTTTAGTTTTGTGACAAGACGCTCTAGCCCTGAAGTTACATATATAATTTGTCGCTACGATGACCAACCGAAGCAGGGGTGGCGATGGTTAAGGCAACGCAAGTCGTGTTAGATAGCGTGGGTTTAAGACTTATTCGATCCCATTTTCTTTTTTCATAAATTCGATATTTTATTAGGAATATGCGATCTTGAATGAATAGCAGTTAACATTTTTCTTTTTCTTAGTCGAAAATTGTTATATGTTTAAATTTGTTTCTTCTTAAATATACCTGAAATGCCTATACGTAAATATAAACATATAAATATTTACATATATACAGACAATGGTATGGCTTTAGCCTTTTTTATGCACGTGCTCATTTGTATGTGTGTAAGTATGTACATATAACGCGTACTCTAGCATTTTCTAGAAATCTCAATTGCGATTGATTTGTCTTTGCATTGTTTTTGAATTCCCAGCCGCTACTTTGGCTTTTCTTTGCTATATGGCGACCTAATAATAATGTCATTTCGTTCTAATTGCTAGCATTTGAAAACCGCAGTGGCACTGTAGGTAGAGGCGCAGACTGTTCTATTATTTTATTTTGTTTGTGGTGCGAGCTCAAATCCCGCGGAAAACTTTTTTGAAAAATTGGAATTTTATGTCATTATCATTTCGTTTATACTTTTTCAATTTCATAAAATGTTTCCGTGTTATGATTATCTAATATACTATATATGTGACGCACGTATATAAATTTCATAGTTGGCTGCTAATCATATTTTTTCGATTTTAACGCTCAGATTTAAGAGCTGAGTCAATTTAGCCCTGTCCGTATGTTTGAACGCTTCGATCTCAAAAGATATAATTGTCCATATATAAAGTGCGGATATCGAGTTTGTTTCCAAAAGTCGATAACTACTCCCATAATTTTGTTATTGATTAAAACCCATATCGTAAATTATATCTCCTACATATGTATTTAAAGCTAGAGCCTCCAAATATATAAAGATATAGATTCGTGTTTACTTTATAGAATTTCGATTTTCCTTAGATTTTGGATAGCAAACTCCCCAGTGAAGGTAGTTCCCAGTATATCTAATTGTGAATGAGTTGGAATTTTTTAAAAAGTGTCAGATATTCTATGCAGAGAGTTGGTAAATCAATGGAAGTTAATAAATGAACAAATTGGTTAGCCAATTAGCATGTGCAGCACCCAGAAAAATTTTCCTAACAAGTGCGCTAGAATTCTTAGCAGTTAGTTTAGTTTGGATTTGCGAAATGGCGTTGCGTGGAATTATTTGCGTTTTGATACCATGTCTTCAATCATGACTGTGGTGTGCTCATTAGAGGCAAGGTACATCGCCAAGACAGAGAAAGAGAGAAAGTCTTGGGTTCTTGGGCAAGGCGCGGGATGATATATCTTAAATTTTTTTTACAAGCAACATCTTTGTCTTAATGCCTCATTACGATGGGAAATCTACTTTGGGTAGCCAAATGAACAAATTCATAAATTGAAGTGCTAATATGTGAAAAATTTTTTTTACATTATTAAAATGACTCTCATGTTATTAAATTAAGCGCTGGAAAAGGAGCAACGCTTAAGCAGTTTTCTTATGCATTCTTTACATATTTTATTCAAGAAATCGTAATTACGATTAAAAAATAATTTTTTTCAGCATCTACTAGCATTGTATATGAAATTACACTCCCACAATCATAAGTTCGCATACTGACACAAAAATGTTCATATTTGTAGCAAAGTGTGTGTATGCTCGTCGCGAAAACATGTTCTTAATGTGTATCAACGCTTTCAAACCCTTCTCACAAACAATTTTGAATACGTGCACATTTTGCATGAGTATGGCAAATCGTTGCAAGATTTCGGTATACTCTTCACTCAGAAGAGAGAAAAGGGATCATCGCGAGCAAATTTCAATTTGTCTGCGCACGTAGGGGGAAAGAGCATAGGGAGACAGAAAGAGTAAGCGAGAGAGAAACATAAAAACAAGTATGAAAGCTCTAGTCGAGACTGATCGACTAGGAGATACCCTGATCCCTACAAAGAGCTGATATTCACGCACGCATAAGCACGCGCTCTGCTAACTGCGCAGTAAGCAGCGACTGCGCTTGGGCTGCGCTGCAGTGTGGGCAATATTATGAGAATTTTGTTGCTGAATAATTTCTCCTGTAGTAGGACTATCTTCATGAAACTTTCAGAACGTAATCATAATGTGCAAATGTGTGTACATTCCAAAGCACAAGTCTCTAGTACTTAAAATACGTTTTTTGCAAATTGGGGGCGAAGGGGGCGTGGTATCCAAAATCTGTAAATGACAAAATCTGCGTATTAATCAGATGTATATACACACCAAATCTGAAGTCTCCAGGTCTAAAAATATTGAAATTACGGTGAATAAACAAAATCAATTTATCGATTATTCGCGATAAAGAGTAATCGGACGAGTTATCGAAAAAAAAGATAAACTTGTACTGCGTATGGTATACATGAGTATGCATACAAAATTTGAAGTCTCTAGCTCTTATATCTTCTGAGATCTAGGCGTTCATACGGACGGACGGACGGACGGACGGACAGACAGACAGACAGACGACCAGGGCTATATCGACTCAGCTCGTCGCTCTGATCAAGAATATATATACTTTATGGGGTCTGCCACGCCTTCTTCTGCCTGTTACATTCTTTTCACAAAACCATTATACCCTGATTTCCCATTTTTAATGGGATCAGGGTATAAAAAGTGCATATCATATAGCAATGAAATGAGCGCTCGCAGCGCACTGATTTTGTCTTGCCTTATTTTCACTGCTCAGGCCACGATCGACCGAACCGAGCAAATATGAAGTAGAAAATGCAAACAAAAACTTGAGTGACTCCACGCCATTACGCTTTGGCATTTTTTTCATTCCGTTTTAAGGCTTCATTTATTCTCGCTCATTATTTTTTACATATGTCCGTGTGTATACCGCGCATATCGAGTTTATCTCCAAAACTCGATAACTCAGTCCGTTATTTTGTTATCGACTAAAACCCTTATCGAAAATCAGTTATTAAATTATCTCTCCTTGCATGAAATTCAATGATCAAAGCACGAAGAAGAAGTCCATCGACAAGAAAAGTTATTAAACAATTAAGTTCCATAGTAAGCTCACACTGCAGCCCATGTGTGTTTATGTGTGCGTGCCAATGCATGTGTGTCTGTGTGTTTGTGTTTCTTGTGTAAGCAGAAAGACGGGAAGAATTGTTGAAATATCAGTTCTTCGAAGGGTTCAGTGGATATCGAATTCGATCAGTCTCGAACGAGATGATTTATTAGTTGTTTATTTTAAATATACATATATGTTCGTAAAATCAGCTTTTTTACCCTGAACCCATTGAAAATGGGAAATCAGGGTATAATGGTTTTGTGAAAAGTATGTAACAAGCAGAAGGAAACATCACAGACCACACAAACACAGGGCGAGTGTTGTCCGTCCGTCCGTAAAAACGCCGAGGTCTCATTTTGAAATTTTGCATGTACACTCATGTATACCATACGCAGTAAAAGCTTATCATATTATTTTGATTACTCATCCAATTTCTTTTTATCGAGAATAATCGATAAATTAATTTGATTTGATTGATTAAGGGTAATTTTAATACCTCAGACCTGGAGACTTCAAATTTACCATGCATATACATTTGATCAATACAAAGATTTTGTAATTTACAGATTTTGGATACCATGCCCCCTTCGCCCCTAATTTGTAAAAAACGTATATTATTACTAGAGGTTTTGGAAAATACGGACATTTTGAACACGTTCTGAAAATTTCATGAAGATTGAAGTTATTCAGCAACAAAACTCTCATAAAATTGCATACAGTGCAGCTCAAGCTTAGTTGGCAGAGCGCGTCCTTATGCTTGCGTGAATATCAGCTCCTTGTAGGGATCAGGGTATCTCCTAGTCGAGCAGTCTCGACTAGAGCACTCTTCTTTTATACTACAATGACTTTTAGGCTTTAAGTCACTAACTAAATCAGTTAAAATTCTTTATGCAGGCACAAGCAACAAATGTTACATCAACAACAAATTCACCATCGCCGATGCTAAGTCTGGAAATTGGAGGACTTGTAACAAATTTGCATAAATCTTTCCTGCAGGACACGTCGCCACCATCGTCTATATGTACATCAATAAACAACGGCTGTATGAATAGTTCCCTTATCAGCTCAGCTGACTTTACAAATCTCAACTTTTTGCAATCGATTCATAGTTTGGAAGCAAATACGAATCCAGCAAGAGATCATATGTCCACAATGAACACGCTAATCAATGACGTAGGCTACAATGTGAACGACATGATTAGAGATCGTAAAGTTCTCGAATCACTTAGCATGTCCGGTGATGGCACACTAATCAAGGATTCGCATATTGGCCAAATTGATGATATTTCACTTATACCTCTAAGCAAAACTGCATCCGGTTGCAGCACCATGGATAATAGCACTGACAGTGTCTCCACACCAAATGAAATGCAGTTACTGCAACAATCACACCACCATAACCAGGGTCAGGCTCAAGCTCAGTTGTGTGCAACGATGGTGTTGAGCGAGGAGTTGATTGGTGATACTACATTTAATTTGGTGGATAGTCTGACTTCACGTACAACAGAATCTCAGTGTGAAGGGGATGACAATGTCACGTTTAAGCGGCCAATTGCGGTGTTAAACGAAACACAGCTGCTTACGGGGCGACAGGTGAACAGTACTTTTACCGAAGGGTGCCTTACTCCTGAAGCAGCTCGTTGCGATACACCTGAAAATATGGAGACGAAATTGTCTTTAATTCAGATGCAATCTACACCACTGACGACTGTAAATACCCGTTGTCAATACAACTATAACAACAACAATAAAAATAATAATAACAATAATAAGGTGCCTATTTATACGCCGACACAGAAAAGCCGCGACGAAATAGTAAACATATCTCCCATTGTGAGCAGTACAACACCCCAAAAAAGCTACAGCTACCGACAAGAGTTAAACCATACATATGAACAACCAACGGGAACGTTAAAAGATTTTCAACTTAGAGGGACGTCCGAGTGCTTTGATCGCCAAAAGTTTGTGCATGATACAATGCCCTTACTGGAACAAATCGAACAACCAGCCACAGATGCAACGTACGACAAGTCTGATGAATATTTCCAGATTCACTGCGTCTTAGATTTAGCCGAGGCAGAAGTGCTTGCTCATCAGGGTGATGAAGAGCAGTTTGAACATATGCTCGCTAAGCTTGGAAAAGTAAATACTCTCAATGCAGAGCAGATAAAAATGCAAAAATCATTGGATAGTATTAAGCGTCGCTTTCAGAAAGACGATGAGCATCCTTCACAATCTGAGCAGCAGCAGCCGGTAGTGGATTTGGCGCACGACACTCCGCCTTCGTCGAAGTCGCATTTAATGAATAGTCAAAATCAAAGTAACAGCCAATCATCTAGTGGCTGTGAACGTTTACTTAGCCGACGTAGTCGTCTCTATGACGATGTTAAGTTAAATGCAATGCACGACGGCGATGCCACTACCGCAAGTTGCAATTCAACATCTTTTATAGTTCATCGAAGGGACGAGGACCCAGCAAATACATCGGGGGCATGTATACCACTATTTGACACTCAGAAGCACGTGGTGGACATGGAAGCTCAACAAAACCAGAAGACTATAGAATCTGAAACACTGAACTATAAGATGGCTGAGCGCCGCACTAGAGATCGCGAACGTTTTAAAACCATTAAAATAACTAACGAAATGCGTTCTGCTGACGAGAAGCTGGGATACATTGTTGTGCCTTGTATTGACGATGAAGATCTCCAGTCTCAGCCATTGAATTCAGCAGATATAGAAGATCGTCAACAAACACCACAAAATCGACTTTCGCGGCTTGATAAAAGATGTCTTGGGAAGACAAATGGTTCAGAAAACAATGGCATTGGCGTCAAAAATTACTTGACGTACAGAAAGCCAAGAGATAAAACCTTGTTGATGCAAAAACAACACCAAACGCAAAACCCGGCGCTTGAATGTAGACAGGATGCGCGAACTCAGCCACGTTCGCTATCTCGACCACGCTACATTAGTGGCTTGCAAAAGCTAGGTACTGTGAGCAAAGCAACATCTGCTAGCGGTGGTCTGAATGCTGTATCAGCTGCAATTTCAAGGGCAACATCGAGAGAATCAGTGCCAAACCCTGGGGATGGAGTCAAAAGTCCGATGGGCATTAAGTCAAAGTCATTTCATAACTTGTCCTCGAACATTTGCAGCTCTATGGGTGCTGGTGGTGAGGTATTGTCATCTCGACAGAGCTTAGGTAACGCCTTGAAAATACCTAGCAACCAAGCTAGCAAGCTGTCAAATGTCTTTCGAGCATCGCAACAGAACGAGGTGTGTAGTACAACAATAAAATAAAAGAATTTTTTCTCATGACATGACATGTAACGATAACATATTTTTAATAGGAAGAAACTTCCGTATTTAAAGTGCCCAAGTTAGTCGGCGGCTTGCGTGCGCCGACTACTACCGGAGGTCCAAACAAGCGAGTTGTGGGAAATGGACTGGCTCGACCCTCTTCCGGCTATTATAGTTTGAATATGAGAGGAGTTGGTGATTCAGAAACACCTGAGGTGAATTAAATCTTGAAACTTAAATAAATCTTTAATGTAACTATATATTACTTTACAGAGCCTCTCTTCTGCATCTTCTCGCGGCAGTCTGTATGAAAAGGAGGCAAAACCAAGTGACGTGTTTGAAACACCACCACTAAGCGCAAGGCTAGGACAAATGACATCCGGTGCAACGGGCATTCCGAAGCCGTCAGGTCTCCGACAACCTACACAAATAAAACGCAGTGGATTACCCCGACCTTCTAACGTTTTAAGGCGTTGACCCATACAAAATCCGAGATTCGAAAAATCCTCCTCGAACAAAATGAAATCAGCTATAAAACTTTGTTTATATGAAGCAATTATTATTATTTATCAGCTTGATTTCTCCAGCCATTTTTTTTCGTCTTTACTCTTTCTTCATATAATATTTACCCTTTGTCCATAAAGTAATTGATTTATAAATTTCGCATTCATTAATTAGATTGATATTAAATTATATTTTCGCTTTAGTTATAATTACAAGGAGCACCAAAATTGTAAACACACTTTGCCTTAAAAAACTCCATATGGATTATAGTATTAAAATATTACAGTATATTTTTGTAAAAGATGCAAACAATTTAGATATATATATTATTTGTTGTCATTGAGTGCTGCAAATAGCGAAGTCGAATAAAAAGATTATATATATATATATATATATATATATATATATATATATATATATATATATATATATATATATATATATATATATATATATATATATATATATATATATATATATATATATATAATTTTATACTATTAATGTAACACTTGTGGTCCTTGTGGATAGACTAGAAATAAAAATGAAATAATTAAAATATTAATAGGCATTTTAACTAAAAACTAATTTGAGATTTCTCTTCGTGTAAACAGCTGTAGTTTTCACATCACGCTTACCAAATCAAGTTAAGCTATCGATTATTATCGATAACAAAGAAAGGACATGAACTTTTTCCTTATAGTCCCTGCTGTGGTGCGAGTGCATGTATTGTTTGTTATGAATGTATAAAAGATGTACAGGATTCAGGGTATCTCGTAGCCGAGCATTACAATGGTAATAGCGCAGCAGCCGCATTAACTGAATCGAAATAATTCGTAGTTTAAAGTCGTCGATCTCATAAGAGCTCGAGACTTGTAATTGGCAGTTCCTATAAAGCAATATGTAAATCAGATGTGTTTTGTTCATCAAAATTCAGTTAAATTTCATCTCCTACATCTTTAGGCCTAGAGTCTTAAAATGAATCATTTAAATTCATGCAAAATGACTTCATACTCATTCACGAAAGTGAAATGTATTTTCCGATATCTCAGAAACCATTGTAGTTGAAGAGCTATTGAATTGAATTTTTGAATGTATGCTTGCGTAGACAATACAAGTTTAAAACAAGTAAGGAAGCTATAGTCGAGAGTGCTTGAATAGAAGATACCCTGATCCCTACAAAGAGCTGATATTTACGCACGCATAAGCACGCTTTGCTAACTGCGCAGTAAGCAGCGACTGCGCTTGGGCTGCGCTGCAGTGTGGGCAATACTATAAGAATTTTGTTGCTGAATAATTTCTCCTGTAGTAGGACTATCTTCATGAAACTTTCAGAACGTGATCATAATATGCAAATGTGTGTACATTCCAAAGCACAAGTCTCTAGTACCTAAAATACGTTTTTTGCAAATTGGTGGCGAAGGGGGCGTGGTATCCAAAATCTGTAAATGACAAAATCTGCGTATTGATCAGATGTAAATACACACCAAATCTGAAGTCTCCAGGTCTAAAAGTATTGAAATTACGGTGAATAAACAAAATCAATTTATCGATTATTCGCGATAAAAAAGTAATCGGACGAGTTATCGAAAAAAAAAGATAAACTTGTACTGCGTATGGTATACATGAGTATGCATACAAAATTTGAAGTCTCTAGCTCTTATATCTTCTGAGATCTAGGCGTTCATACGGACGGACGGACGGACGGACGGACGGACAGACGGACAGGGCTATATCGACTCAGCTCGTCGCCCTGATCAAGAATATATATACTTTATGGGGTCTGCCACGCCTCCTTCTGCCTGTTACATACTTTTCACAAAACCATTATACCCTGATTTCCCATTTTTAATGGGATCAGGGTATAAAAATATGATGAATAAATCCTATTTACCTTCCTTTAATGCCTAATCTAAAATATATATATTCACACCTACTCTTCTCGTGTCAATATAATCGGACTATAAAGTGATTCATACAAATTGTTATATATTTTGAGTCCTATTGATGCTAGAGAAATGTGGTATATATACTTAGGTTGAAAACCCAAGACTGGTAATTGGGAAACTCGCCCATTTCTTCTGTATTTCCCCTTCTTCACTCCTACAGATTCAGGCTGGCGTCGCTCCCACGTCGATCATCGGAGACAATTAATCGAAGGGTGCCTCGGAGCCGAGAGATAGTTGATACTCTCACTTGTATGGCCGTAACGGTTCTTCGACTAATGAAAGGCTGCCACACAATTTGTCGGAATTCGGGCATAATCCCAGATCAGGCGATAGCGCCGTTTTGGGCACGTGAATATCAGCTCCTTGTAGGGATCAGGGTATCTCCTAGTCTAGCAGTCTCGACTAGAGCACTCTTCTTTTATACTACAATGACTTTTAGGCTTTAAGTCACTAACTAAATCAGTTAAAATTCTTTATGCAGGCACAAGCAACAAATGTTACATCAACAACAAATTCACCATCGCCAATGCTAAGTCTGGAAATTGGAGGACTTGTAACAAATTTGCATAAATCTTTCCTGCAGGACACGTCGCCACCATCGTCTATATGTACATCAATAAACAACGGCTGTATGAATAGTTCCCTTATCAGCTCAGCTGACTTTACAAATCTCAACTTTTTGCAATCGATTCATAGTTTGGAAGCAAATACGAATCCAGCAAGAGATCATATGTCCACAATGAACACGCTAATCAATGACGTAGGCTACAATGTGAACGACATGATTAGAGATCGTAAAGTTCTCGAATCACTTAGCATGTCCGGTGATGGCACACTAATCAAGGATTCGCATATTGGCCAAATTGATGATATTTCACTTATACCTCTAAGCAAAACTGCATCCGGTTGCAGCACCATGGATAATAGCACTGACAGTGTCTCCACACCAAATGAAATGCAGTTACTGCAACAATCACACCACCATAACCAGGGTCAGGCTCAAGCTCAGTTGTGTGCAACGATGGTGTTGAGCGAGGAGTTGATTGGTGATACTACATTTAATTTGGTGGATAGTCTGACTTCACGTACAACAGAATCTCAGTGTGAAGGGGATGACAATGTCACGTTTAAGCGGCCAATTGCGGTGTTAAACGAAACACAGCTGCTTACGGGGCGACAGGTGAACAGTTGAACAGATGCAATCTACACCACTGACGACTGTAAATACCCGTTGTCAATACAACTATAACAACAACAATAAAAATAATAATAACAATAATAAGGTGCCTATTTATACGCCGACACAGAAAAGCCGCGACGAAATAGTAAACATATCTCCCATTGTGAGCAGTACAACACCCCAAAAAAGCTACAGCTACCGACAAGAGTTAAACCATACATATGAACAACCAACGGGAACATTAAAAGATTTTCAACTTAGAGGGACGTCCGAGTGCTTTGATCGCCAAAAGTTTGTGCATGATACAATGCCCTTACTGGAACAAATCGAACAACCAGCCACAGATGCAACGTACGACAAGTCTGATGAATATTTCCAGATTCACTGCGTCTTAGATTTAGCCGAGGCAGAAGTGCTTGCTCATCAGGGTGATGAAGAGCAGTTTGAACATATGCTCGCTAAGCTTGGAAAAGTAAATACTCTCAATGCAGAGCAGATAAAAATGCAAAAATCATTGGATAGTATTAAGCGTCGCTTTCAGAAAGACGATGAGCATCCTTCACAATCTGAGCAGCAGCAGCCGGTAGTGGATTTGGCGCACGACACTCCCCCTTCGTCGAAGTCGCATTTAATGAATAGTCAAAATCAAAGTAACAGCCAATCATCTAGTGGCTGTGAACGTTTACTTAGCCGACGTAGTCGTCTCTATGACGATGTTAAGTTAAATGCAATGCACGACGGCGATGCCACTACCGCAAGTTGCAATTCAACATCTTTTATACTTCATCGAAGGGACGAGGACCCAGCAAATACATCGGGGGCATGTATACCACTATTTGACACTCAGAAGCACGTGGTGGACATGGAAGCTCAACAAAACCAGAAGACTATAGAATCTGAAACACTGAACTATAAGATGGCTGAGCGCCGCACTAGAGATCGCGAACGTTTTAAAACCATTAAAATAACTAACGAAATGCGTTCTGCTGACGAGAAGCTGGGATACATTGTTGTATGCCATTGGCGTCAAAAAATACTTGACGTACAGAAAGCCAAGAGATAAAACCTTGTTGATGCAAAAACAACACCAAACGCAAAACCCGGCGCTTTAATGTAGACAGGATGCGCGAACTCAGCCACGTTCGCTATCTCGACCACGCTACATTAGTGGCTTGCAAAAGCTAGGTACTGTGAGCAAAGCAACATCTGCTAGCGGTGGTCTGAATGCTGTATCAGCTGCAATTTCAAGGGCAACATCGAGAGAATCAGTGCCAAACCCTGGGGATGGAGTCAAAAGTCCGATGGGCATTAAGTCAAAGTCATATCATAACTTGTCCTCGAACATTTGCAGCTCTATGGGTGCTGGTGGTGAGGTATTGTCATCTCGACAGAGCTTAGGTAACGCCTTGAAAATACCTAGCAACCAAGCTAGCAAGCTGTCAAATGTCCTTCGAGCATCGCAACAGAACGAGTTGTGTAGTACAACAATAAAATAAAAGAATTTTTTCTCATGACATGACATGTAACGATAATATATTTTTAATAGGAAGAAACTTCCGTATTTAAAGTGCCCAAGTTAGTCGGCGGCTTGCGTGCGCCGACTACTACCGGAGGTCCAAACAAGCGAGTTGTGGGAAATGGACTGGCTCGACCCTCTTCCGGCTATTATAGTTTGAGTATGAGAGTTGGCTGGAGTTGGTGATTCAGAAACACCTGAGGTGAATTAAATCTTGAAACTTAAATAAATCTTTAATGTAACTATATATTACTTTACAGAGCCTCTCTTCTGCATCTTCTCGCGGCAGTCTGTATGAAAAGGAGGCAAAACCAAGTGACGTGTTTGAAACACCACCACTAAGCGCAAGGCTAGGACAAATGACATCCGGTGCAACGGGCATTCCGAAGCCGTCAGGTCTCCGACAACCTACACAAATAAAACGCAGTGGATTACCCCGACCTTCTAACGTTTTAAGGCGTTGACCCATACAAAATCCGAGATTCGAAAAATCCTCCTCGAACAAAATGAAATCAGCTATAAAACTTTGTTTATATGAAGCAATTATTATTATTTATCAGCTTGATTTCTCCAGCCATTTTTTTTCGTCTTTACTCTTTCTTCATATAATATTTACCCTTTGTCCATAAAGTAATTGATTTATAAATTTCGCATTCCTTAATTAGATTGATATTAAATTATATTTTCGCTTTAGTTATAATTACAAGGAGCACCAAAATTGTAAACACACTTTGCCTTAAAAAACTCCATATGGATTATAGTATTAAAATATTACAGTATATTTTTGTAAAAGATGCAAACAATTTAGATATATATATTATTTGTTGTCATTGAGTGCTGCAAATAGCGAAGTCGAATAAAATTACTATTAATGTAACACTTGTGGTCCTTGTGCATAGATTATAAATAACAAGTAAGGAAGCTCTAGTCGAGACTGCTCGACTAGGAGATACCTTGATCCCTACAAAGAGCTGGTATTCACGCACGCATAAGCACGCGCTCTGCTAACTGCGCTTGGGCTGCGCTGCAGTGTGGGCAATATTATGAGAATTTTGTTGCTAAATAATTTCTCCTGTAGTAGGAATATCTTCATGAAACTTTCAGAACGTGATCACAATGTGCAAATGTGTGTACATTCCAAAGCACAAGTCTCTAGTACTTAAAATAAGTTTTTTGCAAATTTAGGGCGAAGGGAGCGTGGTATCCAAAATCTGTAAAAGACAAAGTTTGCGTATTTATCAGATGTATATACACACCAAATCTGAAGTCTCCAGGTCTAAAAGTATTAAAATTACGGTGAATAAACAAAATCAATTTATCGATTATTGGCGATAAATAAGTAATCGGACGAGTTTTCGAAAAAAAGGTAAACTTGTACTGCGTATGGTATACGTGAGTATGTATACAAAATTTGAAGTCTCTAGCTCTTATATCGTCTGAGATCTAGGCGTTCATACGGACGGGCGGACGGACGGACAGACGGACAGGGCTATATCGACTCAGCTCGTCGCCGTGATCAAGAATATATATACTTTATGGGGTCTGCCACGCCTCCTTCTGTCTGTTACATACTTTTCACATTATACCCTGATTTCCCATTTTAATGGGATCAGGGTATAACAAGTAAGAAAGCTCTAGTCGAGACTGCTCGACTAGGAGATACCATGATCCCTCAAAGAGCTGATATTCACGCACGCATAAGCACGCGCTCTGCTAACTGCGCAGTAAGCAGCGACTGCGCTTGGGCTGCGCTGCAGTGTGGGCAATATTATGAGAATTTTGTTGCTGAATAATTTCTCCTGTAGTAGGACTATCTTCATGAAACTTTCAGAACGTAATCATAATGTGCAAATGTGTGTACATTCCAAAGCACAAGTCTCTAGTACTTAAAATAAGTTTTTTGCAAATTTAGGGCGATGGGGGCGTGGTATCCAAAATCTGTAAATGACAAAATCTGCGTATTGACCAGATGTATAAACACACCAAATCTGAAGTCTTCAGGTCTAAAACTATTTAAATTACGGTGAATAAACCAAATCAATTTATCTATTATTCGCGATAAAAAAGTAATCGGACGAGTTATCGAAAAAAAAGATAAACTTGTACTGCGTATGGTATACATGAGTATGCATACAAAATTTGAAGTCTCTAGCTCTTATATCGTCTGAGATCTAGGCGTTCATACGGACGGACGGACGGACGGACAGACGGACAGGGCTATATCGACTCAGCTCATCGCCCTGATCAAGAATATATATACTTTATGGGGTCTGCCAAAATATGATGAATAAATCCTATTTACCTTCTTTTAATGCCTAATCCAAAACATATATATTCACACCTACTCTTCTTGTGTCAATATAATCGGACTATAAAGTGATTCATACAAATTGTTATATATTTTGAGTCCTATTGATGCTAGAGAAATGTGGTATATATACTTAGGTTGAAAACCCAAGACTGGTAATTGGGAAACTCGGCCATTTCTTCTGTATTTCCCCTTCTTCACTCCTACAGATTCAGGCTGGCGTCGCTCCCACGTCGATCATAGGAGACAATTAATCGAAGGGTGCCTCGGAGCCGAGAGATAGTTGATACTCTCACTTGTATGGCCGTAACGGTTATTCGACTAATGAGAGGCTGCCACACAATTTGTCGGGATTCGGTCATAATCCCAGATCACGCGATAATGCCGTTTTTGGGCACTTGAGGTAGACAGGCCTTGCACTTCAGCCGAGTAGGCTCCATAGGAAAGTTGGTGAAACCTGCGACGGCACGAATAAATTGAAGCACCCTTGCAAAAAGAGCGGTGCATTGTGTGGGAAGGAGTATAGAGACCGAATCCTGGCGGGCTCTGGAGCCCTAGAGCGAAGCCTTACTTTAGAACGATTCTGTGTGCAGGTGTGCAGTTAGGAGGCGAGTCTCTGCACATAGCAAGAGTACCTCAGACAGGCAAAAAATCTTGTAAACTAAACTTCAGTTTAGTTTAAAAATTGTGAATTCAAAGAATATATCGAAGTGCAAACCAAAAACACAAGTTTCTAATTATTATCGCAGGGCTTACAACAAATAATTTTATAGGTATGAACGCATAGTTGGCAGAACTTGATGAAATTATAGAGGTATTGGGGAACTATTCGTTATTCCGAATTTAACAAACAAGTAAGAATTCTCTAACCCCTACAAGGAGCTGCTGTTCAAGCACGCGGTCTGCTAACTACGACTACGCTTGGGCTACACTGTGGGGAAATTATGAAAATTTTGTTGCTGAATAACTTCTCTTCGCTTTCATACCCTTCCCAAAAATAATAACGAAAACGCTAATATTTTGTGTGCATGAGCGTGGCAAACGCCTTTAAAATATCGGTATACTCTTCATTCAAAAGGAAAGAGCTGGGATCGTCGCGAATGGTTAGTGGTATGGTATACATGAGTATGCATATAACATTTCAAGTCTCTTGCTCTAATATCTTCTGAGATTTAGGCGTTCATACGGACAGGGCTATATCGAATCAGCTCGTCGCTCTGATCAAGAATATATGTATATACTTTATGAGGTCTGCGATGCTTCCTTCTTCCGGTTACATACTTCTCACATTATACCCTGATTTCCCATTTTTTGCGTCTTTCTGCTTCACAAAAAACACAAACTCACATACATAGGCATGCACGCATAAACACGCATAGGATGCAGTGTGGAGTTACTAAGGGAAATTAATTGTTAAATAACTTTTCTTGTCGACGGACTTTCTAAAACTTTCATATCGTGATTATAGCATTGAAATGCATGCATTTGCCAAAGCACAAGTCTTTAGTATTTGAAATACGCCTTTTACAAAAGTAGGGGTGAGGGGGTGGATATAGGAGCGTCTGAATCTATATTTAAAATTTGGAGACTAGCTTTAAAGATGTACGAGATATAATTTTATAATTGATTTTCGATAAGCTTTTTAATCGATATCAAAATAACGAGATGATCTATTGTTTTTTAGTGATAAACTTGATATGCGCGCTTTGTATACGGACATTTAAAAAAAAATTGAAGTCTCTAGCTCTTCTATGTTTTGTGATCGACGCGTTCATACATACGAACATACGGCTAAATCGACTGAGCTCGTCGCCATGATCAAGAATATACTATATGGGGTCTACCACGCCTCCTTCTGCCTGTTATATACATTTCAACAAAACCATTATACCCTGATTTCCCATTTTCAATAAAACCTTAAGCATAATTATTGCGTATACATTTTCAAATTAGCGGCCTTTTAAAGATGCACCCTAAATGTATGCTTTTATGACCGCTGTTTCGCTCTGTTAACTGCGCATGGGCTGCACTGTGGGCAATGTTATGAGCATTTTGTTACTGAATAATTTCTATCTTCATGAAACATTTACAGCGTGATCATAATCAAATGTTCAATATATTATTTAAATTATTTACAAGTATATATGAGAAGCATACATAAAACTGTTATGGAAAGACTATAATCCAAAGGTAATTTCTGAATGAATATTTATATAAATATGTTGTTTTTTCAATCATCGAAAATTTAAATTATTTTTTTTGTTTTGCAGAATATGCTATATTGGAATGATTAGCTTAATGTTGTTGATTTTGTTGTTGGGATCTTTGCTGTTGTGTGGACTGCTCATGCTGCAACTTGTCTTGAGGCTGCTGTTTTTGTTGCTGCTGTTGTTTTTGCACAACTGCAGGTGTCTCACTATTGCTCTGTTGCAGCAAGGTTTTTGGTTGGTATTCCGGTGGCACTTGACCATTGTTTTGTACGTGCTGATAAGTAGGCTGTTGCTGCTGGTGCTGGTTTGGTTGCTGATAAGCTTGAACGGGCTGCAATCCGCCATACTGTTGGTGTTGTTGTTGGGCGTACTGCTGCTGTTGATGATGATACTGCTGCTGCTGCTGCTCAAGTAATTGATTTGGTTGCTGATAGTGCAATTGAGCACCCTGCGCAGGTGCCTGAAATGATGCTGGCGGTGGCACTGCGTAGTAGCCTTGCGGCATGTTGGGATGTGGGGGTAGTTGACCTTGAGCAATCATGTGCTGTATTTCTTCCTGCCGTCGTCGCTCAAACTCCAAATACTCCTCATGCGTGAATTGCGGCTGCTGATCAATAGTCTTCCATTCAGGATCTTTTTGAAACTCTTCCTTTGCGGTCTGTTGCATGAATTCATCTATACTGATTAGTCCGTCATGATTAGTGTCAGTTTCCTAATTATAGTTGTGTTGAAAATAAGTTAGACATTAATATTGGCTTTTCTTTTAAAAGCTCAAATTAGAAATCTACCTGAAAGTAATGCTCACGCATGCGTTCCATTTCTTCGGCTCGCTCGCGCATATCATCTTCGGGTAAATTGCTTTGGTAGACTTTATCCAGTTCCTTAACGAAGAGTGCCTTTACTTCCGCTTCATCCCAAAATCCATTGCTGTCAACGTCGTGAATGGAAAAAAAGTTTTTTGGATTGAAATCGTCCTTGTCCATGTGATCCTGTTTCTCCCAGACTTCCTCTAATTGCGCTTTGTTACCTGGATGATGGACTTTCTCGTGCTGCTTATGTTTTTGTTCCTTTTCTTTTATCTCTGCATCGAATTTTTTTCGAGACTCTTCATCCATTACTTTCTTTTGCGCTTCCCGTTCGAATTCCTTTTGCATTTCGTATTCCTTGAACTCACCACGTCGTTTACGATCAGCCTCGGCCAAATCGTCGGAGGTTTTTTGAATCAGTTTACGCAAATCTTCGATTTCGAAAGTATGCTCATTGCCGTGATCCAAATGTTGTGGTACTTTCAAATGGTCGCGATCAATGTCATTACTTAGCTCGAATTCTTTGTTAGCCAGTTCACGCAAACGCTCTAACTCACGACGTTTTATTTCATCCAGTTTTGTTCGCACATGATGATTCACATAATCCAGCTCTTGTGCAATTTTCCCACTCTAAATGGTTTATATGATTATTGGTGTACAGCCTAAAAAGAAGATATGTACATTTTTCCAGAAAAGTCTACTTTCTGTAGCATGCAAACACCATGCTTTCTTGAACACGCATTTATTATTTTGCTAATCATAAACTATGAGATTTACTATTGTCAAAAGAAAAAAGATTTTTGGTATTGGCTTAGCACTATAACTGGTCAGTTTTTAAGAAAATTACAAGAAATCAGGGCTATATAAAGAAGATTTTTCTGGAAAAATGATCGTATCGTAAAACATACGCGAATGTCAGCCTCAGGTGCTTTGTCCAATTTCTTCCTAAACTCGGGGTCAGTTTCTAAAGCTTCCACGACTTCGCGTAAATATCGCTCATATTCCAATGTAGCTTCTACGTCTGCTGTGTCTGTTGTGTTGTTTGGCTCCTTGATCTTTTCTTCCTTTTTATTTTTCGTTACAGGTAATGCCACAACTAAAGAAGTAGCTAGATAAAGCGTCAGCATTATACTCGCCAGGATACATTTCATGGTAAAAAGTATTTCGATTGATATTCAATAAGGCAAACAACTGTGTAAATAACTTAACAAATCTAAATGTATTCTGACGTGTCTCTCTATCTCAGATGCTTGTCTTGGCTAATATTTTGGCAGAGTGTTACCAGCTGTTTTTATTAAGACTTGCAGCTCCAGTTTTCGATTAGTCACAAAATTCAAAGCACTCCAAGCAATCGTCATATATGAATTGAAGATATCGGAATTTAAAAAAAATGCAATTGTTAATGCAAACATGAAAGCAACTCTTGCAACTTTAGTTGTTCATACATACATATATATGTATATTTGATATTTTACATATGTATTTTGAATTTCTATTTATTTCAGCTTTACAGAGTTGTTCATTAGCATGTGTAATCATACGCACAGGCAGATGGTGCTAGATCGATTAAGAGTGGTGGCCTAAACAAGGATATATTTTAATTTATGGGATCATCTACGGCTCTCCGTTTATCATTTTTAAATTTTCAATGCGAGCAAATGTAAATATAAGATATCTTTTTATTTCGATGTTTTAAAGAGTTGTTGTGATAAATTAAACTAGTTCAGTATAATGAACTGTTTTGTGTTCACTTATGATGAAATCATTCCTATCAAGAATGGTTCCATCAGCTGATCAGAATTAAGAGCAAAATTTAAGTTTGAATTTTAAAGTATGGCACAAAGTGTAAATAAACCGGAAAAAAGCAAACCAATAAAAAAAAACGTATTGACTAATGCAGAATATACACAAATCTGCCAGTTCATTAATGAATTCTGCGGTTGTGAGCTGCCGATGAACTGCGAGCTAAAAATGGTAAATCACATTTTCAATGACATTGAACCATTAGCTCTGGTTTGCATATTACAATCTCAACTATTTAATAAGGCGCGCGGCCAGCATTGGCGGCATGAGAATCGCGCCAAAATGCTGTTGAAAATGTAAGTTTATACATGAACATTGCTTTGATGGCTTTCTGAATGAATGATTTGAAACATTTGTTCAGATACAACGATCAATGTCACTTGTATAATGATAGTGATCTTCTTATACGCATGGCCTGTGCGGAATCAATAAATCCCATTTCGTTGTGCCGGCTTCTATTGCAAGAGAAATATGATTTGAGGCAAAGACCTGGTGTTTCCCAATTGCTAAAGCATCCCCACTTGGTCAATGATTCACGTCTAGCCGCCAATGTGCAGCAATGTTTATACAGCGACAATCAGGAGGGACCTATTACAGATCTTCGACGACGGATGATTGGTGAAGAGTACGAGTTAAAACTTAAACAATTGGCTAATGCAGCTGGCATTTATTTCTATGATGAACGAGATTTGCGTCGTATGGGATATGACAAGACACCCGACATCAAGGTTATATTGCCGTTTCTTTACAAGGGCCTTGTAGTTAACTGGATAGAGAGCAAGGCTAATTTCGGAGATCCCAAAAGCCATAAATGGAACATACAGCAACAATTACTGAGCTATTGCAACCGGTAACTTTTGCTTTTTTGATCTACTATTGGATTGTATTTTATATCTTATGAATGTAGTTTTGGCCCTGGTATTATTATCTATTGGTTTGGATATCATGAAGAAACGCCGCAACTACCGGATAACAACATTGGTATAACCATTTTAGCAGATTTTCCCGATCGCAAACATTTGGATTTAATGCAGAATCCAGAATTATCGGCCGTGTGAGCGCTTATATGTTTAATTTAATTTCCTAACGTTTGATACAATTTTTTTTATAAGTTTTAAAATCGTACAAAAACTTTATTTTTCATCTGGTTTTTAGAGATACAAATTATACTAAATGCCCTAAGTGCCCGAATGTATTTAATATTATTGTGGCAGAAATTGAATCATTTATTATGCAAGCCAATCAAATGTATGGTTTTTAAAGATAAGTTTGCGTATATTTTTGCATTTTATTTTAAATTATTGATTGTTTCAAATATTATTGTTGCAATTATTCGCACTTGTAGGCAACTCGTCGCTTACTTGATAACATTCAAACGCGCGTTATAGGTCTTTCAGCTCTTCAGGCATATCATTTTTCGGATGTTTATTCTCAAAATGCTGCTTGTAAGTCTTAGGATCTGGCATTTGCGACTGCGTGGAAGAATTTAAGTTTTGGTTTTATGAGTATTCATGATATTTAGATAATGTTTCTTACTTTGCAGAGAACACAAACATGTACGAGTGCTTTTTGTGCCGCTTTCTTTTGATCGTTTGCACTGTGGCCCTGTTGCTTTTTCATCTTCGCTTGTTTTTCGGCAGCCTTTGCTTGCGATTGTATTTTTTGATGACCGCGTGCCATTACTGCAAAGCTGTTGACCTACAAACAAAACAATAGAGCTATAATTATTAATCAGTAGACAGTAGCAATAGTTAAATATTTATAAATATAAATATTTAAAACAAAAAAAATTTTGTTCACATCAGAATCCACAACGAATTTACATTAGACATTTTGGATACCTGTCAGTACTCTTTGGGGATAATATGAATAAATTATCTTCCAATCATTCAATATCAATAGAAGCACTTGATAGACGTCATAAGAAAGATATGGCTGAAAGTCTATATCTGTGTCCATCTCCAACCATATTTTCCTTAACACGTTTTTGTTCATTTAATGACCACGTTTTATTTTTCTCACCTAATTGTTAATTTAGTAGAAAGATGTAGAGATGTAGTTATTGGCAAACTTGATTTTTTTTAATTTATAAACTACGTGTTTTCTAATACCCGAATTTATTGACACTTGCAAAGTGTAAAATTCCCTGTGTAGTTTGTTTTTTATTTTTTTTTTATTTAATAGTATTACGAACGGTGACCTCTACATTTGTTTTGTTAAGTGTTGTGAAACGCTTTATCGGTCGACAAGTTTATTAGTCGTATTCCATTAGTTATCGATATGCCAGAAGTGCAACATTAAACATGTATTCTATAATTTAAATCAAAAGTTGTGGATTAATTTTAAATTACAAAACTTGCAACATAATTATAAAAGAACTACAATGGACCCTCGGTTAACGAACACATTTCGTTACAGCATGTTGTTCGTTAAACCACTAACCATACAACACATAGACTGGACATGTAGAACAAACGTTTTCAACGCCGAAAATCTGTCTAGTAGGTACCATCACTAACCATACAACACATAGACTAGACATGTAGAACAAACGTCTTCAACGACGAAAATCTGTCTAGTCGGTACCATCCAACTTCGTATTTGCTCGTCTTAGTATCTACTGGCTCGGGCAATGAAAAGTTCGCGCGACGAAATCAGTGCGCTGCGAGCGCTCAAGCCGAATGGTCCCTTTTTATATGAAGTACAACTATGTGCTATTTGTACCACTCTCTCTCGCTCTATCTGTCTTCTCTCTCAATGTTCTTTCAAATCATCGAACCCAGCAGCACACAAAAATTTAAATTTTTGCGACGAGCCCAGCTCTTTCCTTTTGAGTGAAGAATATACCGATATCTTAAAGGCGTTTGCAACACTCATGCAAATAAATAAATAAATAAATGGTCATACATGTTTCTTGAGACTGCAAGTGTGTGTGTGCATGCCCGTCGCGAAATCATATTCTTTGTGCGCATCACACTTGCATACCCTTTTCACAAATAATCATCGAAAGCTAATATATTGTGTGCATGAGCGTGGCAAACGCCTTTAAGATTTCGGTATACTCTTCACTCAAAAGGAAAGAGCTGGGATCGTCGCGAAAAATTTCAATTTTTGTGTGCTGCTGAGTTCGATGATTTGGGAGACCATAGAGAGGGAAGAAAGCGATAGAATGAGAGAAAGTAGGACAAATAGCACATAGCTATGCTTCATATAAGAAAGGGACCATTCCGTTTGGGCGCTCGTGGCGCACTGATTTTGTCGTGCAGTATTTTCACTGCCCGAGCCTCCAGCGACCGAAGCGAGCAAATACGAAGTATGGCGGTACCTGAACTTCACATTTTCGGCTGTAAAAAAATTTGTTCTACATGTTCAGTCTATGTGTTGTATGGTTTGTGATATCGGATATTGGATTTTGTTTGCTATTTCCAGATTAAATTATTATTATAATTTGAAAGTCATTCTTTACCGTATAAATAAGGTAACGACGCGAATATTTTGATCGAATAGTCGTAGACATGTGAATTAATTGCGTCCAATCACTAACCATAGAACACATACTCTGGACACGCTGAAGAAAGATTTTGTCCAATTTTTTTTTGGGGCAGGCAACCCCACACAACTTCGTATTCGCTCGGCTCTTTACTTTTAGGTTCGGCGTACGAAAATCCACGACAGCACAATCACTTCGCCTCAAGCGCTCGACCGAGAAGGTCAACGTTTGAAATAAAGTGGCTTTATGCTCAATTTTTTTTTCTTGCTCACTCTCTCTTGTGCTCTCTGCTCTCTCAAATATGTATATGTATGCATGCATGTGAGCACGAGCAGCAGCTCACAAAAATTGAAATTTCTTCGCAGCTAGAACCCTTGCGTTCTCTTCTGAGTGAAGAGTATACCGAACTCTTCAAATCGTTTGCCATGCTCATGCAAAATATTTGCGTTTTCGTTATTATTTATGGGAAGGGTATGAAAGCGTTGGTGCGCATAGAGATCATCTTCGCGACGACCATGCATACACACACTTATAGTCCCATGCTACATGTATGAGCACTTATATGCCTGTGTTCGAGTCTCTAGCTGCCTGTAGGAATTTGCAAGCCGAAAATTTACATTTGGTAGATCTTTTGAACTGCACACACCTACATACATGCGTTTGATTGTGTGTACGCAAGGGACGCGATGCTCACAAAAATTGTGGGGTAACGTAGAAGCATTTGTGAGCCTATGTGCCTGAATATGTGCATGTGTGTATGCATGGGAAATGAACATTGGCGTGTGCCTACCACAACTTAGAATTGTGTGAACAATTTTGGGTTCGAATAGTTGAGTCGCGTTTATATTTAAGTATCTGATTTTGTTTGAATGATCGTGGGTTTGCCTATCCCTACCCCACAATTTTTGTGAGCATCGCGTCCTATGCGTACACACAGTTCACAGCTCAAAAGATCTACCAAATGCAAATTTTCGGCTTGCAAATTCCTACAGGCAGCTAGAGACTCGCACACAGGCATATAAGTGCTCATACATGTAGCATGGGACTATAAGTGTGTGTATGCATGGTCGTCGCGAAGAATGATCTCTATGCGCACCAACGCTTTCATACCCTTCCCATAAATAATAACGAAAACGCAAATATTTTGCATGAGCATGGCAAACGATTTGAAGAGTTCGGTATACTCTTCACTCAGAAGAGAACGCAAGGGTTCTAGCTGCGAAGAAATTTCAATTTTTGTGAGCTGCTGCTCGTGCTCACATGCATGCATACATATACATATTTGAGAGAGCAGAGAGCACAGAGAGAGAGAGAGAGCAATAAAAAAAATTGAGCATAAAGTCACTTTATTTCAAATGTCGACCATCTCGTTCGAACGCTTGAAGCGCAATGATTGTGCTGTCGTGAATTTTTGTACGCCGAACCTAAAAGTAAAGAGCCGAGCGAATACGAAGTTGTGTGGGGTTGCCTGCCCCAAAAAAAATTGGACAAAATCTTTCTTCAGCGTGTCCAGTCTATGTGCTATATGGTTAGTGGTCCAATTTCGCGATGGCCAATGAAGGCCAAATAATCGATTATTGTCTATCATATGAATAATCGTGTCATCACTAGGTCTGCCACACCTTCTTCTGCCTGGCACATACATTCAACGAAACTCCCATACCCAGATTTCCAATATTAAAATGATTTGGCTATTAAACACAAGGTGGTAACAATAATATATATGTGTACATATGTATGTGCTGCTTATAGATTGATGATCACAATTGATTATGGCTTGAAATTTGAAATGTGTATGCACATACTTGGGTAGACAGCTCAAGATCATAAAGATATGACGGATTAATCTACGCCCGCAGGGGAGGCCAAAAGCTTATATCTTATAGTTTTATAGTATGAACCTTAACAATCAATTAGTTGTGCTGCTGATAACCTCTATCGACGACAAAAAATAATTGTTACGCCTCTTTGGGGCCTTGGTATATCGAAAAATATTTTATAATCTATAATCTACTCTGCTCTTTCAGATTTTTGAAACGTAAGCAATCAGTTTTCTTACTCTTAAAAATTGGCCAAAAATATACATGTATATATGGGGGCGTGGAAAAAATATGTTCAATTTGCACCGCCCAACTGAAAAACTCAAGTATTTAAACAAACATTTTTCCATTTAAAACGATTCAGGATATAAACTCACATAGGGAACAAAGTATAACGCAATCGGCTAAGCTCGAGTGCAACGATTAATATATAGACTATGTTCATAAGTTGGACAAATTCATAATGATAAATCCTTAATAAACTTCTTGTTAAATTAATAATTTACCGTTTTTATTGAGATAACTATTTTTCTTCAGATACAGATATACGGATGATAACATTAATTTGTGTGTTGCCATACTTAAATACTATTGGCGTTTCCAAAACTTTATTGGTAAACTTAACAGTAGATAAGTTACAATAGACAGTTAAACTAACATGCTTGCATTATTGTCGCAGAATTCATAAATATTATCAACGAACATAATTTCTTCAACTGTTTTCATACTTTTCTCCAATGACATTTGCTTAAGGTTATTGATTAGATACGTAAATTGTTTTATCTCATTTTTTAGCTCGAGGAGCTCGTTCTCTGTTTTACTGATATCCTCTGCGTAGGCTTCAATATTAAGCTGCAATTTCCCTACGGAAAAGTCCATGTCTCTATTCGAATACCTCTTATTTTGTAATTGATATTGTTTGGACTTGTGTATTAGGTGGCGCGTTAGATGGTATTCCTTTTCATATCTGTCATTCATCTCGAAATTTAAGGATGCCAATTTGTCACGTAAACTATTTTTCGTAAGCAGATTTTTGCGTCGACGTCGAATGAAATTGTTGTCGATAAATGTTTCGGACGTCGTTTTTACTTTACGATGATTGTTTTTAATACATCTCTTATGAGATTCATTTGTTTGTGGGTTTTCGTATTGTTGATCTGGTAATATTACCTCAACTATATTATAACGCATTTCCTTTTTCGACGAAAACAATGTTCTTTTATCCGGGAATTCGTTAGTCTCACTGATTAAATTTAAAAGCCTTTTCAGCCATTTAAAATTTGCAAACCTATTAAAGGGTGGGGGAAATTTTTTAAAGTGAAGTGGTGGCGATTTCATTCTTGATTTGGATTCTTTTAGAAGTTGACGGTGTTTGAGCGACATACACAGCTATAAAATGGAAAAATAGGATTATAAATAAAACAAATATACGAGTAAAATAAAATATAAGTAAATTTAAAACACAAGTATGTTTGTAACATTTTTATGCAATTAATATTAAATGTTTGTAAGTAAAGTGTATTAGGGAAGAGAGAGAGGTTCGAAAAAAACCATTTATTAACATTAATATTAAAATCAATAGACTAAGGTTATATTTCTTATTTACTTTTTGTTTACCATTACTATGAGAGTGTTAAACCAGAAACTACATATGTATGTATTTTATATTTATGTAGTAACGAGTATAAAGTTCTGAACGCGAATTTAGCATTTTCTGTCGCGTGTGGCGCCAGACGGACGGGAAGACACGAAACGAAAAAAAAACACTTATTATGCAATCACTGTCGACTAGCGTTCCTGCATTTGGGCCTAGCTTTTGAACCGCAGGATATGGTGGTAGGGTGGTAACGGAAAGTATGGGGTGAGCGCATATTACCTCATTGTGCACACGGCTCCAAGTTAGCCAAATAGGTAAAATGGCCATGTCGCCATCGTAGCTGCGCTCGATACCACGCCAACGTACCGTTATAATGAAATCGTTGTAGTCACGCAATTCAGTTCCAGAGTTTGAGCCATGGTCGCCAATTTTTTTTTTTGACACTGGAAAAACGTAACAATAAAAAATTAAATAAGTAAGACTGCTCTTGTTATAGCTCGACTGGGAGCTACGCGAATTCAGGTTTTTATACACACACATAAACCAAACTTCCTTGATCCTTATTTGCTAAAGCATTAATATCTAATATTTGAAGTACGTTTATTTTTAAATTTGTATTATCTCGAAAATTTTTAAAATCAATATGCATTGCTGTGTGTAAAAATGAAAATATTCTTTGCGGTGTTTAAGTTACAAATAAATAATTTATGAGTATAAATTTCAAATATCATGTCCTAGACCGCTGCGTTCGTATAGATTGGCCGCCGGGTAAGTCTAGATCGACTCAGATAAATTTCCAGATCAAGATTATATAAAATTGATGGTGTCACCTGATTCATACAAATAAGATAAATATAGCTCGCGTCCTATACTAGAAACATACGGGAATAGCCGATTTATTATTGCTAATGTGTACGTCTGAATATTATGAATGTATTCGTATGCAAATATGAGCAAGTATATATATATATATATATATATATATATATATATATATATATCCAATATATATAATATATACATATATTTATCCACTACATGCAATTATGCAATATGTATATGCATATATTATTTTTCTTATGTGAGCATACATTTATAATTGGAATAGGGCAAACTCACCTATCTTATTGTTAGCGATATTATTGTCGATGTTGTTCGGTCTATTATTTATATAAGCATTGGTAGAGCATAGTTCGTCGTCAATTAGCGCTTTGATTATCTCCTTGCAAGTTGTTGTGTTAGTTATACCCGATACATAACGTAACTCTTTTTTGTTAAGCCAAATAGGCAGTTCTTCCTTGCATTGTTCCTAATCAGATAGAAAATGTATTGATTACATATATAATTACCAATTTAATTAAAAACAAGCTTGTTTACGATGTTGTCTAAACTTTTGTCCTGAATGTCATCCTATTTATATTTTGTTGAGAACAAAAATTGCGAAATTTGTCAATACTTAGTTGAAGAACCTCACTTGGAACCGTCCCCTTTTCGCTTTTTTAGATAACTTTCCTAGCTGTATTTTTCATTCAAAGACATTTATTTGGTGCTGGGGTAATCAGTTCCAGTCGTATAATTCCACTTTTTGTAAATTACACAATAAACCGAATTTCTGTATTCTTCGAACTTAAACTGAAGTATTCATTTATCAATCACCGTAAATTAAGCCGATAATGTCTTTGATTTACTAAACCTTTTTTTAAAGAGTTTGCAGGTCCCTTTGTTATGAGCAATCTTAGGATATTGCTCAATTGTACGGTCGGTATGGTATGGCATGAGTCAGATGATATTTTTTATGTTTCGCCAAATCTCCTACGTTATCCAATCAGGTTGATCATATCTCTGAAATATTCTTCTGTTCTTATTCAGGCTATATATCATAATTGTTTAAGTTATTAGTTTATTTATTTATTTAAAAGATATTGACAATTAATAAGTCAACTTAGGTAAAAAAGAAAACTAAAACTATAAATGTATAGCCTAAAAAAGTACAGAAAATTATTACAATAGTATCACCAAACCTGATGGGGGTATTTTATTTGCCAGTCCAGCCAGCTATGCCCCAATTCAAAGCCAAATATGGTCAGTGATACTATTGAACTATGCGAAGAGAGTGTTAACATGAAAACTTAGAATAAAGGTTAAAAGAACTTAAATATAGTTAATATAATTTTAAAATAACAATTAGTAATCAAATAGGAAAGTGTTAAAAAAGTAGCAAGATAATTAAAGAAAATATAATAAGAAATAGAAAGAAAAGAGTAAAAGAAGAACTAAAATAGAAATATAGAATAGGATAGAGAAGTCAATTGAAAAAACATTGGCAGCAGAATGTTACCAATGCAAATGTCTAGGCTCTGCGAGTGATTTCCCTAGGGTAAGATAGAAGCAAGGATTTTATATTGGGAAGAGAGATCTATAAGTGAAAAACGTGATGGTATATATTATAATACCAAAGGATAGGACGCACAAGCGAAATAAATAGTTGCCTGGTAGTAAAAGGATCTTTAAATTCTTTAGCCCAACGTTTGATAGGGCAAAGCATACTTTTGGCTTCATTTATGATGGTAGAAATATGAAGATTGAAATTAAGCTTACAGTCAAAGAGAACACCAAGATATTTGACTATAAAGATGCGTTGCAAGAAAATGTTACTAATTTTATAGTCAACAATATAAGTAACGGTACGACTGAAGGCCATTGGCATACACTTTGAGTTATTTAGGTGCAACTGATTCGCCACACACCAAGTCTTGAAGTTGTAGATGCCCATTTGCACTGGATTATGGAAGTCAAAGTTTTATATCATCCGCATACATAAATGTAGTGGAATAAGAGATGCAGCTGGGAAGGTCAAATCTGAAAAGTGAAAAGAGTAATGGTCCCAAGTGGCTATCCTGAGGTACACCAGACGAAACAAAAATAAGTTTAGAAATAACTGTTCTCAGTAAGACTCTTTGGGTTCTACCCTGCAAATAGGATGAAATCCAGAACATAAGTTTTAGAATTAGAATCTGGTTGGGAACTGAGTCAAATGCTTTACTGAAGTCAGTATAAATAATATCAGTTTGCATTTTTTTTAGAAAAACTATCATTGACTAGCGAAGTAAATTCACGTAAATTAGAGGACGTTGATCGATTCTGAATAAAACCATGTTGGGATGGTTGAATAATCGATTTGCAAATTTTGTTTATAATTTTTTCAAATAACTTCGAAATAGCAGATAATTTCGCAATACCTCTATAATTTGAGATATCAGATCTTCCACCTTTTTTATATATCGGAATGATGAAAGATTCTTTCCAAATTGAAAGGAACACAGAAGTTTCCAAAGATAAATTAAACAATTTTAGTAGTGGTGACTGCACAGAAACACTAAACTCTTTAATCACACAACTTGGAATATTGTCAGCACCAGGCGAGAGAGATGATTTCAGCGTTCTAATGGCAGCACCTAAAGAGGCTGCAGTGACTTTAGGAGCATTAATAGACCCATATCCAGGAAGTAAATATGGATATGAGTTGTTATATAGATCAACAGAAGAGTACGTGGATTGAAAAAAATCTGCAAATAGATCAGAGGAATGCTTATTACAAGTTTTCTCAGCACAAAGGACAAATGAGGACAGCAAACCTGAAGATTTACGCTTCAAGCTAACAATGAGTAAAATTGCTTAGGATTCAGAGCAAACTGACGTTTGCAACGTATAAGGTAATTCTCATAACAACGAGAATTTAAGAGATTGAAGTTTAACTTGGCTATGGAATATTTAGACCAGTCAACACTTGAGCCAGACTTTTTATACTTTTTGAAACATTTAGTTCTAATATTTCTTAAATTCAAAAGAGTCTTAGTGTACCAAGGCGGTTTATTTGAAATGGGCGATATACGACAGAGAGGGACGCAGACATCCAGAATAGAGTTTAAGGTATTATAAAAACACGAGGCTGCTAAATTAATATCATATAAAAGAGACCAGTCTGTTGAATTAATTAATTCGTTAAGCAAAACAAAATTGCATTTACGATAACAACGACTTAGTTTAGAAGGCAGAGGAGTATTAGTTTGAAGATTATCAACAGATAATAAGACCTCTAAAGTGGGGTGATGTATATCCTCAGGTAAGCAGAAAGGAGTTGATCTCACGACATTAATGATGGAATCATAATTAATGAACACAAGATCTAGTGTGCGATACAGATGATTAGAAATAGAGTTAATCTGAAACATAGAAAGATTAAACAATTCATCAAAAAGATAGTGATCGGAAAAAAGTGATTTGCATTACAAGTTGAGGACCAAGAAGTGTTAGAAATATTAAAATCACCCAACACAAGAAGCAGATCTCTATCTTTTACATGTTAATAAGTTTCTTTAATACAAGTTATATATTCAGAATATACTTCTAAATCAGAAGAGGGAGGGATATACGAACATGTGATAAACAATGGGCACGATGAAAGAGTTAATTTAACCCTAATAATCTCCGCATCATGAAGGGACGAATATGTAAAATATTCGGAGAGGATACTGGATTTAACAGCAATTAACACCCCACTCCTTTACGCATCAAACGGTCAAGTCTATAAATAGTGAAATTACTTGAAAGAATCTCAATATTATTATATCAAAACCATGTTTCAGTGAAAGCGATAATATTATATTGTACACTAATACTTTGAAAAAAAATAGATGTTTAAGTTTAGAATTTAAGCCACATACGTTTTGGTAGATCAAAGATGTATGATATTTAGTTTTTTGATTGCACTGAAGGTAGATTCAAGGAAATAGGATGCAATTTGTTGCGATTGTTAGGTTTGAATTCATTGACAACTACATGAGGTGGCCAGAATTTAGGATCAAATATAGCTGTAAAATATTCGACCGGTACATTGATCTTAAATGAAGCAATTTCTCGCGGAGTTGCGAAACTAAATTTCGATATAAAATCATTGGCTGAAATCTTACTTGATATAAAAGCAGATACTGCCTCACATGTCGTATAAGGAGAGACGGAAGGAGGTACCATCTTGTCGATGGACTATCTTCATGAAACTTGTATTTCATAATTATAACATTAAAATGCATGCATTTGCCAAAGCCCAAGACTCTAGTATTTGAAATACGCCTTTAAAAATGTATTGGTGAGGGGGTGAATAATAAAAAAAAACAAAATTCTATAAAAATCATCTAAATCTATATTTAAACTTTGGAGACTCTAGCCTTAAAGATGTAGGATATATAATTTTTTAACTGATTTTCGATAAGCGTTTTAATCGATAACAAAATAACGGGATGATCTATCGTTTTTAGTGATAAACTCGATATGCGCGCTCAGTATACGGACATTAAAAAATTGAAGTCTCAAGCTCTTCTATGTTCTGAGATCGACGCGTTCATAAATACGGACAGACGGACGGACTGGGCCAAATCGACTTAACTCGTTGCTAAATTTTCGTATATATAGCGCGAATATCGAGCATATCTTCAAAAATCGATAGCTTTTCCCGATTAAAAACCTTTCGATTAAAAACCTTATTGGAAAATGAGTTATAAAATTATATCTCCTACATCTTTAAAGCTAGAGTCTCCAAATTTTGAAATGTAGATTCATATATATTTTTTAGAATTATGATTTTTGTTATTATTCACCCTATATCCAATTCCTCATCCCTAAATTTGTAAAAGGCGTATTTCAAATACTAGCAAATGCATGCATTTTAATTTTATAATCATGATCCCAAAGTTTCATAAAGATAGTCCATCGACAAGAAAAATTATTAAACGATTAAGATCCCCCTATCTGTGGCTGTGTGTTTGTGTTTTTTGTGTAAGCAGAAAGACGCGAAGAATTGTTGAAATATTAGTTCCTCGAGGGTTCAGGGGATTTCGTAGTCGATCAGTCTCGACTAGATCCTTCTTACTTGTTTAATTTAACTTAATTCAATTTGTTTTATGGTATTTATGGTATATGCTTAAGTTTGAGAGCTGTCATAATGTCGTCATTGCTGGCTAGAAGGAAACCAATAATTCGTCTGCATAAGTGGTGTTATGTTCGTTGTAGATCTTTAATCCTCATATGTCGCACCGATATCTCCATATAGGCAGATATAGATTTTTGAAAAGTGTTCAATTAGAGTTTATATTTGAAGTTATGTAACCAGTCTAGCTTTTTGTGTATTGAGCTAATAGTACCTTTAATATTCTGAGTGTTATTTCGCCAGGTGAGCTTAGGGTCAAGAATAAGTATTAAGTATATTTTCAGGATAGAGTGGATTTGAAATCTATCTAAATGAAATTCTTGGCAAATTGAAAAACACATGTAATTAATTAATTAATATTGTAAATTTGAGCTATATTAGTATCAAATTTAAAAACACTTATTTTTTAATATTAATCTTATCAATATTATTATAAATGGTTCATTACTTTTGAATAGTTACGGCGAGCCATTGATAAATGTTACTAAATCTACTTAAAGTATTGAGTTGAGTAATTTGCAGTATTATTGTGAGAGATTTATCTCAAGAGATGCCCCTCATGCCAATAAATCAGTAGTTTTTATAGTGACCTACTGTTTTGGTTTATTCACTCCAGTATTTCTGGACAGTACTGTACTTGCTTAGTTCTAGCTCCCGCGCTTCGCCCAAATAGGCCTGTTTTCTTGATTTCAATCTAATAATGTGGTATACTTACCTTAGCGCCGCAGAGGGGTACGAAGCGATGTCGATGGCGATTACGATGACGTCGATTAGTATCTTTCGTAGGTTGGTCATTTTTATTTGTTGTGTCGTGTTTATTTTGTGTACATATTGTAAGCAAGGGAGCATTGACATTGGCCTTGGGTGCTGGCATTCTTACATGTAGCGAACGATTAGCACCTGAGCTTTTTTTGTTGATAATATTGATTTGAATTTTACGTGCTTGTCGGTTTTTTGGCATAAGTATAGGGCTATCAGGAAAATTTAATAGCTGGGGACCTGGTACTTGATCGTCGAGGAATGTTGAATTTATTGGTTGCTGCACTGCCATTGTAGAAAAGTTGGCCCACTAATTGATCCTGGGGTGAAGAAACAAGTGAAGGTTAATTGTAATTATATGTGTTTGTGTAAATTCCTTCCTTTTTTCGTATACATAGTATGGTCGTGTGTATGGATGTGTATAAGTTTTGTGACTTGATTTCTGAAAGCACGCAAAACTTTTTGTGTGCGGTTAATTCGATGGAAGCGAATGCCTCTCTCCAAATTCAATAAGATTTGTTGCTAGCGATTAAATAAATTATGCATAAGTTTCTATTGTATGGTATTGCCGCAAAGGTTTCGGGTAGTCGCTCTATAACATCATTACAAAGTTCACTTTCCCACGTTCAAGTAAGAAATTAGGTTTTTTGGCTGTATGTAACAGGCAGAAGGAGGCATGACGGGCTTCAGAAAGTGATCTAGCTTTACGACGAGCTGTGTCGATTCCGTCCGTTTCTGCGGCCGACAGTATCAAGTTTTTTGTATTTTAAAAATCGATATGTATTTAACGCAATAAATAAATGTTTTTAATAAAATTTTAATTTTTCCTCTGATGTCGATACCGCAGATGAATCATATAGTTGGCATTTTATTTAAAACGGTAACCAACGCAAAAAAACACATTCATTAAAATGCGCGGACTCTGTCTGTTCTAAGAAAAGCAATTGCAATACATTCAGATTTTCTAGAGCAGTCATGTTGGTAGAGGCGTGCGTTCTCTAACAGTTATATGTTTGATAATTGATTGTGTAAGTACGAGCATGCACATTTTTATAGAGGTAAGCTAGATAGTTACTATGGAAGATATTTCAGTTCGCTTCCTAATAGCTTTCTAATGCATATTCGAGCACTTAGAAAAAATATGTAAATGTATTTTGATTTCAGTCAAACAGAATGTGATGTCTCCCAGGATAAATGTTTATCAGCAGGTTAATCTGAATGTGATGTGTCAATTTCAATTTCTGTAAGTGTCTATGAAAATTGAATTTATACTTACAGTACATAAAGGTATACAAATGCATTGCTATAATTTGTGGAGTATTTTTCAAAAGACGGCAGATCGTCTACTAGAGCTTTTTCAGTTGTCTGCATAAGTACCTAACTTTTCTAAGAAAAAAGAGGTGAATGCTATTCTTGGGAGCATTAGATTTGGTCTTTTAATTACAATTTATTGTTTATTTTTCGTAGATTTATTCCACATATTACATTTTGGCACCCGCAGAACCACAGAATATTATGTAATCAACTGTGAATTCTCCCAGTGCCAAGATAAAATAGCAGAAGCTTGATTTCATCGAGATGATAATGTATTATTGACTTACCAATTGTTAATTTTCCATTCAGTTCGAACTATTTTTGACCTAAATTTATATATATTTATTGATCTCAATAATTTTAATAATGGTTTGTGCCATGCCATTAGCTAAACAAGCTATAGAGCAGCTGCCTAGAAGTGCAGGACATGTTAATCCTTTCAGCTTTGGCACTTGACTGAAGTTCAAATTTGAATTTACAGCTACGTCACGTTCTTCCACAAGTCGACGTCAGCAGCGCCACCAATTTTGCGGCGGTAACTTCTTATATTTCTTCTAGATCTAGGCAGGTGCCATGTGCTCAGTTGCTGTCCTTGTTTGACTGCAGGTGTAGAATGATTACCGTAGCATATGTTCATATCAGACGATTCACACACACTAAAGTCCACCGAAAGTCACGAGGAAGGGAGAGAGAGGGAGAGCGAGAAAGAGAGAGCGAGAGAGAGAGAGATTCAGAAATATATAGATAGAGAGAGAAAGAGAGAGAGAGAGAGAGACAGAGAGAGAGAGAGAATGGAAGAGAAGCGAGAGTGGGAGAGAGAGTGAAAGAGACCGCGAGAGTTAAGGAGATATATGAATATAGAGATAGATAGAGAGATTGAGATAGAGTAAGGAATAGAGAGAAAGCAAGACAGAATGAGTTAACTTATTAGAGTGTCTTGCTAGCATTGTAATAATGTTCTTTTACAGTCCTTTAGTCTTTTAGCTGGTTGCCACTGACAACTTGCGTTCGATGCACAACAAACAAAAATTACTATGACGTATCCTTGACAACGGCGTGTGACTAACTAAAATTTTATTTGCTACTACACAAAACTTTAAAGCAATAGCAGGCAGCTACAAACGCGCACGCACACCTGCCATAAATATATGCACACACACACACATACATGGTATGATAAAAAGAGGGTAGTTAGGTTCTGTTTTCTGCCGTCATCAGTGAATGTTGTGGCTGGCAGTAGCACTGAACAACTAACAACTGGCCTGTTGTCGATTTTGGCCAACCAGCAGCAACCACCAACCAAACGAAGTCGGGTTTTGTCGTATTACCAATTTCCCACTTGCCTTACAGATAGGCGAACCACATGCGACCACTCCCTCAATCCACATTATAGCTCTTTTTTTCATAGCGTGCAACGGCTACTATGACTATCACCTCACCACTCCACTCCCTTTGATGTTATTAGTAGATATTCGTCTACCAATACAAATGGAAATGTACAGGCGTTATTTGGTAAAAACAGATTGTTGATAAAATGCCAGGTTAACAATGGAAACTAGCAGTATGTACATATATAAAATTTACTTAACTGGCAGGACCAAATTGTATGACTCCATGTTATGTGTATTAAGTATTTTACTGAGATATTTCATTCGATTTTCATATATATACCTTTAAAATATACTTTAAAAATATACATATCTATATATGAAACAAACTTAAATATTTGTTTTCTTGAATATAAAAAAAGAAGTAAAAAACTCTACTCGACGCTGCTCGACTGCGAGATACCTGAACCCACGAGGAACACTTTTTTTTTATTATTTCTTCAATTTTTTTTGGGGCATACAGAAGAAACAGAAAATGCACACACACACATACTCACCCACGCATGGGAGCAGTGTCTGCTTACTTACCACACCCAGGTGACATTACAAAAATACCTTTTTCGAAGAAGGTTGGAAAAAAAACCTTTTTCGAAGAAATCAGAAATCATTAATTGAAAAGCTAGAAAGCTGAAATTTGGAACGTAAATTCGCGTTGACCCCTCAATGTCAAAAAGCTATGGCGGATATATCTGCGCCCGTTGGGGTCGTGACAAATCGAGTAAAACTGTATCTTCTACAGTTTTTAAGTTAAAATGCGGATCTTACGATTCTATAAAATCGATGCAAAAATTAAATGTCCACGCCCACTAGATACTTGTAAAATGGAATATAAAGATTTGTTGATTTTTATATAGATAATTGATAGTTGAGTTACGCTACGTGATATATGTATGTATAGTACATCTAAAATATATACATATATCTCAAATGTGGACGCAATACAGTTTTGGTGCTGCCTTATGGTTAACATTTTTAGTTGTCCTGAGGAATAATATTCGTGATTATCCGCAATGGTAAAATTAAATAAAAAAGAAGAAAAATTTAAGGTATACAATTAAAAATTGTATGTAAATGATATATTAAACTAAATGCAGACATAAACACGAGACTAAAACAATGCATTACTGAGTTAAATTACGAATGGTTGGTTAAGTTGCTTAGGAAATAATTACAAATAGGGGTATAAAAAAAAAAAAAAAAAAAAAAAAAAAAAAAAAACACCGAGTGTCGTTGCAGCAGCAGGTGCTTTAAAAAATCAACGAGGGTATCGAAGCGAAGCTCAATGTTTACTGTTTAAAACACAGAGGCCGGTGGTTGTTTGATAAGTTGGCCACATATAGTTGTTGCATTGGCCAACACACTTGCTTTGTAGATGATAAAAATTAAGGAACCTGTTTTAGGCGCTTAGATAATGTAAGCTATTTGCCACTGGCATATTGCTTTTTCAGGGTTGGTTGCGTTAAGATCCTGGCGGCTGCAACGCGTGTTCAGTGACCTTAACGCTTTCTCTATATAATTATATATGTATATGTTTACATATTCGAGTGACCCATCTGACAACAAGGTTGCCCATATTCGACGGATCCATGTTTTTTTTCTTTTTTTAATTTATGAATAATACAATTTTGGTTGGTGTTGCGATAATAATCATATTATTTGGTCAAATAGATTTGTTGTCATTACTCTTTGAAATGGCCGCCTTGAGCCTCTATGGCCAAAATGTTTGGGCTGCCAGAATATGGGAGAATATGTCAGTCCGTATAAATGAATACTTGAAATTTTGAACATTTACTCGTGCATAAAGTCCATATTATGAGCACTATTAGTGCTAGAGTCCTGAAATTCGGATTATGTCAGTTCAAAAACAATAAGATATAGTGATTATTTCCACGCCTATTGATGGCGTGGCAAACCAATTACATTACTGTTGACATATTTCAGAATAATAATAATATTTGCATATACCATATATAAGAGCACGCTAAATTAGAAAATGAAGCTGGTAACGCCCAACAGCAGAAAAAATATATAAAAAAAGCACTCTTCCAGACTGCCCGAGTACGAGATTTCCAGAATTATAACAAATTCTATTAAGTGTAAATTCCAAATATTTGTAATCTCACATAGAAAACTACCAGAGAGAGCAATGTGAAACCTTCCCAAATATTCCAACTATTAATACCTTCTATAAACTATTGAGAATGAAGATATTGATGACATGGAAACAGGAACACATGTTGAAGTGAAATCAAGTGTACGTCATCATCAATCTGCTAACTTTATCGGCGAATCCTGTTGCTGGTACATCACATTTGGTGTATGTGATTGCTAATCAATCTTCATATTTCTACCATCATAAATGAAACCAAAAGTGTGCTTGGCTTTATTACACGTTTGTCTAAGGAATTTAAAGATTCATTTATTATTACCATAGTAGGCTTCAACAACTAGACACTATCGTCCGCTTTACCTACCTTGTTGCACTACGGATTATTGTTTGCATAGTGCGTTTCATGTACTATGTGTAAATTTTAACAACTATTACCACGTTTTTGACTTATAGCTCTCTCTTCCTAATATAAAATCCTTGCTTCTATCTTACCTTAGGGAAATCACTCGCAGTGCCCAGACATAAGCATTGCTATACATTATGTTGCCAATGTTGTTGCAGTGATTTCTCTATCCTATCCTATAATTCTATTTTAGCTCTTCTTTTACTCTTTTCTTTCTATTTCTTATTATATTTTTTTAACTATCTTTTTTTAAACACTTTCCTATTACTTTACTAATTGTTATCTTAAAAAATATTAAAATTATATTAACTATATTTAAGTTTTTTTTATACCCTGATCTCATTAAAAATGGGAAATCAGGGTGAACGAATACACTTGACTATGATGGTGTTTAGTTTCGTATTGATCTTTATTCTTCTGAGCCCCGGTATTTATACCGAGGCTCATGCATATTTTCATCCCTTAAATCTAGTGTGTCTATTGCTGAGTTTGTACGGCTCAGCATTGGTCTATTACATATTCTTATCTTATCGCTGAGTGTGTAAGGCTCCGCGTTGATCTATTTATTATTCTTATCCTATCGCTGAGTTTGTAAGGCTCAGCGCTCGTCTCTTACATCTTATCGTCGGGGTTGCAAGGATCATAATTCATTAGTATATTATTAGGGTCCACATATTGGGCACTTATCTATTCCTATCGCATTACATGCTAGCCGTTAAGTGCGTATGAGGCATGTATACGATCTTCGTATATTTGTATGTTCATGCCTGAACATTCTGCGGGGGGCCAGAGTGTGTGACATTCGGTACTTGTTGCCTGTGGTTTCTTTTCTAATATATAGGACAAATACAAATTTAATAATTATTAGTATTTTTGACGAAATGACCATGCTTGCAATCCTTATGGCCTTATGCTCGTGCCTGAACGTTCGGCGGGGCCCAGAAAGTGTGACATCCGGATAAGCCGAGTATTCCGCCATTGACTTGGTCTTTTGCTCAGGTGGAGGCTCCCATGCCAAGTAAAGTCGAGCCTTTTTGAAGAACTTCCGCCGCTTATAGTTGTCATCAATTGTTGAGTTTATATAGATTGCAGTTGTTGAGGCAGTGGTCGCTCGCTTCATAATTGCCGAAGCCAAAGCCCCCAAGCGATAGACGACCTTATTTCGATGAAGATGCTTCAGAACAGCTATTGATACTGATTGACTTGAATCGCTTGTAGTGGTTATGGTAGTTTCCTTTAATATGTTGTTGCTATTTCCAGTTGAGTCCTCTTCCGATTGAATTGTAGTTGCTGTTTGCGCTGCTGTGGTCATCACTGAAGAGTTTGAGTCGATATTGTCGCTTTTCTCTTCAGCTGCACTTCCAGTCGCCGTTTTAGTCTCCGCAGAAGTTTGTTCTTCCGTCGTGTTGCTATTATCCATTGGTTGAACTTCCAATTGGATATCTGTTGATGCATCTTCAACGGTGCTCAACATCGATGTCGAAGATGTGGCCGAAGTTCCATTGTCGTCCCCATCTTCAATGTCCTCCGGTTTTTGTGGTTGATCCTTTGTCGGAGTTGGTGAAGAGCAGATCTTCGTTATTGATCTTTTGTCTTCACCTATACTTGTTGTTACTACTTGAACTTTATTATCTTGTTCCGTAGTTTTAGTTATATTTCCTCCCATGTGGAGGCTTTCCGGCGGGTTGAAATCCCACTTTTTGAACACTATTGCATCCAAAGCAGCCTGATATGATGTCATCTCATCAGCGGTGACATTGTCACTCTTATCAGAGGTGCTCACGCAATTGCGGATACTGCCTTCATCATTATTGTTTAGCAGTTCCTTGTCCACTGGCATATAACGTTTATATCGTTTGCATAAGTAGTCCCACGCTGAATTGTAGCTAGCAGCTGATCCATACATCAAATGGTTCACTACCATTTGGGCATCTCCTTTCAGATATGATTTCAGGTAGTTCAGCTTCATTGTGTCGCTGATATCCTTCCTTTTGTGAATCATGTCGGAGAACAAATTGAAGAACGTTGGCCACGCCTCGGAATTTCCATTAAAGTATGGAAGTGTTGGCCTCGGCTTTTTCGGAGAATCTTCTTTTATGTCTTGCAAGTCTTTTAATTTACTGTCAAGTCTATTTAACAGTTCATCGAGGTTGCACTCCAGTTCCTCTATTGCGTCGCTGTCGTAGGCAGAATTTCCATATCTTGCCTCTAATTCTGCAAGCACTGACTGGACCTTAGGAAAGATAACCTGCGTTTATAGGTATGAATATCTGTGCAGTTGTTGCTCTTTAGGATAGCAGTTACTTCTGCCATTTCTTTCCTAATTTTTAGAGCTTTTTTATCCACAAGCTTTACCAACTCATCCATTGGGCACGACCAACCAAATGAAAACATTTCTTGCTTGGATGTTTCCGGTTTCGTATCCCAGCTATAAAGTTGGTTTGTGTCTATGGCGTGGCCGACAACTTCGACATTCATGAACTCCTTGTGAGTCCTGATTTCTGCCATTATGCCATCAAATATTACTATTTGAATATTGATGGTTGACGACACTCAGTTGTTGTTTGTTATTTTATTATAGATCCATTGGCTTGACCCGTTGGAGGTTTTTTTGTTTTGATCACCAGGTTGATCTTGCTGTGCCTCTACTCACAGCTTGGGTTGGTAAGCCAATGCACAAATCTATAACACTTTAGCACTTTAATTTGTGCTATTCACAAACATTTTGTCTTGTGGATTGGATTGAAGTATTTCCAATATACTTCATCCGGCTCGAAGGACCTTGAACGAATACACTTGACTATAATGGTGTTTAGTTTCGTATTGATCTTTATTCTTCTGAGCCCCGGTATTTATACCGAGGCTCATGCATATTTTCATCCCTTAAATCTAGTGTGTCTATTGCTGAGTTTGTACGGCTCAGCATTGGTCTATTACATATTCTTATCTTATCGCTGAGTGTGTAAGGCTCCGCGTTGATCTATTTATTATTCTTATCCTATCGCTGAGTTTGTAAGGCTCAGCGCTCGTCTCTTACATCTTATCGTCGGGGTTGCAAGGATCATAATTCATTAGTATATTATTAGGGTCCACATATTGGGCACTTATCTATTCCTATCGCATTACATGCTAGCCGTTAAGTGCGTATGAGGCATGTATACGATCTTCGTATATTTGTATGTTCATGCCTGAACACAGGGTATAATTGTTTTGTGAAAAGTATGTAACAAGCATCATCCGATTTCTTTTTTATCGAGAATAATCGATAAATTGATATTGTTTATTCAGCGTAATTTTAAGATTTTTAAACGTATACATATTCTTCAGGTTTGGAGTGTATATACAACTGATCAATACGAAGATTTTTTAATTTAAAGATTTTGGATACCACGCCCCCTCGCCTCCAATTTGTAAAAAACGTATTTTAAGTACTAGAGACTTGTGCTTTGGAATGTATACACATTTGCACATTGTGATCACGTTCTAAAAGTTTCATGAAGATAGTCCTACTACAGGAGAAATTATTCAGCAACAAAATTCTCATAGTATTGCCCACACTGCAGCGCATCCCAAGCGCAGTCGCTGCTTACTGCGCAGTTAGCAGAGCGCGTACTTATGCGTGCGTGAATATCAGCGCCTTTTAGGGATCAGGGTATCTCCTAGTCGAGCACTCTCGACTATAGCTTCCTTATTTGTTATACCATGATCCCATTAAAAATGGGAAATCAGGGTATAATGCTTTTGTGAAAAGTATGTAACAGGTAGAAGGAGGCGTGGCAGACCCCATAAAGTATATATATTCTTGATCAGGACGATGAGCTGAGTCGATATAGCCCTGTCCGTCCGCCCGCCCGTCCGTATGAACACCTAGATCTCAGAAGATATAAGAGCTAGAGTCTTCAAATTTTGTATGCATACTCATGTGAGTATGCAGTACAAGTTTATCTTTTTATTTCGATAACTCGCCCGATAGCTTTTTTATCGCGAATAATCGATAAATTGATTTAGTTTATTTGGCGGTATTTTAATACTTTTAGACCTGGAGACTTCATATTCACTGTGTACATACATCTGAGCAATAGGAAGATTTTGTAATTTACAGATTTTGGATACCACGCCCCCTTCGCCCCCAATTAAAATTTTTTTGTTATTTTAAGTACTAGAGACTTGTGCTTTGGAATGTATACACATTTGCACATTGTGATCACGTTCTGAAAGTTTTATGAAGATAGTCCTACTACAAGAGAAATTATTCAGAAACAAAATTCTCATAGTATTGCCCACACTGAAGCGCAGCCCAAGCGCAGTTGCTGCTCTCTGCGCAGTGAGCAGAGCGCGTGCGTATATTCCAAAGCACAAGTCTCTTGTACTTAAAATACGTTTTTAGAAATTGGGGGCGAGTGGGGCGTGGTATCTAAAATCTGTAAATCACAAAATCTGCGTATTGATCAGAAGTATTTAGACACCAAATCTGGAGTCTCCAGGTCTAAAAGTATTAAAATTACGTTGAATAAACAAAATCGAATTTATCGATTATTCTCGATAAAAAAGTAATCGGATGAATTATCGAAAAAATATGATAAACTTGTACTGTGTATGGTATACAAGAGTATGCAAACAAAATTTGAAGTCTCTAGCTCTTATAGATATAAGATCTGAGATATTGGCGTTCATACGGACGGACGGACGGACAGACGGACAGGGCTATATCAAATTCAGTTCGTCGCCCTGATCAAGAATATATATACTTTATGGGTTCTGCGATGCTTTCTTCGGCCTTTTGCATACTTTTCACAAAACCATTATACCCTGATTTCCCATTTTTAATGGGATCAGGATATAAAAATACAGTAACAAATTTAATTGGCTTTAACTTAGGAGTCTACGGATTAAGAAATATGTCCACATATATTGTTTTATAAATGAATAGGAAAATATGAGACTTTAATCTATTCAAATAATTAAGAATAAGTATTTTCGCAAAGATTTATTTAATCGTTTTTAAGTTTATCACAAGGCTTTAAGGATTGCATTTTTTAAAACATTATCTGTTATTTTTTTCTACTTTGATTTTCTATATGCGAATGTTGAGATGCGATATTTGCGCTTTTAGCTAAATTGTATATAAAATACCAGTGTGAGTTATTTGTAATTGAGATAATATAGCTTCTATTTTTTTGTTATGAGTTTCAAATATATTTATACATTATATTTAGTTTTGATATGTTTTTATTAAAATTGAATCCAATTCCTTCCTTGTTATGCATAATAAGGTGCAAATATAAGACAAATAGGATATTATTAACACTCCTTATTAAAATAATAACGAATAAATATCATATGAATATAGATAAATATAAAATAGATTTACTTAAAATTAATTAATTATATGTTGCTTTGATTTTGGTTTAGTAAGACAGACAAACTGAATAGGTTCTAGTTGAAACACATATTGCTTGTACCCGCCTTTGAAAAAAATGAAAAATATAAATTTGTACTTACTTAAAAAAGCGAATTATTCACATTAAACCGTGAAAAATATTCCACTAAAAGGTCTGTGATTCAATATAAATATAAACTGAAAATATTTAACAGACATTAAAAGAAAATTATTTATTTTAATTATATTCTTATTTCAATATAATTCGAAGCTCTTAAAAGTGGAATTGTAAAAATAAACATATAGATAATAAGTTTTTAGAATAGCTTCGTCAATTATTTTTAAAATATTTTATTTTAAATAATGGTCAAAATCTGAGTAACAAATTTAAACAAATTATTTGTACAACTTTGATGGGTACAGAGTTTAACAACTAGTTTCGACATAAACCGTTTATTGAAAATAACGAAACATTTATTTAAAAGAGAGTAAATAATATAAATGGATCGTTCAAAATATATGTACGTACATTCATATTTATACTGATTTCTTATAGATACATAAGTAGCTATGAGGAACATAAAAATAGTAAAATGGGTTGTGACAGTTATCTGAAGAATATTAAAATAATTAATTTGAACAATATTCTTTCGCTCATCGCATTCTCACATTTGAGTTTACTATTTTATTTTCAATCATTTCAGTTATGGTAAATAGCGTGGTAGAGATTTATTTGTTGGTCAACTATGGTTATTTACTTATAGTAATAAAGCCGTTTTTTTTTTTGTTTTTTTTTTTGCTGAGGTTTTTTTTAGACGGCGTTACTTTTTGGTACATACTTTCAGCATAAGTTCTTAAAATAATATGTATTAAAAATAATAATTTTGTATATATTGCAACTTTTTCCGTATTGAATTTAAATCATTTCCACGGATTTTAAATAAAGCAATCGAAAATTTTTTTATGATTTTTGGTACTCTGTTCACGAAGCAACAAATTGTCTTTAAGCATCATCTTAATTAAACATTTATAAAACTTAATATTGCCGTATATAAAATTCAGGCAAGCATTAGAATGAACTATTCCATTATTACATGGCAGAAAAAATCTACTAGTTAGTATTAAAAAATTGTGTAGATATTTAAGGAGATAGCGGTCATGTTAATAAAATTGCAATTAAAATATTTAAAAAATTACGCAATTTAATACATTGCATCAGGGCTACTGTGAACAGAGTATTGAGAAGCCGGTTGCACCCGGCCACAAGGCTCTTATATGTTCATTTTATTTTCCATATAAATAATATATAAATTAATTAATTCATTAGTATATTAAATTTTATACAAAAAAATTATGTTGTATTTTATGTTGCTTATCACTTGTTATTTTTATTTTTTTTTATTTTTAACGGTTTCGAAGATTCGACTAATGTACTTTAAAATAATTAGTGTTGCTTTCTTGTTACATTTAAATTAAATGTTTTGGATAACGTTGAAATTTCTGTTTATTTATGACCGCGATATTAAGCGTATTTACCACATTTGAAGATTACTTAATAATTTTTTTATTTATTAAAGCGCTTGTTAATTGGTGTTGACTTTAGCTTAGCTTTATGAAAATCCCTTATAGTGTACAAAGAAAAATATGAGAAAAATCGCATAGGCTGTTGGAAATGTTATTCTTGCAATGACATCAATCGTCTTAGCCACACGTATAGGATGTGGCGGCTCCTTTTTGCGCATCTGAACAAAACAGGTCTGAGGACAAATAATATTTGATTAATAATATTAGTATGGTTAATATATTATTTATGTACCTCTGTAGCGCATCCATTATTGGCCGAATGGGTGCATGGACTATTAGTGCTACCACATGTGGTACATGCCACAATCTCATTTGGTGCGCCGACATCGCGTCGCTTTTCACCCTGATACGAGGTATTGAAAGACAAGATAAAAATAATAATTCGGAAGATAACACTTGTTAAATGAAATACCAGAAAATCTTCTAATATGCATTAGCAGTTAAATATATAATATTCATTTGTGCTTAATGTAAGATCCATCTATAATTTATATGATCTGTAAAATCCACAGTTTTCAGTTAACTCTTAGTCATCTTTTTAAATGCATAATAAGGAATTTAGCTAGTTTTGAATAGTTAAAAATCATTGTTTAAAGGCAATAGCAACGGAAAAAAAAATAAAGAAACTAATGTTATTTATTATTTATATAAATAACATTAGTTTCCTTATTTATTTTTATGTTTCCTATATTTGTTTCATTCCAGACATTAAGTATTTAATCATTACCTGATTATAATATATATGAAATAAATATTTTCAATTCTTTAATGATCGGACACCACAGACAAGAAAAAAAAAATAATAAATATGTTATTTCTTAAGGAGGTAGGAAAGAATTCCTCTATCAAAAAACCAAATTTTGGGTGTGCTTGCTTTTAGGTGTTTGCAATTTTATTAAAAAAATTCATACTTACCGGCTGTTTTATTATTTATTATATTTTTTTTTCGAGCAGCATTAAATAAATTGGATTATAAATTAGTTCATGATATATTGTTTTCTTCATTATAATCGCATTCTTAATTATAAATAATTTATGTAAACCCTTGCAGATTGGTAAATTATTTTCACAATTTATGATTACATAAAAAAGTCTGGACGTGTAATAGTATAAAATATATGATTTATTTGAACTATTTTTTTAAATAAATTGCTTAGTTGGACGACATACGACATATGTATATATGTATTAATTACTCTCAAAGTAAAAAAAAAAAAAAAAAAAAACAACAAAGATGTGTGCTAGTAAAATTAAAATTAAAATTGCTGTTTTCTTCACTGCAATTCTCTAGCTCTTAGATTTTCGATAAGGTTCTAATTAATAACATTAAAAGAAAACAAATAAGAACATTGCAGTCGGGTGTTAATGACTGCTATTTCGCCATATGTTTTTTTTTTCATCTAGGGTAGTCAACGCAGATTTGTAGCATACCGGAATATGTATTTTCCAATTTTTCACGCCCCTAATGGGCGGATCAGGAAAATTTTATAACTATCATATGAGAGTATGCACGAATATATGTTCCAATTTTTATACCAGAGATCTCAGAATAAATAAGACTTGAAATTTTGTATGCATACTTATGTATACCATATGCAGTACAAGTTTATTATATTTTTTCGATAACTAATCCGAATTCTTTGTATCGAGAATAATCGACAAATAGATTTTGTTTATTCAGTGTAATTATAAAACTGTTCGACCTGTTAGACTTCATCATACATCGTATATATAAATACGTAACATATTTAAAGTACTAGAAACTTGTGCTTTGGAATATACACACATTTCAACATTATGATCACGTTCTGAAGATAGTCATGAGATAGTCTTACTACAAGCGATATTATTCAGCAACAAAATTCTCATAGTATTTTCCACACTGCAGTCCAAGCGCAGTCGCTGCTTACTGCGCAGTTAGAAGAGCGCGTGCTTATGCGTGCGTGACTATCAGCTCATTGTGAGGATCAGGGTATCTCCTAGTCGAGCAGCCTCGACTAAAGCACTCTTACTTATTTTTAGCTTCAATAATGTCAAAAAAATTGACAGGCGGGCAGACAGACGCACAGCAAGACAGACATTGCACAAATCAAATATACACATTTCAGTTTCGTGAAAGAGTATGAGAGTATGAGAGACTGCTTGATTACTGCTCACATACGCACGCACGCCTAAACATGCAATTTGGGCTTACCATGGTATTTTAATTGTTTAATGACTTTTCTTGGCGATGGACTATCTTGATAAAACTTTCTAAGAGTGATATTAAAATAAAATGTTCGTATTGCTCCAAGCATAAGTATATACTATTTGAAATGCACCTTTGGTTGGTATTGAAAATTAAAAAAAAAAAAAAAAAAAACAAGTAAAAAAGCTCTAGTCGAGACGGCTCGACTACGAAATCCCCTGATCCCTTCTAGGAACTGATATTTCTACAATTCCTCGCGTTTGTCTGCTTCACAAGAAAAACAAACACGCAGACACACATATGCACGCACGCATAAACACGCATAGGCTGCAGTGTGGGCTTACTATGGGAACTTAATTGTTTAATAACTTTTCTTGTCGATGGACTATCATCTTGAATATCATGATTATAATATTGGCATTTGCCAAAGCACAAGTCTCTAGTATTTGAAATACGCCTTTTGCAAATTTATGGGTGAGGGGATGGATATATATATATATATAGCGGGGGTAAATTATAAGAAAAATCGAAATTCTATAAAAATCATCTGAATCTATATACAAAATTTGGATGTAGGAGATATAATTGTAAACTGATTTTCGATAAGCTTTTTAATCGATAACAAAATAACGGGATGAGTTATCGTTTTTTAGCAATAAAATCGATATGCGCACTCAGTATAGGGACATTTAAAAAAATTGAAGTCTCTAGCTCTTATATGTTCTGAGATCGACGCGTTCATACATTCGAACAGACGGACAGGGCCAAAACCACTCAGCTCGTGATCAAGAATATATATACTTTATGGGGTCTGCCACTCCTTCTTATGCCTGTTACATACATTTCAACAAACCCATTATACCCTGATTTCCCATTTCAATGGGATCAGGTTATAAAAAATAAAAAAATACACATAATGATAATTGCGAGACTAACTTTAAAAATTTAGGATATATAATTTGTTATTATATATTTAACCGTCAACATTAAAGCAAAAATAGTTATGGTTCTATGCACAGATCTTTAAAAAATTAAACTGTCGTACTTTCTAAGATCGACATATACATTCACATATACGTAGTTGACAAACGGACCGACTGGGCTAAATGTACTCATCTCGACAACTTTATAAGGAATATATCCTTTATTGGGCCTGCCACGACTCGTTCTGTATGTTACATATACATACATATTAAATAAAACAATTATATACAACAGGTAAGAACATATAACAGATAAAAACGTTGCAGTCGGGCGTTAATGGCATTTTACGATTTCCTATAATCTCGTTTGGTATACATATGTTGGCATATATTATGTTTTTACATATCATTACATGTCACACGTAATTTAGTTATTAAATTTTGAAATTCTAACTCTAAATCGATTTGCCACTCTCCCAATGAGCGTTGATATATCCGCCATATCTTGGTAAAGTAACATAAGTGCAAGTTTTGAAATAAGTTACTGTTGACATCCTCTATTGATTTGCTCAAAAATAATATAAGTAAATTACCAATTGAGGAGATGACAAATCTGAACATGAATCTGGCCGCGTTTGGGCTGTGAATGAGCATTCTGCAGTCAACGTACCGTGCAACGTTCCTACTTATATAGTTTCCGAACAAGTATTCGACCAAATAACCTCATTGATTGCCATATTTCTCCCGCCTCTTCTACTTAAAGCTAAAATATGTCACTTGCAAGGATACCAAGGCCTTGGTACGATTTTATCGATCTCTTAACATAGTCCTTTTGGTCGAATTATTCGTTATTCATAGTAAAAATTCGTAGTGAGTGAATGTACTATCATATCAAGGAACTCAAAAAATAACAAATAATGGTATTAGCTGAAAACTTTATAATTAACGGTCTGCTAAAATTAAGATGTGATATATTCCAAAACCGCTCTATATTTATGTAAAGTTTCATGTATGTATATCTAAAAAGAGTTTCTGAAATTTCGTCAAGAGCATAAATTCATCAAAACTCTGCAAGAGTATTTAATCTTCAATTCATCGATAAACAGTTTTGTTTTTAAAATTATAAGCATACATTTTTTTATATTTTAATTTTGGTTTATCCTATATGGCATGAGAATTTTTCTACTGACTTATAGAAATTATGAATTGATATTGAAATGTGTTATTTTAAAGTGATTTAAGTTGGTGATTAAAATTGCTATTGCTCAAAATAGTTCTTAAGCATTAAAGTCAATATTAAAATCGTGCTAAATAAAAGTTAAGAGTGCATAATGCAATGATTAATAAACAGCTTTTATTTTGAATACACTCATATACATTAAAGATGGTTGGTATTCTTGTGCAAATTAATGTAATAGGCAAAAGAACACAAAAGCGATTTGTAGATTTTTTTTATTATATTTCAACTTTGTGAATTTTGCATGTGCTAGGGTCATGTAACTGTTGGTTATTAGAAATTTATCAGCATATTAACAAGCATTTACGCAAAATATATGCACAAGTTGCTTGCATAGCTTTTTAAGAACTTCACAGAAATTTTATCACCGAATTACTCTATCGTGCCACTCTTGTCATGCTGTACTCATTTGAACTTCCACTTTTGTGTGTTTACCCCATTTTTACAAGCAAGAATGCATTTGTTTTCATGACTTTTATAATACATTGCTATTTAAAACAAAAAATTTTATTTATTTTACAAGGGTCTGTATATACATATATATATAGCTACCATATTCGATATATGAAATAAAATTGCAAATCTTTCTGATAATATATATTTTAGAGTTTACATATCAACTGTTCTACAAATCCCCGACCCTTCTGTTATTCTTAATTAACTAACTACTTTTCAAACGCCGTATATTTTGTTATAAAGTACTTATAAGAACTAATAGTACAAAATTAAGATTTAGCTGTCTATTTTTTACAATAGAAAATTACTCATGTCAAAATAATTACTACGTTTCTCTAGTTTATTATTTTAAATCTCACATTGCATAATTATGAAAATAATATAGCATATTGGGAGATAAATAGTTCGTCTGAAAATTCTGTAAATATAAGTTTACATAGATATCGAAGATAGCTACGGATAATGAGGATCAATTTTTATTTCTTCGTTTTTATTAAATATTTATAGTAAACTTAATTATAAATCTTGCAGTATTCCAATATATAATATATATAACAGTGCTAATCAGTTGCAAATAAGTCATTTAGTTTTAGGTACTTCATAGAGTACTACTAATTCAGCAGTTTGTATCTATATATTTTTAATAAAAAACTTTGTATTATTTATCCAATAGCTCCGTTTTTACTCTTCTCTTTTTTGCTATGTTGGAAGTACGTGAACATTATTACATCATAAAATTCGGGTTTCGCTGCTCTGTTAAGTATATTTGTTTGTATTTGCGTTGCGAAATTGCTTATGCATATGTATATGCTTTTTAACAAATTTATATGTTTTACAACAAATCTATGAACATTTTTAGATACTAAAGTACCTTATATTTGCTACATATATAACAAGTTTGTATTAGTAACACGTTTAATTCTTAATGCTCAGTAGAAACAACAAAAAGGAAGAAATTTGTAAAAGGCATTTGAGAATGTTTCGGTTTGACTGGCATTTACTCACATTTTCCACAGGAGCTTTAGCTGCAGCTGTCTTTATCCTGCTAATCATTTCTGATCCCATATCCGTCACATATATGCTGTTTGGGGAATTGGAGCGCGAGGATTTTTTACGTGGCGGTTTTAGTGGCAAGTTTAATTGATGTCTGCTGTCCACCAGCTGTTCCTTGCCATCTTCTTTTTCTTGTTCCATGCGTACAACCAATGCTGGTGTGCTTGTTGCGATAGATCGGCGCAACATGGGAGATAATTCTTTTTCCTGAATATCTTCAAACTCAGTACTTGTCACAATTACGTTCGTCCTGTTTTTATTTGTCTCTGGTTCATGATAAACATGTTCATTTGGCAAAGTAGATACGGCAGACAATGTCGCCGCTAATTTTGAAGTCTCAGCCGTTGTGGTTTGATGACTACTTTTATGTTTAATAGAACGTGCTCGCAAATTTTGAACTGCTGCACCAATGATTCCACCATGCGCTTCCTGCCACCGCATACCGGTTAGAAATTCTGTCTCTGTTTGTCTTAGGGTGGTACCCGCTATGAATTTAGAGGCGGTTGCGCTCATTGGGAGTGGCGAATTGATAATTTCCGATGTGCCGATCGAGCTTACCTTTTCGTTAGAAGATGATAAAGCAGCGTCAAATTGTCTTTTTATTATTTCCTATATTTGTATATTTTGATTGGAGAGTAGGGTGCTACAATTGATTTGCAAGTTGAGCGCGTACATTGAGAGAGGAAATATTGATGAAGAGATTGGAGAGAAAGTTGGAGAATGATTTTAGTTGGGGATTACTTGCAGCATATACGATTTCTCAATTAGTTAAATTGGTTAAAAATTCAGGTCCACAATTAGCACAGGCAATAGTTAGTAGAATAACTCAATTTATGGATATTCAGTATGGATATATATTATATTATATTAATAATCTGCTTACAAATAATCAAAACTTATCTGTCACATTCATTTTAATAAAGTAATGCCTATATGGTCATACTACCTATAGAAATTTAGAAAAACTTATCAACTAAAATTATATATTGAGGTAGGACCCACTAATAAAGAAGTTTGCTACCTTCTATCTAAATCAAACTTTGTTTTTAATAATTTTTTGTGACGATATGCATGAATGAATGAACAATATAGAAATTGGTATATTACCCGAATTATGTGGATAGTTTTACAAAAACTTACGCATGTATATTATTTTAGTACACTTTAAGAAACCAAACAAAAAATATATATAAACAATTTCGTAATATTTACCTAGATGTATATTATAGCCATATATTTAATTTTGATTATGTTTTTTTTTTTTAATGGGACCTTTACATATTTTTCCCAGATACGCTTTCCGCATAACCAAGTATAAAGAAGTGCATGTGGAAATTGTCATGCAGGAGAGTTAATTTACCCAATTTACCAATTCTTTCATCATGTGTTATTTACAATTAATACTTTTATTTAAACGTTAGCGTGGTTAGCAAAGCAAAAACTTTTTATGCATCTAACTATTTAATGCTTAACAAAAAGAGTCACAAGAAACAAATTTAAAAAATGTTTAGTTGTGGATATATAATATAAATATTTTTAATATGTGTTGGGCTACGTGGAATAAGAAATAGAAGATATACAATTTCCAGTAAATAAAATGTTTGAGTAAAAATAAAAATTGTTTGGTATTGACTACATACTTTACATTATAATTTAAAAATTCAAATAATGTTAATAACTATAGTTTCCCTTTTCAAAAGATTAAGGCATGTAAGGCATATTGGCAGGTTTTCAAACAATCCAAATATTTAAAAACATTTTTAAGAATTAATCAACTTTATTTTCTATAATTAAAAATTAAATTAAAATTTTTATTTAAGGTTTCTCAGTAGGATCATAAGAAAAATGAACATATTTTCAAATGTGCCTTTTATTACATCTTTTTTACATTTCCTTTTAGCATTTTTCCCAATTGTGAGTGACCTTAAAGTGTGTTTCTTTTTTTCTTTATTATTTATTCAATTAACTTTTAACTCTAGTTTTGCTGGTTGAAAAATCTTGTGATTGTTGCTGCGTTCGTAATTCTTTTAATGATCATTTTTATTTTTGTGGTATTTTACAGCAGAATTTATTGTTTATTGCGGTAAAAAACTTAAAAATAATAAGAAAAAACCAATGGCAACACTTAAGAAAAACATATACGTCTTAAAAATGAAAAATATGGTTGTTAATGCATGCTTCTACATAATAATAATGTAGTTTGCTTGTAATAATTGAGTTCTGCTCAAATAAATATGGCTCGAATATATTTGTATGTTCTATGATATATAAATTCACATGCCATAATTTAGGTATGCTTTTACTCCATGAAATATTTGTTTGATTTGAGAATAAATGTAAATGTAAATGTAAATGTAAATGTAAATGTAAATGTAAATGTAAATGTAAATGTAAATGTAAATGTAAATGTAAATGTATATGTATATGTATATGTATATGTATATGTAAATGTAAATGTAAATGTAAATGTAAATGTAAATGTAAATGTAAATGTCAGTGTCAGTGTCAGTCTCAGTCTCAGTGTCAGTGTCAGTGTCAATGTCAATGTCAATGTCAATCTCAATGTCAATGTCAATGTCAATGTCAATGTCAATGTCAATGTCAGTGTCAGTGTCAGTGTCAGTGTCAATGTCAATGTCAATGTCAATGTCAATGTCAATGTCAATGTCAATGTCAATGTCAATGTCAATGTCAATGTCAATGTCAATGTCAATGTCAATGTCAATGTCATCAGCTAATTAATTGGTGATTAATAGCTTACCAAAGGACTTGCAAGAATTACTCCGATCCTGCTTAGTACTGCTGGAAGTCGCTGCAAAAATGTACACAAAATAATTCATACTCAAAACACACTTTAAGCTTAATTGTTGTTCATTTTAGTTTAAATTGGTTTGATTTTGTTGATAATATATTTTACACAGATATGTGGCTGTTATCTAAGCAATAATTTTGTTAATGTTCAAGTATCTGTCGCTAATATTTTACACAGCACTTCAATTGGGAACAATGTTTCATTTTTATTTTGAAGAAATATTTATAAGAGCCTTATCGATGAGTAATTATATTTAAACGAATAATAATTATTAAAATAAATTTATCTTAACTTAAAAAAAAAAAAACATAATGCTTTAATGTACTAAAAATTTAAAATCAACTGAATGAGTCATCGAAATTTTATAATTCTCAACATTCAAAAACAACAGTTTTAATGTTATACATGTTAAGTGTAATGGGTATCTTTGTGGTCATACACGCATATATATATATATATACATACATATATACATATATATATATATATATCTATTGTTAACCAACAAATAAAGAACCAACTAATTTTTCCATACTCCATGAATTTCAGCTCTTTTGTTCAGGGTACAGATATGTTATTCAAAATGCTATTTGATTACTGTGGGGCTTTTGAGAGCATAAATACAATGTGAGTTTTGAAGCACGTCCTTATATGTGATAGTTATAAATTATAAATTAGCACACAAAAATCATTTAAAAATTATACTACTTAATTTTAGAAAGCGGTAACATGAAGATGAGAGTAATAATATACACATTTAATTTGGCTTTGAACACAGAGAAACAACACAGTAGATTAGTTTTATTTCCTTTTTCCTTTTTAATTTGTTTTTCTTTTTTTTTGTATTCCTGTTTACTAATGTATACATGATTTTTATTTCCTTTCATGGTTTTATTTTTTTAGTTATTATTTTTATTAATACATGTTATAATCGACATAATTGGAGTAAAAGTAAGAAACCTCTAGTCGAGATTGCTCGACTACGAGATCCCCTGATCCTTTCTAGGAACTGATATTTCAATAATTCGTAGTGTGTTTCTGCTTACACAGAAACACCACATGCACATACAGGCACATACATATAAGCACGCACGCATAAACACACATGGGATGCAGCGTAGGCTCACTTAATTGGTTAGTAACTTTCTTGAGGATGAACTGTCTTCATGGAGCTAGATCCTGACAATAAAATTTAAGTGCATGCATTGGCTAAAGTAGATGTTTCTATTATTATAAATATGTCTTTTACAAATGTTTTGGGAAGGGAGTGGATATAAAGGTGGGGTGTGATTATAACAAAAATCGAATTTCTATAAAAACATATATATATACACATTCAAAATTTTGGAAACTGTAGAGATGTAGGAGATTTATTTTTAAACTAATTTTATATAAGGGTTTTAACCGATAACAAAATAACGAGAGTAGTTGTCGATTATTTTAAACAAACTCCATATGTGCGTGTATAAGACGCACGGGCGGACGGATGGGTAAACAGACAGACAGGGCTAAATCGAATCAGCACGTCGCCCTGATCAAGAATATATATACTTTGTGGTGGCTGCCACACCTCCTTCTGCCTGGTACATACTTTTTACAAAACCATTATAGCCTGACTTCTCATTTTCAATGGGTTCAGGATATAATTATAGTGCTTAAATAAGTCCTTAAATTATCAATAAAATGCAGATGATCATAATTGATGTATTATTATAGTATTATATTATATTATTAGTCCAAAGTTTATTTCCAAAAAGAATTAATTATTGTGTTAGTACAAATTTAATTTGAAGGTCCACAAGGAAATATTTATTGAAGGGCTTTTATTAAAAATATGCATTTGAGATATTAGGAATTAGTGTGCATGGCACCGTTGGATCGTGTTAAATAGATAATTACTTTCTTGAGGTATATAATAGAGCGTATTTTTGACATAAACTTCTTTTTTTTTAGATTTCCAATATTAATTTACCTGTGTTACGGGATTTTCCCCGGGACGATAGACGACGTTGTGTAGGGGCCGTTTACGTCCTACATAATTAACACAAACGAATTCCAGTAAAGAGGCGTAAATAAAGCACATACAAACGCCATCCCACACGTTCATCGCCGTTAAATTTGACACAACGGGCAGGGTGCTGCGGAAACCATTCGAGGTAGTAAAGAAATTCAACATTGTTGTCACGCCTAGTTTGTGTTGTTAAAAGTAGTTGGGTATCACAAAATTGGATTAAATAGAATAGGAAGAGAGAAATTTGCATTAGATTTTTTAAAGCCTATTGAGATGCAACCCTCTGTATGTATATTTGATTTTTTTTTAGTTGGGGTTTTGTGTATTTTCTTTGGTTATTTCAATTTTTTATTGATAGTTTTGGATTAAAAATATATGATCGAATATTCAAATTTAATTGCAGGGCATATAGTGGATGTGTGTATAGCGTGTTAAATAGCATGTACGAAAATTATGAACATTTTTTATTCAATAAAATAAAAATAAACAATGCATTTTGTTTTAAAAACTTATAGCGAATCAACTAGCATATTATATATATTTGAATATAATTTGTAAATAATTTAATCTTCTCTCAACGTATCTTATCTTATAAACTAGTATCACCAAAAGAGATAAAAAAATTAATTTCCTAATACATTTTCGAATGGCTCTGACAATGTCCGTGGTGATGATAGACAACTTACCTTATATACATATCTATGTAGCCATAATACTTTATCTTACTAACGTGTATAAACGGTATGCACACGCGAGCATTATGTGATTTTGGATCGTGATCAGACTGAATAATATACATACAAAATCATGTTTATTTTTATTTGTTTTCTGCTTGCGTTACTCTTTCCTCTTTATGCATGTAAGCCCCATAAATTATATATATTATTGATAAGGCGGCGATCCGAGTTGGTCTAGCCATGCCTGTCTGTACGTATGAACTCCGAGATCACAGAAGTTATCGACAATAATCAATAATTTGATTCGATTACGAACGTAATTTGAATACTGTTAGGCCGAGGTATTTTAGATTTACTGTGAATACAAAGATTTTGCAATTTACAAATTTTTGATACCAAGTCCCTTTTTCCCTAATTTTGAATACAAAGTATTTCGCGTGGTTTATCACATTCTGTAAGTTTGATAAAGATTTTTTCAACAATCGTGTTCTTATGACACATTGCAGCCCAAGCTCAGTCGCTGCTAATTACACAGTTAGCAGAGCGCGTTGCTGCAATTGGAATTTCAGATCTTTGCAGAAATTAGGGGATTTCTTACTGTTTTTAGGAACGAAAATTTGCTATATACGAAAATGATTTTTTGTCCAAAATATTTTTTGTTCCTTATACTTAAGTACATATATCGGTGATATATTCTAGCAGGCATCCCCAACTAGGTCTTTCTTGGGAATATACATATTAATTAAATTTTAAGGCTTTTATTTAAGAATTAACAGCTCTAATGAAATAAAATTGTCAATAAAAATGTGGATTGAAGAATTTGTTAATCTACCAGACTATTAGAAGAATATTCTAATAATGATGAAGAAATATACAAGAAATTGCTAGGGATCAACCAAAAATATATATTTTGGGGGTCTAATACGCCTTCACGGCTGCTATGTACATACAGTTGGTCAAGAAACACTTTACACGCTACGAAAAATAAAAAATAGATTTTTTGACTTTAGATGCAAATATAAATATAAATATGTTGTTGTTTGTTTTGTTACCTACTTTTAGGTTTGTGAATTTCTTTTTAAAACTAAACTCAAAATTCATTATTAAAACGCTTAGCAAAAAAAAATCCTTTTTTTTTATAAATGTTTTTTTTTTTTAATTTGTATCTAAATAAAAAATTTTTATACCCTGATCCCATTAAAAATGGGAAATCAGGGTATAATGGTTTTGTGAAAAGTATGTAACAGGCAGAAGGAGGCGTGGCAGACCCCATAAAGTATTTATATTCTTGATCAGGGCGACGAGCTGAGTCGATATAGCCCTGTCCGTCCGTCCGTCCGTCCGTATGAGCACCTAGATCTCAGAAGATATAAAAGCTAGAGACTTCAACTTTTGTATGCATACTCATGTATACCATACGCAGTACAAGTTTTTCTTTTTTTTTCGATAACTCGTCCGATTACTTTTTTATCGCGAATAATCGATAAATTGATTTTGTTTATTCACCGTAATTTTAATACTTTTAGACCTAGAGACTTCAGATTTGGTGTGTTTATACATCTGATCAATACGCAAATTTTGCCTCTTACAGATTTTGGATACCACGCCCCCTTCGCCCCCAATTTGCAAAAAACGTATTTTAAGTACTAGAGACTTGCTTTGAAATGTATACACATTTGCACATTATGATCACGTTGTGAAAGTTTCATGAAGATAGTCCTACTACAGGAGAAATTATTCAGCAACAAAATTCTCATAAAATTGCCCACACTGCAGCGCAGCCCAAGCGCAGTCGCTGCTTACTGCGCAGCAGAGCACGTGCTAATGCGTGTGCGAATATCAGCTCTTTGTAGGGATCAGGGTATCTCCTAGTCGAGCAGTCTCGACTAGAGTTTTCTTACTTGTTTTAAGTACAGTTTGTCAAGAAGCACACTACGGAAAATAAACAAGTAAGAAAACTCTAGTCGAGACTGCTCGACTAGGAGATACCCTGATCCGTACAAGGCGCTAACATTCACGCATGCATAAGCACGCGCTCTGCTAACTGCGCAGTAAGCAGCGACTGCGTTTGAGCTGCACTGTAGTGTGGGAAATACTATGAGAATTTTGTTGCTGAATAATTTATCTTGTAGTAAGACTATCTTCATGAAACTTTCAGAACGTGATCGTGATGTGCAAATGTGTGTACATTCCAAAGCACAAGTCTTTAGTACTTAAAATACGTTTTTTGCAAATTGGGGCGAAGGGGGCGTGGTATCCAAAATCTGTAAAAGACAAAATTTGCGTATTGATCAGATGTATATACACACCAAATCTGAAGTCTCCAGGTCTAAAAGTATTAAAATTACGGTGAATAAGCAAAATCAATTTATCGATTATTCGCGATAAAAAAATAATCGGTAGAGTTATCGAAAAAAAAGATAAACTTGTACTGCGTATGGTATACATGAGTATGCATACAAAATTTGAAGTCTCTAGCTCTTATATCTTCTGAGATCTAGGTGTTCATACGGACGGACGGACGGACGGACAGACGGACAGGGCTATATCGACTCAGCTCGTCGCCCTGATCAAGAATATATATACTTTATGGGGTCTGCCACGCCTCCTTCTGCCTGTTACATACTTTTCACAATACCATTATACCTGATTTCCCATTTTTAATGGCATCAGGGTATAAAGAGTAGGCATGCAGTAAAGTCTGGACTGTACTATGGTTAGTGCAATAATCTTTTAATATAAATACTAAGTAGTGCAAGGATAGAATGTACAGGCATGCAGTAAAGTCTGGCCTGTACTATGGTTAGTGCAATAATCTTTTAATAGAAATACTAAGTAGTGCAAGGATAGAATGTACAGGCATGCAGTAAAGTCTGGCCTGTACTATGGTTAGTGCAATCATCTATTAATATAAATACTAAGTAGTGTAAGGATAGAATGTACATATACTAGAAAACAGATGAAACTATTTACTTATTCCAAATTCTAGGCCCCTAGGTCGAAAATATTATTATTAATACTTCGAATACTTTGAATAGATTGCAAGCCCTTTTATATACTCTTGGATAAGGAACAATTCCATTATTTATTATTACTTGTTAGATTTTCACTGTCTAAAATGCCGTAAGACTACTAATTGGAGACATTTAACATATAATTGTTTTCATATGAGTTTCTGATATATTTTTAATTTGTAGCTTTAAATGGACTTGTTTATTTCTTTTGCAGTAAAAATTTGGTATTTGTTTTACGTACCGATCATAACTCGGGCTGGTACTGCATTCCACTCTAGCCAAAATGTGATAAACGACGAGGTGACCAATATAATGCCAGGTATGAAAACGGTTGTAAAATAATATGCACGATCACGGGTAAATGTCATTTCGACTTGCAGGCAACTGTAATTTCCTTAAAGTACAATGCCAAAATCATTGAATTTGGGCCACACAATAAAAATAATACACAATTTTAAAAGTCTATTGATGCAGACGAATAAAAAACCAGAGGCAGAGCCACAGCCAGTATATATACAGATCAATACAGATGTTACCTCTCCTATCATAGGTCTAAATATTTTCATTTTAAGTTGTACTTCCATGGAGAAGAAAAACTTAATAAAAACAAAATAAAAATAAAAAATATTTGTCTAAGCTTTCTGATGGATACGGTTTTGGTTGGCTTTGTATATAGACCATTGCTAGTATATATATATATATAATTTAGAAACCATGCTCAAGATCCATAAAGCAATATTTTGTTAGGGGAAGTGCCACATACTTTTTTGCAATGTCAACGCTTGAAGTAAATGCTTTCAAATTAAATAAAATATTTTCTTTATATTTGTGTCTTCAAATGCGAACTACTTCAAAAAGCAGCGAGGTAATTTACAGGTTGTCGCTTAATCAAAATTAAATTATGATTGTAAATTGCATATGAAAAGGACAGTAAAATTTTTGTAAGTCTATCGCTACAAAAGCGAAAAAATTAAATTTAAAACGATTAAAATTTGTTTACTTTTTTGTGGACAAAGCAAAGACAAATTTAAATAAAGTAAATATATTTTTTGGTAGCTTATTTGGTATTTTTTTTACACTTGTACTTTATTATATAGTATTCGTTACCTATCATTGATCTAGCAGGCACTGCATTCCATTCTAGCCAGAAAGTAATAAAAGATGACGTCACCAATATAATGCCAGGTATAAAAACGGTGGTAAAATAGAACGCACGATCTCTCGTAAAGATTAAATCGACCCTAAGGCAGCTGTAGTTCCCTATTCAATTTTGATAACATTTATTGTTAATGATTTTTTAGTAGTAAGAGGCAGACAAATATTTTTGTATAATATAACAAATATTTATTTTATTTTTATTATATTTTTTATTAGAAGTAGACAAAGATTAGACCATTAAGTATTCAAAACAATGTTGTTAATAATATATTGTTTAATATTCAAGAAGAAACTTAAGTCATTGCTTCAAACGCTAATTCCCATCAAAAACAATTTAAATAAAATACTAATAAAGTAACCATGACTTTTTAAAAATATCTATCCTGTGGATAAGCACATCGATTTGATGGCCATGGGTTAACTTACCTCGCCAACTATTTTGATCACAGGCCGTTGTTTGATTTTTAATCAAATATGCATTTAATGTTGTCAACGATGGGCTTTTACGTAATGTGTCCTCATCATTTTTCCAAACATATTTGATTTGTGCTTCCTCGTAAGAAACTGGCCAGTACGTAAAGATACGACATAAAGGAAGATAATCAGAAAAGCAGTTAGTATTTTAAAATATTGGACCAATATTTTTACGAAAGTTTTTATACCCTCATCCCATTAAAAATGGGAAATGAGGGTATAATGGTTTCATGAAAAGTATGTAACAGGCAGACGGAAGCATCACATACGCCATAAAGTATATATATTCTTGATCAGGGCGGCTGAGTCGATATAGCCCTGTCCATCTGTCCGTCCGTCCGTCCGTATGAACGCCTAGATCTCAGAAGATATAAGAGCTAGAGACTTAAAATTTTATATGCATACTCGTGTGTATCATACCACTAACCATAGAACACATAGACTGGACAGGCTGAAGAAAGATTTTGTCCAACTTTTTTTTGGGCCAGGCAACCCCACACAACTTCGTATTCGCTCGGCTCTTTACTTTTAGGTTCGCCGTACGAAAATTCACGACAGCACAATCACTTCGCTTCAAGCGCTCGACCGAGAAGGTCGACATTTGAAATAAAGTGACACTATGCTCAATTTTTATACCCTGATCCCATTAAAAATGGGAAATCAGGGTATAATGGTTTTGTGAAAAGTATGTAACAGGCAGAAGGAGGCGTGGCAGACCCCATAAAGTATATATATTCTTGATCAGGGCGACGAGCTGAGTCGATATAGCCCTGTCCGTCTGTCCGTCCGTCCGTCCGTCCGTCCGTCCGTCCGTCCGTCCGTCCGTCCGTATGAACGCCTAGATCTCAGAAGATATAAGAGCTAGAGACTTCAAATTTTGTATGCATACTCATGTATACCATACGCAGTACAAGTTTATCTTTTTTTTTCGATAACTCGTCCGATTACTTTTTTATCGCGAATAATCGATAAATTGATTTTGTTTATTCACCGTAATTTCAATACTTTTAGACCTGGAGACTTCAGATTTGGTGTGTATATACATCTGATCAATACGCAGATTTTGTTATTTACAGATTTTGGATACCACGCCCCCTTCGCCCCCAATTTGCAAAAAACGTATTTTAAGTACTAGAGACTTGTGCTTTGGAATGTACACACATTTGCACATTGTGATCACATTCTGAAAGTTTCATGAAGATAGTCCTCTTACAGGAGAAATTATTCAGCAGCAAAATTCTCATAGTATTGCCCACACTGCAGCGCAGCCCAAGCGCAGTCGCTGCTTACTGCGCAGTTAGCAGAGCACGTGCTTATGCGTGCGTGAATATCAGCTCCTTGTAGGGATCAGGGTATCTCCTAGTCGAGCAGTCTCGACTAGAGCTTCCTTACTTGTTTTTTTTGCTCTCTCTCTCTCTCTCTGTGCTCTCTGCTCTCTCAAATATGTATATGTATGCATGCATGTAAGTACTAGCAGCAGTTCCCAAAAATTGAAATTTCTTCGCAGCTAGACCCCTTGTGTTCCCTTCTGAGTGAAGAGTATACCGAACTCTTCAAATCGTTTGCCATGCTCATGCAAAATTGCATTTGGTAGATCTTGTGAACTGCACACACCTACATACATGCGTTTGATTGCATGTACGCATGAGACGCGATGCTCATAAGTGTATGCATGGGAAATGAACATTGGCGTGTGCCTACCACAACTTAGAATTGTGTGAACGACTTTGGGTTCGATTAGTTGAGTCGCTTTTATATTTATACCCTGATCCCATTAAAAATGGGAAATCAGGGTATAATGGTTTTGTGAAAAGTATGTAACAGGCAGAAGGAGGCGTGGCAGACTCCATAAAGTATATATATTCTTGATCAGGGCGACGAGCTGAGTCGATATAGCCCTGTCCGTCTGTCCGTCCGTCCGTCCGTCCGTCCGTCCGTCCGTCCGTCCGTCCGTATGAACGCCTAGATCTCAGAAGATATAAGAGCTAGAGACTTCAAATTTTGTATGCATACTCATGTATACCATACGCAGTACAAGTTTATCTTTTTTTTTCGATAACTCATCCGATTACTTTTTTATCGCGAATAATCGATAAATTGATTTTGTTTATTCACCGTAATTTCAATACTTTTAAACCTGGAGACTTCAAATTTGGTGTGTGTATACATCTGATCAATACGCAGATTTTGTCATTTACAGATTTTGGATACCACGCCCCCTTCGCCCCCAATTTGCAAAAAACGTATTTTAAGTACTAGAGACTTGTGCTTTGGAATGTACACACATTTGCATATTATGATCACGTTCTGAAAGTTTCATGAAGATAGTCCTACTACAGGAGAAATTATTCAGCAACAAAATTCTTATAGTATTGCCCACACTGCAGCGCAGCCCAAGCGCAGTCGCTGCTTACTGCGCAGTTAGCAGAGCGCGTGCTTATGCGTGCGTGAATATCAGCTCTTTGTAGGGATCAGGGTATCTTCTAGTCGAGCACTCTCGACTATAGCTTCCTTACTTGTTAAGTACCTGATTTTGTTTGAATGATCGTGGGTTTGCCTATCAGAATGATTTAATAAATTTATTGATTCATATGTAATATTGTGGAATCATTTTAGCTTTACTTAAATTACTATGTAGTTAGTATGATCCATTTGACCATCTTTTTAAAAGGATCAAATTGAACTGTATCTGTATGCACAAGTGCACGGGTTCGGAAATCGCATCCCATTTTGCCCACTGGGCTCAATCAAGTATTACATTTAAAACAAGTAAGGAAGCTCTAGTCGAGACTGCTCGACTAGGAGATACCCTGATCCCTACAAGGAGCTGATATTCACGCACGCATAAGCACGTGCTCTGCTAACTGCGCAGTAAGCAGCGACTGCGCTTGGGCTGCGCTGCAGTGTGGGCAATACTATGAGAATTTTGTTGCTGAATAATTTCTCCTGTAAGAGGACTATCTTCATGAAACTTTCAGAATGTGATCACAATGTGCAAATGTGTGTACATTCCAAAGCACAAGTCTCTAGTACTTAAAATACGTTTTTTGCAAATTGGGGGCGAAGGGGGCGTGGTATCCAAAATCTGTAAATAACAACATCTGCGTATTGATCAGATGTATATACACACCAAATCTGAAGTCTCCAGGTCTAAAAGTATTGAAATTACGGTGAATAAACAAAATCAATTTATCGATTATTCGCGATAAAAAAGTAATCGGACGAGTTATCGAAAAAAAAAAGATAAACTTGTACTGCGTATGGTATACATGAGTATGCATAAAAAATTTGAAGTCTCTAGCTCTTATATCTTCTGAGATCTAGGCGTTCATACGGACGGACGGACGGACGGACGGACGGACGGACGGACGGACGGACGGACGGACGGACGGACGGACGGACGGACAGACGAACAGGGCTATATCGACTCAGCTCGTCGCCCTGATCAAGAATATATATACTTTATGGGGTCTGCCACGCCTCCTTCTGCCTGTTACATACTTTTCACAAAACCATTATACCCTGATTTCCCATTTTTAATGGGATCAGGGTATAAAAAGTGCATGTGTTCTATGGTTAGTGATCATACGTGTTCGGAGATCGCATCCCATTTTGCCCACTGGGCTCAATCAAGTATTACATTAAAAAAAAAAAAATTCATGTGTTCTATGGTTAGTGATCATACGTAGTACAAGTTTATCATATTTTTTCGATAACTCATTCGATTTCGATAATTGTTAAATTGATTTTGTTTATTCAGCGTAACTTAAAGACTCTTAGACTACAGATTTACTGTGTATATACCCCTGGTCAATAGAAGGATTTTGTAATTTATAGATTTCGGATACCATGCCCCTTCACTCTCAAATTTGCAAAAAACATATTATGATCACGTTCTGAAAGTTTCATGAAGATAGTCCCGACACAAGGGAAATTATTCAACAAATAAATTCTCATGTTATTGTCCACACTGAAGCCCAAGCGCGTGCTTATTTACATATGTGTGTGAATTTACATATGTGTGCATGTGCTTTGTATGCATGTATAAAAGAAGTGCAGAATGATTGGAATATCAGTTCTTTATAGGGTTCAGAGTATCTTCTAGTCGAGCAGTCTCGACTGGAATGAATGGAATGAATATGTATTTTCCTGACGTTAATCATTAACCTTCTAACCTAATCGAGCTTCTGAATTATGGGGTCATATAATAGTTGGATATTATGATATGTTTTAAGTTTTACTTATTGGAACGCCGTATTAGTTTGAAATGCCACTATATTATATTACTATACTATATTATATTACATTCAATTGGTTAGAATAAAACTCATACTTACTGCTTTCCATTGAGAACGAACATTTTGGATCATCGAATGGGAATATATGCAGACTTCCCTGACACGACAATATCAAGTGTCTTCTGTAATATTTAAAGGAAATGAAATTTAATTTAATTTTAAAAATAATATATGTTTTTTTAATATTTTATATTATTAAATATAACAAAACATTCTTATAATTGTATATACCCTACTTATATTAATACAAAATAGTTAAACATAATAACATATATATTTTGTAATTTCTGTTATTATTCGACTTGGTAAAGCATTTGATGAAAACAAGTAAGAACGTTATAGTCGAACGATACCGACTGAAGAATACTCATTCACATGCGATTTTCTGATTTGCGGCATCCTACTTAGTATATATATATATATATATATATATATATAATAGAGGATGCTAGCCGCAATATAGTCGATAAGTTTTGAATTTCTTGCTTTAATACTGTAAAAAAGACAGTTTTTCGATTTACAACGCCCCCATTGAGCGTAGACACATAATTTTAGTTTAAGTAGTGTAGCGCTCGCCCACGCTCCAAGTATTTGAAAATTACTGAGTATTTTTCGATATGCCGCGCAGAAAACCAATATACTAATTTCACTTTCGTGAATGAGTATACAAAATCAACAAAACAATATTAGGCTATAAAAATGAAATAAATGCAAATTGCATATATACAGGGGCGTGGTATCCAAAATCGGCTAGTTAAAAAATCATTGTATACATAAAATGTATACATATACATATATTTTATGTATACAATGATTTTTTAACTAGCAGATTTTGGATACCACGCCCCTTCACCCACAATTTGTAAGAAACGTATTTCTAGTACTTGAGACGTGTGCTTTGAAATATACACACATTTTAGTGTAATTCTGAATGATAGATGAAGATAGTCCCACTACAAGACGATTTATTCAAAATATTATTTCGCATAATATATCCCATATTTCAGCCCAATCGCAGTCGCTGCTAACTGCGCGTGCTTATGCGGGGGATGCAAGTGTATGTATGTGTGCATGTCTTTTTGTAGGTGTGCATAAAAGAATCGTACAATGATAGGAATATCAGCTCTTTGCAATATTCAGGGGTTCCCTAGTCGAGCAGTCTCGATTAGAGCACTCTTACTTGTTATACCTTAAAACCATTAGAAATGGGAACAAGGTAAAGGTTTTGTTAAATGTATGTAACAGGCAGAAGGAGGAGTGGAAAGTATATATATTCTTGATCAGGGCGAAGGGATGAGTCAATTTAGCCTTGTCTGTCTGTTTGTCTGTCCGTCCGTCTATCCATCTGTCAGAATGTCAGAGGATATAAGATATAGAGAGTTTATTTCAAAAATCGAAAACTACTTCCGGTTACAAAAGTTACCGATTAAAACTTCATCGAAAAGCAGTTAAATTAGTCAAATTATATCTTCTATCCTTAAAGCTTGAGTCTCCAAAATTATAGCATAGATTTGTGTCTATTTTATAGAATTTTTGGTAATTAATCCGGGGAGCTAGTAACGACGAGAGTGCGCACCTCTAAACCGTTTACCATTTACTATACTTCGTATACGACAATTTGCAACAATTATTATATAAAATATAGATAAAAGATTTAAACAAAATGTTATATATACTAACAAAGCAAACAAACAAAAAGTATAAAGAGATAGAGAGAAAAATAGAAAGAATTGGGAAACTACAAACTATGGGACTAGTCATTTCATTCCTGGGTATTGCGAGTTATTTGCATAAGATAATCTGAAAGCAAAGAGAGAGAGAGTTCAGAGCGGAACACATGATACCCTTTATATTTAAATTTAAAACGTGAAACTTGCTCTGCAAAATATAATCGGATGAGCAGAAAGACGAATACAGGTACGTTATAAAGCCAAGAACACCTTTGGCTAATTTATAAGTCAAAAAAAAAAATCCCAGATCTTTAAGTGTGGTTTATTTGAAATGGGCGATATACGACAGAGAGGGAAGCACACATCTAGAATAGAGTTTAAGTTATTATAAAAACACGATGCTGCCAAATTAATATCAACAAAAGAGACCAGTCTGTTGAATTAATTAATTCGTTAAGCAAAAGAAAATTGCATTTACGATAACAGCGACTTAGTTTAGAAGGCAGAGGAGTATTAGTTTGAGGATTATCAACAGATAATAAGACCTCTAAAGTGGGGTGATGTATATCCTCAGGTAAGAAGAAAGGAGTTGATCTCACGACATTGATGATGTAATCATAATTAATGAACGCAAGATCTAGTGTGCGATTCAGATGTTTAGAAATAGAGTTCATATGAAACATAGACAGATTAAACAATTCATTAAAAAGATAGTGATCGGAAAAAAGTGATTTACATTACAAGTTGAGGACCAAGAAGTGTTAGAAATATTAAAATCACCCAATACAAGAAGCACATCTATCTTTTACATGTTTATAAATTTCTTTCATACAAGTCATATGTTGAGCATAAACTTCTACATCAGAAGAGGGAGGGATATAAGAACATGTGTTGAACAATGAGCACGATGGAAAAGTTAATTTAACCCCAATAATCTCCGCATCATGAAGGGTCGAAGGATTTAACAGCAATTACTCATCAAGCACATTTTGGTAGATCAAGGACAGCTGAGAAGAAGATTGTGTGATATTTAGTTTTTATACCCTGATCCCATTAAAAATGGGAAATCAGGGTTTAATGGTTTTGAAAGTATGAAAAGTATGTAACAGACAGAAGGAAGCATCGCAGACCCCATAAAGTATATATTTTTATACCCTGATCCCATTAAAAATGGGAAATCAGGGTATAATGGTTTTGTGAAAAGTATGTAACAGGCAGAAGGAGGCGTGGCAGACCCCATAAAGTATATATATTCTTGATCAGGGCGGCTCAGTCGATGTAGCCCTGTCCATCTGTTCGTCCGTCCGTCCGTATGAACGCCTAGATCTCAGAAGATATAAGAGCTAGAGAATTTTGTATGCATACTCGTGTGTATTATACGCAGTACAAGTATATCATCTTTTTTCCATAACTCATCCGATTTATTTTTTATCGAAAATAATCGATACATTGATATTGTTTATTCAGCTGAATTTGAACACTTTTAGACCTGGAGTTATCAGATTTATTGTGTACATAGATCTGATCAATACGCAGATTTTGTGATTTAACAGATTTTCGATTCCACGCCCCCTTCGTCACCAATTTGCAAAAAACGTATTTAAAGTACGAGAGACTTGTGCTTTGGAATATACACACATTTGAACATTATGATCACGTTCTAAAAGTTTCATGAAGATTGTCCCACTACGAAAGAAATTATTTAGCATCAAAATTCTCATAGTACTGCTCACACTGCAGCGCAGCCCAAGCTCAGTCGTTGCCTCCCCCTTTCTGCCTGTTACATATATTTCAACAAAACCGTTATACCGTGACTTTCCATTTTCAATGGAATCAGGGTAGAAATATATTACAAATACTTTCAGCTTCTTTTCTTTTCCATATTGGTCTTATTATTATAAGCAGCAGAATATTTTTCACGCTAATTTATTTACTTGAAAGTTTTTACAGATCAGCTGACTTTAAGGCGTTGCTACAATGAAAGAATTGACACCTGGTACAGACAACATTTTCCCCCTTTAACTAGAGTGTTAACAATTAAGAAATAATAATAATTTCTTAATATTTCATCATAAATTTCTGGACTTTATGCCACCTATCAGGAAAAATTGCCCATAGTGGAGCGCAAGCATACAAATTTTACAGTTTCGGTACCTTTCGCTCGTTTTAAGAACTGGCCAAAACTTATGTGTCTACGCCCGAATTAATCGATAATTTGATTTTTTTTATTCAGTGTAATTTTAATAATTTTAAACCTGAAGACTTCAGATTAACTGTGAATAACATCTGGTCAATACGAAGATTTTGTAATTTACAGATTTTGGATACCACGCCCCCACTCGCCCCCTATTTGTAAAACAAAATATTTTGAGTACTAGAGACTTGTCCTTTAGAATATACAGATATTTCAACATTATGATCACGTTCTAAAAGTTATATACATATGCATGTATCCACATACATGATTAATCATGTGCTGTGGTAATCGTGCAGTTACTTATGCTGCAGTGTGGGCAGTGTGTGAGAACTTATATGTTGAATAAATTCTATTGTTCAGGCAGAATTTTCTTCATATTTGCAAAAGCCCAAGTCTCTAGTATTTAAAAAAAAATCTTAAATCTGGTATCTAAAATCCTTATATTTGCCAAATGCATATACGCAGTAAATCTGAAGCCTATGAAATACAAAATTTTAAATATAGATTAACGTGGAGATTAGAATTTGGTTGTAACCTACTTCCACCCTCAAGTTTACCTCTTGCCAGCAAATTTGCAAAAGACGTAGTGTACTGCATCACTTACTCGCTTATATGTGCGTACGTACTTGGGTATGTACATGTTTTTATATGAACAGAAAAGAAAAATATTATTAAAATATCAGTTGCTCGAAGGGTTCAGGAGATCTCGTCTATAGTGTTAGTTGCGTGTCATATGGTCCTACCAGCTGAGACATATATATTCATTTACGGTCTTTCGACCCAGAGGAAGTATATTCATAAAATTTCGATCTAAAGCACAAGTCTACTAAATGTTTTTGATTAGTGGTAAAGTTTTTTAAAAAGTTCTTTGGCTTACCAACCTTCAGACTAACTACAGAAGTAAAAGACAATACAGTTCGAGTAGTAACAACAAAAATAAGTATAGGTTAAGGCAAAAGGTCAATAAACAAGAATTATGCGAACTGAAACTATTAAACGTATGTTAATTAATGCTAGCATGTCTTTATGTAGGTTCTGGCCACCTGAATAGCGATCAAAATTTTAAATGTATTATTGATTGAGCTAAGATCTCAGTTAATATGCCCGAATCGTTGATCAGTGTTAACATGTTTAGCTAAATTCGCTTCAATTGTAATCTGCCTACCGCTGAATTGGCCCTGTCCGTCTGTCTGCCCGTCCGTCTGTCCCTATGTATGAACGCGTCGATCTCAGAACATATGAGCTAGAGACTTCAATTTTGTTTAAAAATGTCCGCGCATATCAAGTTTATCTCTAAAAACGATGACTCATCACGTTATTTTGTTATCGGTTAAAAAGCTTATCGAAAATCAGTTAATAAACAAGTAAGAAAGCTCTAGTCGAGACTGCTCGAATAGGAGATACCCTGATCCCTACAAAGAGCTGATATTCATGCACGCATATGCACACTTTCCTAACTGCGCAGTAAGTAGCGAGTGTGCTTGGGCTACGCTGCAGTGTGGCCAATACTATGAGAATTTTGTTACTGAATAATTTCTCTTGTAGTGGGACTATCTTTATAAAACTCCCAGAACGTGAATGTGCAAATGTGTATACATTCCAAAGCACAAAATCGTGCGTATTGAGCAAATGTATGTACACACAAAATCTGAAGTCTTTAGGTCTAAAAGTATTCAAATTATGCTGAATAAACGAAATACATTTCTCGATTATTTTCGATAAAAAAGTAATCGGACGAGTTATAGAAAAAATATTAAATATCGTGATTATAATATTGAATTGTGTCAAAGCACAAGTCTCTAGTATTTGAAATACGCCTTTTACAAATGTATAGGTGAGGAGTTGGATATAAGAATGGGGGGTGAATTAGTTTAAGTTATTATAAAAACACGATGCTGCCAAATTAATATCAACAAAAGAGACCAGTCTGTTGAATTAATTAATTCGTTAAGCAAAACAAAATTGCATTTACGATAACAGCGACTTAGTTTAGAAGGCAGAGGAGTATTAGTTTGAGGATTATCAACATATAATAAGACCTCTAAAGTGGGGTGATGTATATCCTCAGGTAAGAAGAAAGGAGTTGATCTCACGACATTGATGATGTAATCATAATTAATGAACGCAAGATCTAGTGTGCGATTCAGATGTTTAGAAATAGAGTTCATATGAAACATAGACAGATTAAACAATTCATTAAAAAGATAGTGATCGGAAAAAAGTGATTTACATTACAAGTTGAGGACCAAGAAGTGTTAGAAATATTAAAATCACCCAATACAAGAAGCACATCTATCTTTTACATGTTTATAAATTTCTTTCATACAAGTCATATGTTGAGCATAAACTTCTACATCAGAAGAGGGAGGGATATAAGAACATGTGTTGAACAATGAGCACGATGGAAAAGTTAATTTAACCCCAATAATCTCCGCATCATGAAGGGTCGAAGGATTTAACAGCAATTACTCATCAAGCACATTTTGGTAGATCAAGGACAGCTGAGAAGAAGATTGTGTGATATTTAGTTTTTATACCCTGATCCCATTAAAAATGGGAAATCAGGGTTTAATGGTTTTGAAAGTATGAAAAGTATGTAACAGACAGAAGGAAGCATCGCAGACCCCATAAAGTATATATTTTTATACCCTGATCCCATTAAAAATGGGAAATCAGGGTATAATGGTTTTGTGAAAAGTATGTAACAGGCAGAAGGAGGCGTGGCAGACCCCATAAAGTATATATATTCTTGATCAGGGCGGCTCAGTCGATGTAGCCCTGTCCATCTGTTCGTCCGTCCGTCCGTATGAACGCCTAGATCTCAGAAGATATAAGAGCTAGAGAATTTTGTATGCATACTCGTGTGTATTATACGCAGTACAAGTATATCATCTTTTTTCCATAACTCATCCGATTTATTTTTTATCGAAAATAATCGATAAATTGATATTGTTTATTCAGCTGAATTTGAACACTTTTAGACCTGGAGTTATAAGATTTATTGTGTACATAGATCTGATCAATACGCAGATTTTGTGATTTAACAGATTTTCGATTCCACGCCCCCTTCGTCACCAATTTGCAAAAAACGTATTTAAAGTACGAGAGACTTGTGCTTTGGAATATACACACATTTGAACATTATGATCACGTTCTAAAAGTTTCATGAAGATTGTCCCACTACGAAAGAAATTATTTAGCATCAAAATTCTCATAGTACTGCTCACACTGCAGCGCAGCCCAAGCTCAGTCGTTGCCTCCCCCTTTCTGCCTGTTACATATATTTCAACAAAACCGTTATACCGTGACTTTCCATTTTCAATGGAATCAGGGTAGAAATATATTACAAATACTTTCAGCTTCTTTTCTTTTCCATATTGGTCTTATTATTATAAGCAGCAGAATATTTTTCACGCTAATTTATTTACTTGAAAGTTTTTACAGATCAGCTGACTTTAAGGCGTTGCTACAATGAAAGAATTGACACCTGGTACAGACAACATTTTCCCCCTTTAACTAGAGTGTTAACAATTAAGAAATAATAATAATTTCTTAATATTTCATCATAAATTTCTGGACTTTATGCCACCTATCAGGAAAAATTGCCCATAGTGGAGCGCAAGCATACAAATTTTACAGTTTCGGTACCTTTCGCTCGTTTTAAGAACTGGCCAAAACTTATGTGTCTACGCCCGAATTAATCGATAATTTGATTTTTTTTATTCAGTGTAATTTTAATAATTTTAAACCTGAAGATTTCAGATTAACTGTGAATAACATCTGGTCAATATGAAGATTTTGTAATTTACAGATTTTGGATACCACGCCCCCACTCGCCCCCTATTTGTAAAACAAAATATTTTGAGTACTAGAGACTTGTCCTTTAGAATATACAGATATTTGAACATTATGATCACGTTCTAAAAGTTATATACATATGCATGTATCCACATACATGATTAATCATGTGCTGTGGTAATCGTGCAGTTACTTATGCTGGAGTGTGGGCAGTGTGTGAGAACTTATATGTTGAATAAATTCTATTGTTCAGGCAGAATTTTCTTCATATTTGCAAAAGCCCAAGTCTCTAGTATTTAAAAAAAAATCTTAAATCTGGTATCTAAAATCCTTATATTTGCCAAATGCATATACGCAGTAAATCTGAAGCCTATGAAATACAAAATTTTAAATATAGATTAACGTGGAGATTAGAATTTGGTTGTAACCTACTTCCACCCTCAAGTTTACCTCTTGCCAGCAAATTTGCAAAAGACGTAGTGTACTGCATCACTTACTCGCTTATATGTGCGTACGTACTTGGGTATGTACATGTTTTTATATGAACAGAAAAGAAAAATATTATTAAAATATCAGTTGCTCGAAGGGTTCAGGAGATCTCGTCTATAGTGTTAGTTGCGTGTCATATGGTCCTACCAGCTGAGACATATATATTCATTTACGGTCTTTCGACCCAGAGGAAGTATATTCATAAAATTTCGATCTAAAGCACAAGTCTACTAAATGTTTTTGATTAGTGGTAAAGTTTTTTAAAAAGTTCTTTGGCTTACCAACCTTCAGACTAACTACAGAAGTAAAAGACAATACAGTTCGAGTAGTAACAACAAAAATAAGTATAGGTTAAGGCAAAAGGTCAATAAACAAGAATTATGCGAACTGAAACTATTAAACGTATGTTAATTAATGCTAGCATGTCTTTATGTAGGTTCTGGCCACCTGAATAGCGATCAAAATTTTAAATGTATTATTGATTGAGCTAAGATCCCAGTTAATATGCCCGAATCGTTGATCAGTGTTAACATGTTTAGCTAAATTCGCTTCAATTGTAATCTGCCTACCGCTGAATTGGCCCTGTCCGTCTGTCTGCCCGTCCGTCTGTCCCTATGTATGAACGCGTCGATCTCAGAACATATGAGCTAGAGACTTCAATTTTGTTTAAAAATGTCCGCGCATATCAAGTTTATCTCTAAAAACGATGACTCATCACGTTATTTTGTTATCGGTTAAAAAGCTTATCGAAAATCAGTTAATAAACAAGTAAGAAAGCTCTAGTCGAGACTGCTCGAATAGGAGATACCCTGATCCCTACAAAGAGCTGATATTCATGCACGCATATGCACACTTTCCTAACTGCGCAGTAAGTAGCGAGTGTGCTTGGGCTACGCTGCAGTGTGGCCAATACTATGAGAATTTTGTTACTGAATAATTTCTCTTGTAGTGGGACTATCTTTATAAAACTCCCAGAACGTGAATGTGCAAATGTGTATACATTCCAAAGCACAAAATCGTGCGTATTGAGCAAATGTATGTACACACAAAATCTGAAGTCTTTAGGTCTAAAAGTATTCAAATTATGCTGAATAAACGAAATACATTTCTCGATTATTTTCGATAAAAAAGTAATCGGACGAGTTATAGAAAAAATATTAAATATCGTGATTATAATATTGAAGTGCATATATTTGTCAAAGCACAAGTCTCTAGTATTTGAAATACGCCTTTTACAAATGTATAGGTGAGGAGTTGGATATAAGAATGGGGGGTGAATTAGAGCAAAAATGGAAATCCTATAAAAATAGTCTTAATCTATTTAACAAATTTGGAGACTCTAGCGTTAAAGATGTAGGAGATATAATTGTATAACTGATTTTTTATAGAAAAATAACGGGATAAGTTATCGAGATCGACGCGTTCATACATACGGACAGACGGACAGGGCCAAATCGACTCAGCTTGTCGCCCTGATCAAAAATATATATTTTATGGGGTCTGCGATGCTCCTTCTGCCTGTTACATACTTTTCACAAAACCATTATACCCTGATTTCCCATTTTCAATGGGCTCAGGGTATAAAAATCCTTTTTACTTTATTACTTCAATCACTGCTTTGAATTTATATTTTGCATTATTTCTAACTTATTGGGGAAATATCATATTTATACAGTTTCATTTAAATATATTAAATTATTGAGTTTTTAATATAAGAACCGAGTTCAATTGTTTCCGTTTATGTAGCTAGGCAACGCAACACTATAAAACATTAAAGTCAAGTGTGAAATTATTCAAATTGATTTAACACACCTCATTGCGTATGTAATGGTCCCGTTTCGAAATATTCTTAAAGCGAAATGCATTGGTATGATGGGATCCTTAAAATCACCATGCATAATGAAATATGTGTCGGGCGTCCAGATACTATCATGATGATGCAAAGCATTTAAGAAATCGTAATGCGACTTATTGCCATATTGCAGACGCGGATCGTTCCATTGCTGATTCAATAGAAACTCCACTTCATATTTCTGCAAACAAAATTTAATTTTAGTATTACATAATGTATATAGTATCTAACTGCTTACCAAGCTGCTCTCATCTGGTGACGCCAAGCTTAAAAGCAATACATTAACATTAACCGTCAACGTACCTATATCAATATAAAAAAATTAAAGTTAGTTGCAACAATAATACAAGTTAGTTAAAGACTTATTTAAGGCTTTATGTACAATATATAATATTTCTGTATAGTATTAAAAGAATAAATTAAATTACATTTTTGAATCTCACAATCAAAAAACAGAATTTCTACAAATACCAGAAAAATGAAATATAGGAGGCTTACTAATATGGTGACAATATAAAAAAACTAATTTGTGATCTGCTTCGTATAAAATGTTTATTGGACAAATGTATTTTCACCAACCGCGATTATGTGTTCTGCGCTCATTCTGATTTGTAGCCATATCGGGTGATTGCAAGCCACAGCAAAAGTCCTCATCTGTAAGATTTAATTAATATGTAAACGTAATGTATGTAATTCCTATTTAATACATCGTCCTTATATGAAAAACAGCTGCTGTGATCCACCGACTATTATTTATTTACAGTAAAATATTATTATGAAAGTTATGTATGACTAGAAGACATCCTGAACAAAATACAATATATGCAATTGCAGAAATTTGTTTGACCGTCGGTCGGCTCGCGCGTATGTATGCAAAGTGACTCCAACGTCAAATCGAACAAGACTTTTTATTTCAATGTGTTTTTATACCCGGATCCCATTAAAAATGGGAAATCAGGGTATAATGGTTTTGTGAAAAGTATGTAACAGGCAGGAGGAGGCGTGGCACACCCTACAACACACATTTTGCACATTGTGATCATGTTCTGAAAGTTTCATGAAGAAACGCTGCTTACTGCGCAGTTAGCAGAGCGCGCGCTTATGCGTGCGTGAATATCAGCTCTTTGTAGGGATCAGGGTATCTCCTAGTCGAGCAGTCTCGACTAGAGCTTCCTTACTTGTTTCTTTTGTAGTGAGTTACTTATTTTAAGTTTTCTGTTATGCCTTAGCTTTCTAAGACAGAAATTTAGTTTTTTTAATTTCAAACATCTACAACAAGTAAGAACGCTCTAGTCGAGACTGCTCGACTACGAAATCCGCTGAACCCTTCGAGGAACTGATATTTCAACAATTCTTCGCGTCTTTTTGCTTACACAAGAAACACAAACACACATAGGCACGTACGCATAAACACGCGTGGGCTGCAGTGTAGGCTTACTATGGGATCTTAATTGCTTAATAACTTTTCTTGTTGATGTATTATCTTCCTGAAACTTTCAAATCATGATTATTATCTTGAAGTGCATGTATTTCCAAAGCACAAGTCTCTAGTATTTGAAATAGGCCTTTTTATACCCTGATCCCATTAAAAATGGAAAATCAGGGTATAATGGTTTTGTGAAAAGTATGTAACAGGCAGAAGGAGGCGTGGCAGACCCCATAAAGTATATATATTCTTGATCAGGGCGACGAGCTGAGTCGATATAGCCCTGTCCGTCTGTCCGTCCGTCCGTCCGTATGAACGCCTAGATCTCAGAAGATATAAGAGCTAGAGACTTCAAATTTTGTATGCATACTCATGTATACCATACGCAGTACAAGTTTATCTTTCGATAAGTCGTCCGATTACTTTTTTATAGCGAATAATCGATAAGTTCATTTTGTTTATTCACCGTAATTTTAATTCTTTTAGACCTGGAGACTTCAGATTTGGTGGTTTAGAAGCAAGGATTTTACATTGGGAAGAGAGAGCTATAAGTGAAAAACGTGATGATATTTCTTATAATGTAAACATAGTACATGAAACGCACTATGCAAGGAATAATCCGTAGTACAACACGGAAGGTAGAGAGGACGATAGTGTCTAGTTGATCGGGACGGAGCCGAAAAATTAAGACGCATCAACAATGAGGAGGAATCAATATTACCGTTAATCAATTTATGCAGGAAAACAATTCCCAAAATTGTTCTGCGATTGATCAACGATGGAAGATCAATAAGTTGAAGCCTACTAAGGTAAGACGGTAATCGTAAGTTACTGTCCCAATAAAGATCCCTTAAAGCAAAGAGAAGAAACTGTTTCTGGACCGATTCAATGCAATCCTGATACAGTTTATGTTGAGGAGACCATACAACTGAGCAATACCCAAGGATAGGACGCACAAGCGAAATAAATAGTTGCCTGGTAGTAAAAGGATCTTTAAATTCTTTAGCCCAACGTTTGATAGGGCCAAGCAAGAAAATGTTACTAATTTTATAGTCAATAATATAAGGAGCGGTACGACTTAAGGTCATTGTCATACACTTTGAGCAATTTAGGTGCAACTGATTCGCCACACACCAAGTCTTGAAGTTGAAGATGCCCATTTGCTCTGGAGTATAGGAGGCAAAGTTTTATATCATCCGCATACATAGTGGAACAAGAGATACAGCTGGGAAGGTCATTTATGAAAAGTGAAAAGAGTAATGGTCCCAAATGGCTACCCTGAGGTACACCGGACGAAACTAAGATAAGTTTAGAAATAGCTGTTCTCAGTAAGACTCTTTGGGTCCTACCCTTTAAATAGGACGAAATCCAAGACACAAGTTTAGTGGAAAATCCTAAGCGATCAAGCTATAGAATTAGAATCTGGTGGTGGACTGAGTCAAAGGCTTTACTGAAGTCAGTATAAATAAAATCAGTTTCCATTTTTTTAGAAAAACTGTCATTAATAAGCGACCTAAATTCAAGTAAATTAGAGGACGTTGATCGATTCTGAACAGAACCATGTTGGGATGGTTAATAATCGATTTGCAAAAATGTTGCAAGGCCAATGTTATAATTTTTTCAAATAGCTTCGGAATAGCAGATAATTTCGCAATACCTCTATAATTTGAGATATCAGATCTTCCACCTTTTTTATATAGCGGAATGATGAGAGATTGTTTCCAAATTGAAAAGAACACAGAAGTTTCCAAAGATAAATTAAACAATTTTAGTAATGGTGACACACAACTTGGAATATTGTCAGCTCCTGGAGAAAAAGATGATTTCATCGTCCTAATGGCAGCACCTAAAGAGGCTGCAGTGACTTTAGGAGCATTAATAGACCCATATTCAGGAAGTAAGTATGGGTATGAGTTGTTATAGAGATCAACAGAAGAGTACGTGGATTGAAAAAAATCTGCAAATAGATCAGAGGAATCCTAGTCATTCCAATTTTTTCAGCACCATTGACAAATGTGGACGGAAAACCTGAAGATTTACGCTTTAAGCTAACAATGAGTAAAATTGTTTAGGATCCCGAGCAAACTAGCGTTTGCGATGTACGAAAGAGAGGAACGCACACATCCAGAATAGAGCTTAGGGTATTATAAAAACACGATGCTGCGAAATTAATATCAACAGAGTCATATAAAAGAGACCAGTCTGTTGAATTAATTAATTCGTTAATCAAAACAAAATTGCATTTACGATAACAACGACTTAGTTTAGAAGGCAGAGGAGTATTAGTTTGAGGATTATCAACAGATAATAAGACCTCTAAAGTGGGGTGATGTATATCCTCAGGTAAGCAGAAAGGAGTTGATCTCAGGACATTAATGATGGAATCATAATTAATGAACACAAGATATAGTGTGCGATTCAGATGATTAGAAATAGAGTTCATCTGAAACATAGACAGATTAAACAATTCATCATAGTGATCAAGTGTCGGAAAAAAGTGATTTGTATTAAAATTTGAGGACCAAGAAGTGTTAGGAATATTAAAATCACCCAACACAAGAAACAGGTCTCTATCTTTTACATGTTCATAAATTTCTTTAGTACAAGTTATATGTTGAGCAGAAACTTCTACATCAGAAGAGGGGGGGATATAAGAACATGTGATAAACAATGAGCACGATGAAAGAGTCAATTTAACCCCAATAATCTCCGCATTTTCAAGGGACGAAAAAGTAAACAATTCGGAGAGGATACTGGATTTAACAGCAATTAACATCCCACATCCTTTACGCATCAAACGGTCAAGTCTATAAATAGTGAAATTACTTGAAAGAATCTCACTATTATCAATATTATGAATATTATAAAGACTTGCGTGCCCTTTGAGCGCTACAAGCCAAGGTTGCTACAGCCGACTTACCCTGGTCTCTTCCTATGGGTCTTCAGGTATTGCCTGAATATGAACAAGAAGGTAACTGATATCAAACATTTTTTGGCGACGCTGGTTTATTTCAACGAGCTGAACGTACCCTACAAGTGGAGTAAATCCAGTATCTCTATCGGTGTAAAAGCACAAATTAGCTATTCTTCTTGGGTTGGGTTGGGTCGGTGCTCGCTGAATTTACGGACCATTTGTTTAGTAGAACAACAACCCCATACCGTGAAACTCATGCTGGACTGGATTACGCTCCTAATCAAGGAAGCAGGTAGTAGCATCACTGTTTGGCATCAGTTTTTTCCTTTTTTGCATGTGACAGTTTCAGCCACTAAAAGTTGCTTTAGCCATCACGTAGCTAAGGCATGTAAAGTTTTTACAGTTTACTTTAAGTTACTGCTTTGCTGTCTAAAATCTGCTAGATCATACTATAAGCGAAAAATACATATAGCCATTCTCAGCTGCCGGCGGATATTGGCTACAGATGCTAATGTAACAGTGCTGCTGTTAATATGCGGCAGCCTATCAAATGTACAATACCACAATTGATGGTTCTACATTTCTTATCTGACCCGCAGCATGTATGGCCCTGACTCTGCATTAGCAAATTAGGATGCAATCGCCGCGCACACAAATATAGCGACGCACGACGAAATTAGAGTAAGTGTCAGAAAGACCAAGTCTACGAAGTCTTCGAAAGGTTTTTGTAGTATTTGAAATACGTTCTTTGCAAATTCCTATAGAAGGGAAGTAAGGAGGAAGTAAGGCATCCACCTGTCTTGAACACATTTAAAAAGGAAATTAGGTTATAATGTATACCACGCCCCTTTCGATCAAAATTAGAAAGTTAGAAAACTCCGTTGCTTCTAAACAAGTGTTAACACCGTTACTTCGTACGTGTTAATTCACTTCAATATCAGAAAACCGGTCGTCGCCACGGAATTATCCAAGTCTTCTCATTTCACGCAACGCCGTTGCTTCTATACAAGTTTTAACACCGTTACTTCGTACGTGTTAATTTACTTTAATATCAGAAAACCAAAATATAATAACTGGCTCCCAACGAAATCGAACAAAAAAGCCGAATTTAATTAAACAATTACCCAACGAAAACGAACTAAACAAAACAAAAAACCGAATTCAATAAGCAAACATTCAACGAAGCGCAGTAATAACAACATTGAAAAAAAAGACAATATAAATTATAAACAAAACAACCAAAACATAAAGATCACCGAGGAAGCAGTTCATAGAAGCAGCAGCTCTACTAACATAATTTAAGAACATGTAAGTAGGGTGTTAAAAAAAAAAAATAAAAATAAAAAAAAAAAAATGTTAAAATTCAATTTAAATACAATTCCAACCTTTCAATACTAATTATTAATAAAAAAAAAAAAAACATAACACACACATTATTTGCATGTTATGAGTGATAGTAAGATACAAGATTTGGTAATAAAATTTCAAAGTATAAATACAGGTGCAAATTTAAAAATGTCTTTATAAAACGAACAGTTAGATCAGAAATTACGAGACATTGAACAACGTATTGGTTCTGTTCAAGTTAGCACTCCTGAGGTAGAAATATTTAGAGAGGCCGAGATAAGGGCAAGCATCATTTGCAACGAAACCCTTGATATCATGAAATCTCTAGCAGAATTTGAGGGAAAAAATGCGACTTACGTATCATGGAGGAAAGCTGCGAATACCGCATACAAAGTATATGAAAAATATGATGGTAGCTCGTTTTCGACATTATCAAGCTTTAGGAATATTAAGAAACAAAATTAATTACAAAACCATTATACCCTGATCTCCCATTTTTAATGATTTCCCATTTTTAATGGGATCAGGGTATAACAAGTAAGAACGTTGCAGTTGGGCGTTACCAACTTCGGAATACTCATTCACATTCCGGCTCTAGCATGTACAATTTTCAATATGACACGACACAAAAAGTGGCCTACAAATTATTTTTATACCCTGATCCCATTAAAAATGGGAAATCAGGGTATAATGGTTTTGTGAAAAGTATGTAACAGGCAGAAGGAGGCGTGGCAGACCCCATAAAGTATATATATTCTTGATCAGGGCGACGAGCTGAGTCGATATAGCCCTGTCCGTCTGTCCGTCCGTCCGTCCGTCCGTCCGTATGAACGCCTAGATCTCAGAAGATATAAGAGCTAGAGACTTCAAATTTTGTATGCATACTCATGTATACCATACGCAGTACAAGTTTATCTTTTTTTTTCGATAACTCGTCCGATTACTTTTTTATCGCGAATAATCGATAAATTGATTTTGTTTATTCACCGTAATTTCAATACTTTTAGACCTGGAGACTTCAGATTTGGTGTGTATATACATCTGATCAATACGCAGATTTTGTCATTTACAGATTTTGGATACCACGCCTCCTTCGCCCCCAATTTGCAAAAAACGTATTTTAAGTACTAGAGACTTGTGCTTTGAAATGTACACACATTTGCACATTGTGATCACATTCTGAAAGTTTGATGAAGATAGTCCTACTACAGGAGAAATTATTCAGCAACAAAATTCTCATAGTATTGCCCACACTGCAGCGCAGCCCAAGCGCAGTCGCTGCTTACTGCGCAGTTAGCAGAGCGCGTGCTTATGCGTGCGTGAATATCAGCTCTTTGTAGGGATCAGGGTATCTACTAGTCGAGCAGTCTCGACTAGAGCTTCCTTACTTGTTATACCCTGAACCCATTGAATATGTGAAATCAGGGTATAATGTTTTTGTTAAAATGTATGTAACAGGTAGAAGGAGGCGTGACAAAAGCGCGCCTTCTAGCCTATTCTAGGAATTGCGATTGATTTGTGAATTTTTCAGTCGTTATTTTAGTTTTGTGAGATAACGCTTTAGCACTGAAGTTACATATATAATTTTTCGCTACTAGATAACTAACCTGAGCAGTGGTGCCGATGGTTGAGGCAACGCAAGTCGTTTTAGGTATCGTGGGTTCAAGACCTATTCGATCACATTTTCTTTTTCATAAATTCGATATTTTATTGGTAGGGTGCGGCTTGAATGAATTGCACTTAATATTTTTCATTTTCTTAGTCGAAAATTGTTATAAGTTTAAATTTGTTTCTTCTTAGATAGCTCTCAAATGCTTATACGTAGATATATACATACATATATAAAATATGAACATATATAAAAAAGTCTGCATACACAATTTCAGCACGTGCTCATTTGTATGTGTGTATGTATGTACATATAATGCGCACTCTAGCATTTTCTAAGAATCTCAATTGCGATTGATTTGTTTTTGCATTGTTTTTGAATTCCTAGCTGCTACTTTAGCTTTTCTTTGCTATATGGCGACCTAACAATAATGTCATTTCGTTTTAATTACCAGTATTGCGAAAGGCGCGGTGGCGCTGTAGGCAAAGGCGCAGAATACTTTTATTTTAGCTATTTTGTTGAGGTGCGAGTTCAAATCCCGCGGAAAACTTTTTAAAAAATTGAAATTTTATGTTATTATCATTTCGTTAATATTTTTTCAATTTCATAAAAATGTTTCCTTTCGTCTTATGAATATCTACAAAGCTTATTTATATATACGCACGCATATAAATTTCTTAGTTGGCTGTTACAAATGCCGATTCGCCACGCCTCTAGTGGGCGTGGATGGTTGTGCTTCGAACCCCGAGGAAAACTTTTAATTTTTTTAATAATTAATATTAATAATTTAATTTTTATTTTTTAAATTCCACAAAAATGTTTTCTTCCGTGCTATCAATGCCTATTAAGTCTATTTATATATATAGATGGCTCACGCATATAAATGTCGCGATTTGACACTAGAAATGGCGATTGCCTCGCCCCTAGTGAACGTAAACACTTCTTTTTTGGCCAGTTTTTAGAACAAGCTAATGGTAACCCAACTTCAAAATTTGAATGCTTACGCTCAAAAAATGTGAAAATTACAGGGTATTTTTTGATATGCCACGCCCCTAAAAAGGCGTAACAACTTTTTTTGGGTAATCGATAGAGGAGGCTACCAGTAACTTATTATCCAAATTTGAAGCTTCTAGCTCTATAACTGTAGGAGATATAAACTTTTGCGGTTTGCCACGCCCCCTGTGGGCGGAGATATATCCACTATAGCTTTTTGGTCTTGGGTGATCAACCCGAGTATATATACCGAATTTCAGGTCTCTAGCATCAATAGTGCCCAAAATATATCAGAATTTGAAAAATCACTATATCTTCAGATCCGATTTGCCACGCCCCTAGTGGGCGTAGACATATCCGCCATAGCTTTTGATTTTGGGTGGTCAACACGAAGCTACGTTCTAAATTTCAGTGCTCTAGCTCTTCAACTAACATGATTTCTGGCATATCGGAAAATGCATTTTCCGATTTGCCACGCCCCTAGTGGGCGGATCAGGAAAATTTTAACACTATAAATCGGAGATATACACGTGTATGTGTTCCAAATTTCAAGTCTCTAGCTCTAATAGCGCCGAAATAGATTGCGTTCATACGGACAGACGGACAGACGGACGGACGGACAGACGGACAGACGGACAGACGGACGGACAGCAAGATGGACATGCAGAAAACCAATATACTAATTCACTTCGTGAATTCGTATAAAAAGGTGGAAGATCTGATATCTCAAATTATAGAGGTATTGCGAAATTATCTGCTATTCCGATGTTATTTGAAAAAACTATAACATCGGACTTGCAACATTTTTGCAAATCGATTATTCAACCATCCCAACATGGTTTTATTCAGAATCGATCAACGTCCTCTAATTTACTTGAATTTACGTCGCTTATTAATGACAGTTTTAAACTTGTGTCTTGGATTTCGTCCTATTTAAAGGGTAGGACCCAAAGAATCTTAGTGAGAACAGCTATTTCTAAACTTATCTTTGTTTCGTCCGGTGTACCTCAGGGTAGCCATTTGGGACCATTACTCTTTTCACTTTTCATAAATGACCTTCCCAGCTTTATCTCTTATTCCACTATATTTATGTATGCGGATGATATAAAATTTTGCCTCCCATACTCCAGTGCAAATGGGCATCTTCAACTTCAAGATGACCTAAATGCATTTCAACTTTGGTGTGTGGCGAATCAGTTGCACCTAAATTGCTCAAAGTGTATGACAATGACATTCAGTCGTACCGTTCCTTATATTGTTGACTATAAAATTAGTAACATTACCTTGCAACGCATCTTTACAGTCAAAGATCTTGGTGTTCTCTTTGACTGTAAACTTAATTTCAATCTTCATATTTCTACCATCGTAAATGAAGCCAAAAGTATGCTTGGCCCTATCAAACGTTGGGCTAAAGAATTTAAAGATCCTTTTACTACCAGGCAACTATTTATTTCGCTTGTGCGTCCTATCCTTGAGTATGGCTCAGTTGTATGGTCTCCTCAACATAAACTGTATCAGGATCGTACTGAATCGGTCCAGAAACAGTTTCTTCTCTTTGCTTTAAGGGATCTTAACTGGGACAGTAACTTACGATTACCGTCTTACCTTAGTAGGCTTTAACTTATTGATCTTTCAGCGTTAATCAATCGCAGAACAATTTTGGGAATTGTTTTCCTGCATAAATTGATAAACGGTAATATTGATTCCCCCTCATTGTTGATGCGTCTAAATCTTTCGGTTCCGTCCCGATCAACTAGACACTATCGTCCTCTCTACCTTCCGTGTTGTACTACGGATTATTCCTTGCATAGTGCGTTTCATGTACTATGTTTACATTATAATAAATATCATCACGTTTTTCACTTAGAGCTCTCTCTTCCCAATATAAAATCCTTGCTTCTATCTTATATTTAAGTTCTTTTAACCTTTAGTTTAAGTTTTCATGTTAACACTCTCTTTGCTTAGTTCAATAGTATCACTGACCATATTTGGCTGTGAATTGGGGTAAAGCTGGCCAGACTGTCAAATAAAATACCCCATCGCGTTGGTGATACTTTTGTAATAATTTTCTGTACTTTTTTAGGCTTTACATGTATAGCTTTAGTGTTTTTTATACCCTGATCCCATTAAAAATGGGAAATCAGGGTATAATGGTTTTGTGAAAAGTATGTAACAGGCAGAAGCAGGCGTGGCAGACCCCATAAAGTATATATATTCTTGATCAAGGCGACGAGCTGAGTCGCTATAGCCCTGTCCGTCTGTCCGTCCGTATAAACGCCTAGATCTCAGAAGATATAAGAGCTAGAGACTTTAAATTTTGTATGCATACTCATGTATACCATACGCAGTACAAGTTTATCTTTTTTTTCGATAACTCGTCCGATTACTTTTTTATCGCGAATAATCGATAAATTGATTTTGTTTATTCACCGTAATTTTAATACTTTTAGACCTGGAGACTTCAATGCGCAAATTTTGTCATTTACAGATTTTGGATACCACGCCCCCTTCGCCCACAATTTGTAAAAAACGTATTTTAAGTACTAGAGACTTGTGCTTTGGAATGTATACACATTTGCACATTATGAAATTATTCAGCAACAAAATTCTCATAGTATTTCCCACACTACAGCGCAGCCCAAGCGCAGTCGCTGCTTACTGCGCAGTTAGCAGAGCGCGTGCTAATGCGGGCGTGAATATCAGCTCTTTGTAGGGATCAGGGTATTTCCTAGTCAAGCAGTCTCGACTAGAGCTTTCTTACTTGTTTATCTTTTAGGATTTGGGCTATAATTCTTTTTGCCACCGATAGCGGCGAAACTTATTGATTATACGAACACAGAACACAGATACCGATCTCAGACGGATATGTAGCCATTTGGATGGATTACCAATATTTAAAACATTCAACTAATCTTACTCTATACTCAGCAATAGTAAAGGACAGGAAAGATTTTCCACGATCACACATGAGACAGTTATTAGACACGGATATATAACATATAGAAACACTAATAGCTACAGTAAATATCCATCATAGACATGCTAGGAGCATTAATATGCTAGGCACCGTTCTTAAAGTCGTCGCTGGCACACCAGATTCCGGCGACTTTGAAAAACTTAAATTTACACAGAGAGAACTTGTAGAATCAGAAAATAGGCAAGTAACAATAAATACAAAAATGCAGGAATAAATAAATAAGCTAACCGAGACAGTAAACCTCATAACAAAAACAATGCAGATAGACACGGAACATTTGTATGAAACACTTCTCTCAATAAACAGAATAATTATTTCAGAATTAGAAACCTTAATGCTATCAGTAACACTTGCAAAAGTTGGAATTGTAAACCCCTTTCATATTGGATTCTTCTGACTTAAAAAATATTGTTAATGAACACCCTATAAATGTCACTATTACTGACTTAATGGAAGTATCTCAAGCTAAAGTCTTGCTTAATAATAACATTCTACATTTTGTAATAAGATACCCTAAGCCTAACATAGTATGTAAGAAACTAACAATATACCCTGTCCAACACAATGGCATTTATTCGCCGAAGACTACAATGTAGCTGTCTGCGGCAACCATGTAATATCAATAGGAAATTGTAGAGTAGCCCTCACAACAACGTTCTGCAAGAAATTACCCTATACAACGTGCGCACAACAACTGCATTCAGGTGGCACTGCGCATTGCTCAACTCGACCCAGCCATCTTGAACCATCGTCGACGATGGCGTTATCATCATCAACGACAGAGCAGCTATAGTTGATGAGCAAATGGTAAAAGGGACATTCCTCCTTACCTTTGACAACGAGATAAAGGTAAACGACACCGTATATGGAAATCCTATAAACTACGTGAGGAAATCCCCGAGACCAGCGGCATCCGCGCTTGTAAATATAACAGATTATCAGGAAATACCAAGCCTGCCGTACCTTCAGAAGCTAAGCATAGGAAACCTCCGGGACATTGCCCAATTAGAAGAAGGACTGGTAAGAAGACCAATAGTATCTGGACTAACCGTGGTCATCCTTCTACTCTCCTTCTACGCCCTAATGAAACTTTACCAAAGACATCGGAGGAATAAGCATCAACGTGATCTTCAGGCGGTAATTAACAGTTTCAAGAACTCCGAGGACTTCATTCACCTAAGTGGGGAGGAGTTAACACAACTGATCAGCAGAACGTAAATATTCAAGCTGACCATGCATTCCCAGCATAAATGCTTACGACACCAGCCGTCTCAAGCGGATATTGCACAACAGCGCAGAAGCGTACACGTGCAACACTGTTGCTTCTCAGCGATATATGATCCCTCGCACTATAAGCAATGCCAGCGTTTTCAGGGCTTAGGGCTAGCTTCGATTATAAGAATTTATGTCACTTAGAGTTAGTTGATTTCTTCGTACTTCGTACGCGTTGATTCACTTCAATATCAGAAAACCAAAATATAATAACTTATACACACATACATATGGTCTGCAATATGGGAAATTGTTTGTTGAATAAATCGTCTTGTAGTGAGACTATTTTTATCAAACTTTCAGAACGTAGTAATAACGTTCCAAGTGGTTGTTCAGGCATGAACATACACATATACGAAGATCGTATACATTCCACATACGCGCTCAACGGCTAGTAGGTAGTGCGATAGGAATAGATAAGTCCCAATGTGTGGACTCTAAAAATAGACAGATGAACTATGACAACTTGCAACTCCAAGATTAAGATGTAAGAGACGAGCGCTGAACCTTACAAACTCAGCGATATGATAAGAATATGTAATAGACCAATGCTAATATATATATATATATATATATAATTACTGATAGCCATCTTCTATCGATGCCCAAGTATAATTGTGAAGCCTTTTCGACGAGCCTTTTGGAGCTCTAACGACTCGCCAAATTTAAAGCTTCTAGCTCTTAAACTATAGGAGATATAAACTTTTGCTGTTTGCCATTCCCCCTGTGGGATATATGTAGATATAGCTTTTTGGTCTAGGGTGGTCATAATATGATAATAATATGATTTCTGGTATACCGAAAAATGTATTTTCCATCTGCTATTCAAACTGGAGACTCGAATTACAACGTGTTGACATCACTGGGATCGTGGCGAATTGGAAAATGCATTTTCCGGTATGCCAGAAATCATATTTCCAAAACTAGAGAGTCGAAACTTGGCATGTATACTCGCGTTAAAAACGCATACGAGCTTATTAAATGACTTGATATTTATAAGTACATTCGTTGGGCTGCCGCATATCCGTAGAGCTACTGCCTCCTTTGTGCCCGCTAAGATTGTTGGGCCTCGGTAACTTCCCTCGAATGCTTGGGCGTATTATGTTCTGTTAGGGCAATAATGCTCGCTGCTTGGTTTTTTTCAACAGCTTTCCTCTTTTGCGATGTATTCTGAACCTCGCAGTGTTTAACTGGCCGATTGCAGAACATATCCGCCGCCTTGTGATTTACCAGCGTAGGTAACTCTTCCTTTATTAAGCTATTAGATGTCTCTGTTAGAGTGAACACACCTGATGTTGATTATTTGCTAAGTGCGACAGCCAAACTTAACAAACAATTTTAACGCCAAAAAAAGAAAAAGCAAAAAAAAAGAACAGACGCCAAACAATGACGCTTCAGTCCCACTCTCTTTCACCACTGACATTCACCTCTTGGACCCTTCGCGTATTGCCGTACAGTAAGTCTTTGGCCGTCTTTTGATTTGGGTACGTCGCGCCCACAGCTTGCACGTTGGTGAAATTGTTTTTTTTTTTTTGCTCACTTTCCCATTGAAAATAGATGGTAAAGTCTACAATGGAATACATTGCAATAGCGAGCATACTCCATGAAAACACTGTTCGGACTTCTCGGCCTGCCGGATGCGTGTGTGTATGCATGTGCTGTTGCTTATGTAAGGAGGAAAAAAACTCCGATTCAGTGGATCTCGTAGTCGACACTCTCGACTTGAGCTTTCTTAGTTGTCGTATGTAGGTTAGTTCTATTTCACATTTTATATTGAGTTGAAGTAGTGAGTTAGATTCTTAATTGAAAAATTTCAAAAGTTTCTTACCATTGACAGGGGGCAGTAATCGTTTATCATATCGTTTCTTCTCAAGTAATAAATCTAAAATCTCTTTATCTGAACTGGACTCGTCAAATCTGCATATAAAGAATAAAATATTAACTGTAGCAAAATAGTATACGTCATTTTAATTCCGTATTTGAATTGATGTTTATTATTATATTAATATTAATATATTAAGCTATATACATGAATTTATGGCTATACAAAATTCGTATATTATTGTTGAAGTACATGCAATTTGAATTTTATGCACCTTCAGTATGAATAGTAAAATTTAAATTTAAATTATTTTTTATTCACAGTTGAATGAATTGTCTACATTCATGTTCTGTTCGAATAAAATGGAATTAAATTTGCTGATATGTTGGAAATGGAATAACGTGTATATCTTAGCTTGAAAATTCAGATGTAGGTCTCAAAGTTCATAGATCTCCACAAAACCAAATTTATTAGTAGTTTAACGAAATAAATATAGTCAGTGATACTGCTACAAAATATGTATTCGACCTCAATATTTAAATATAATATAGCAAACAAAATATTGTTATAAATAATTAGTAATTAAATAATTAGTAATTAAAACATTAATTAAAATAAAAATTTAATTCTTTTTGTTTGTCTATTTTCGATGTTTTTGTAATTTTCTTGTTAGTTGATAATTTTCTAAGTGCAAAACTTACTTTGACCAATCGATGCTGTGAATGAAAGAATTTTAGAAGAGAAATATAAATTTTTGAGTAAAATGGCAATATATATATATATATATATATATATATATATATATATATATATATATATATATATATATATATATATATAATGATAGATGAATAATATACATTAAATGAATAAGTACTAATAGTTTCCTAGGCTTATTCAAAAATCACTTACATTGGATGCTTATCAATAGCAACCGACTCCGATTGTGTAGTAGCAGCCGTGGATGGGGTTGTAAGATAGCACAGCATCAATATAACACTGGAAGCCGCATAAAAGCTAAACGATTGGCTATATTGCTTGTAATGCTGTGCCAGATACTGATATCCGGCTGTTAAAGTGGTGCTCAAACTAGAAAGAATTGCGGCTGACATAGTTACGGGGACAACAGCTCTGGCGATATTGCTTATGCATAACGTTAGATAAGCAAATGATCTCTCCATACACATATTGTATAATTTTTTCTCTTGACGCCGTAAATTTGGCTTGTCTGCAGTTGCAGCATTTGTTATGTTAGTTTGAATATGGCACGTGGGTATTCCAACCAGTGACGATTCCCCAGCAAATTCATTAGAATTGCAAGTGTTGTTGCCACATCCGCTGGATTTATAATTCTGATTCCAGCGACACTGTCGATAGCCACCCTGGTCATTTTTTTTAATTTTTGGGTTGCGGCTGTAGCAGTTGGAGCAATTTATTTGCAAAGAGCTTGGCTGCGTCTGAATATTGATTGTAAAAATTGTTTTGCGTGCTGCCAACGTGACTTTGTTGTCATGCACTACTTGAAAAAACGATTGATATTTTTGTTTCGCTAAAAACACTTGAAGTGACGCTTTTAAATGCTTAGCGGTTGCTTTTGCTGTTTCCGTTTTATAAATTTGTTGGTAGTTTTCCAATTTTGAAGTTTTCTTAGAAGAATAGTTTTTTATTTCTTTCGTTATACTTTTTCCGGGCTCCTTTCTTGTTGAATCAACGTCGTAGCCCATGGTACGATAACTGTAAGTAAGTAAATTGATATATTCTAAAAGCTACATAAAATAACCAAATTTATGATATTTGAATATTTTTGTTATTATATTTATTATTATTATATGCAATAATATTTTCAATGATAACAGCATCATGAGTGACCACCCATAATTTTCAGGGTATACCTGACCCCATTGAATGGGAAATCAGGTTATAATGGTTTTGTTGAAATGTATATATCAGGCAGAAGGTGGCGTGGCAGACCCCATAAAGTATATATATTCTTGATCAGGGCAACGAGCTGATTCGATTTCCCTGTCCGTCTGTCTGTTCGTCCGTTTTTCCGTATGCTTGAACGCATCGATTTCAAAACATATAAGAGCTAGAGACTTAAATTGTTTTTTAAATGTCCGTTATATTGAGCGCGCATATTAGGCTTATCACTAAACAAGTAAGAAAACTCTAGTCGAGAGCGCTCGACTAGATACTAACCTTAACCAAAGAAATAAAATAATAAAAAAAAAAACACATTTACCACGGTTCACAATTTCAATTTCGATATTTTTTAAAATATAAACGAAATAAGAAACCCATTTATTTATACAATCTAAAATTTTTATACAAATCTATTTACACTAAAGTTAAATACATATATTAAATTCCTTGTCCTGAATACTCACTAAAATGCCACTGTGGAAAGTATAAACTGCTTCAAAAGCCCTGGTCCAATATATTCGTTAGATAGATTTAAACAATGTCATAGTCAAGTACATGATAGGCTAAAAACGTCTTGAGTGAGTTTGCATTGGAGTGAGCTCAAGACGTCATCGCTTACGACTTTCAATGAAATGAGCGAGAATAAGTGAAGCCTTAAAACGGAATGAAACAGATGTCAAAGAGTAAAGGCGTCGAATCACTCGAGTTTTTGCATGCATTTTCTACTTCGTATTTGCTCGGCTTGATCAGTGCAGTTCAAGCGCTCAAGCATACATACAAATTGAAATCTGTTCCCGACAAGCATGCACATACACACTTACAATGCCGCGCTACATGTATGATTATTTTTGTGTCTGTATGCGAGTTTATCAACTCATGTACTCGCACTCACACTCCCACTCCTTCAATTCTGTTTTGTTCGGCTGAATATTCTGCCTTAAGTCATATACGAGCGCACTCTTTCACTAAATCCATTTTCGGCCAACTTCTATGTTACTCAACATACATACATACATATATTGCGCATTGATAATTCATTCGAATACCGTTAATAGGAAATTCATGCAGCATTCTAGTACATACATACATACAAGTACATACATACATATGTATTTCAAAAACAAATGACATGACGCGCTTTTTTGTGAATTTGGATCCGGTATCCAAATTATAACAAAAAACTGAATCTATATTTAAAAATTTGTGGACTCTAACTTTAAAGATTCATTTTATGAATTTTCGATAAGGTTTTTGATCGATAACATAATAACGAGATGACTTATCGATTTTTTGTGATAAGCTTGTCATCCGCGCTATATATATGCACATTAAAAAAAATCAAGTCTCTAGCTCTTATATCATCTAAAATCGACGCGTTGAAACATACGCACATACGGACGGGCGGACAGACAGACGGACAGGGCTAGATCGACTCTTTGCCCTGATCAAGTATATATATATTTTGTGGAGTCTGCCATGCCACCTTATGCGCATGAAATGGATTTATTAAAATTAATATTTAGAATATCGTCCGGGGAAATACTTAGAAGAAATCCTTAGAGGAAATTGTTAGAGCAAATACTTAGAGGAAAAACTTAAGAGAAATACTTAGAGGAAATGCATATACCCGATAATTTGAGGAAATACTTAGAGGAATGGGATCTATAGAGGAAATACATAAAGGAAATATTTTGAGGAAGTCGTTCGAGAAAATACTTAAAAGACATCCTTAGAGGAAATATTTAGGAGAAAAATTCCTGGGGAAATACTTAGCGGAAATACTTAGAGGATCTACTTAGAGGAAATAAAAAAAAAAAAAAAAAAATTAGAAGAAATAATTTGAGGGATTACTTAGATGAAATAGTTAGAGGAAACGCTTAGACGGAAACTGATTGGAAATAGTTAGAATAAATACTTAGATAAAAAACTTAGAGGAAACATAAATCCAATAGTTTGAGGAAATTTTTTCAATTTCATAAAAATGTTTTCATCCGTCTTATGAATATCTATAAAGCTTATTTATATAAGTAAGTGCCTACTAAGCCCATTTCTATATATAGATGGCTCACGTATATAAATGTCGCAATTTGTCCCTACAAATGGCGGTTGGACGTAGACACCTATTTTTTGGCCAAATTTTTGAATGAGCTAATGGTAACCTACCTGCAAAATTGGAATGCTTTCGCTCAAAAATGTGGAAATTACAGTGTATTTATTGATGTGTCGCGCCACTAAAAAGGCGTAACAATTATTTTTGAGTCATCGATAGAGGAGGCTACCAGTAACTCAAATATCCAAATTTGAAGCTTCTAGTTCTTAAACTGTAGACGATATAAACTGTTGCTGTTTGCCACGGCCCCTGTGGGTGCAGATACATCCGCCATAGCTTTTGATTTTGGGTGGTCAACACGAATCTACATTCCAAATTTCAGCACTCTAGCAACTAATATGATTTCTGGTATATCGAAAAATGCATTTGCCACGCCCCTAGTAAATGGATCGGGAAAATTTAACACTTTATAAATCGGAGATATACAAGAGTATGTATTCCAAATTTCAAGTCTCTAGCTTTAATGGCGCCGAAATAGACTGCGTTCATACGGACAGATGGATAGACGGACGAGCAGCAAGACGGACATGCACAAAACCAATATACTAATTCACATGCGTGAATGAGTATAAAAATAGAAAACATAAAATTCAATGTGTAAAAAATAGATCCGGGCTCCTTTCTTGTTGAATCAACGTCGTAGCCCATGGTTCTCCCACTCTTGAATTATGGCAGATTTTAGTTGTGTTCGGTTCTTAGGATTTGTTTTTCCAACTTTTTTCTTCAAATGTGCCCACGTGTGCTCAATAGGGTTAAGTTCCGGGCTCTGGGGGGGTGTGTCAATGACTTTGCCACAATTGTAAAGCAGCCAAGTGCGAACATTGATCTTTTTATGCTTAGCATCGTTGTCTTGATAGAACTTAAAATTTGGCTTGTTGCCATTCATAAAGTCAAATCTAGCCGCATTTGCTGTCAAATTTTTTCTCTAAATTTGGATTTACTGCTCCGCATTCATTGTGCTTTCAATGAATGCAATTTCTCCGCCTCCTTTGCTTGATATACACCCCCATATCATAACCAATAATTTGCCAAATTGAACAGCCGGAATTAAATGTTTAATTTCAAGAGCCGTCAATGCGCCATAACCTGGGAGGACCATCATTATAATATTGCATATATGACGTCGTCCCAATATTCTGCAAATTTTAATTCAATATTTACTTCTGATAACAAAGGCTTTTCCGTGCTACCCTCATGGCTCATGAGGGATTAGCGCACCGTTTCATGTCAGACATCAATACATATGCCACATTCTGGGGATGCGTGGCAGACCCCATAAAGTATATATATTCTTGATCAGGTCGACGAGTTAAGTCGATATAGCCCTGTTCGTTTGTCCGTCCGTTCGTCCGTCTGTCCGTCCGTTCATCCGTCCGTTCGTCCGTCCGTCCGTCCGTATGAACGCCTAGATCTCAGAAGATATAAGAGCTAGAGACTTCAAATTTTGTATGCATACTCGTGTATACCATACGCAATAAAAGTTTATCTTTTTTTTCGATAACTCATCCGATTTCTCTTTTATCGAGAATAATCGATAAGTTGATTTTGTTTATTCAGCGTAATTTTGATAGTTTAAGACCTAGAGACAGATTTAGTGTGTACATACATCTGATCAATACGAAGATTTTGTAATTTACAGATTTTGGATACCACGCCCCCTTCGCCCACAATTTGTATTTTAAGTACTAGAGACTTGTGCTTTAGAATGTACACACATTTTTACATTGTGATCACGTTCTGAAAGTTTCATGAAGATAGTCCAACTACAAGAGAAATTATTCAGCAACAAAATTCTCATAGTATTGCCCACACTGCAGCGCAGCCCAAGCGCAGTCGCTGCTTACTGCGCAGTAAGCAGAGCGCGTTTTTATGCGTGCGTGAATATCAGCGCCTTGTAGGGATCAGGGTATCTCCTAGTCGAGCAGTCTCGACTAGAGTTTTCTTACTTGTTTTCTATTTAAATTAATAAAATGATATTAAACATATTCTTATTTTAAAACAAATTTTTATGAATTAATTAATTAGATATTTGCATCAAAAGTCAAAAAATTAAATTTTTTTCAGTGTGCCAACTTATTCTTGACAGACTGTATATATAGAGACTATATATATAGAGAAGGAGAAACAGAGAGAGAGAGAGAGAGAGAGAAAGAGAGAGAGATGATCAGAAGAGAGGCTCAAGTAGATTATAGCGATTATTGCATGCGTTGATTGATATCACTACAATAATGATTTGGATGGGGAGAGTTTCACCAACTATTTCATTAAAGGGATACCAGACGCTAGTAATAAGACGCTTTTGTACCAAGCTCAATTAATTATACTGTGGAAAGTACAGGTTGAAATCTATCAGAATTTGCTAGCTTCCAACACAAGGTTGAACAAGTTAAGTTGACAGCTATCAAAAGAACAGAATAACATTTTTCAGATGACAAAGCTAGAAAATGTTTAAGTGCGGAGCTCACTCGGTAAAAGAGCACATGTGTACACTTACAAATTCTGGATTGGAATTAAAACATATAGTTTGTGATTCGCAAAGGTTTGTTTGATACAAATAAGTGAAATTGCTTAGCCTCAATAGCCTAGTATTGGTGTTGGGATTGGGGCATTTGGAAGCTTTATAGGAGTAGTAAGGATTGACAATATCCTAAAGAATATTTATTTTCATATAATGCCGGATGAAAATATTTTTGGCAAGGCACTCTAAAATTTTTTTGATTTGCTAGTAACCAAGTATGGAACTATGTTAAAGCCTTAAGTTAATGAAGTACATATGTTTAGAAAATAAAATTTAAAGTATTTCTTGTGTTGAATTGTTCAAAGAATATATCTTTAATTTGAATCAGGATGAAAAGAAAGTAGATTTAGAGTCGGCAGTGTATCAACATCTGAACGGAATAGTGAATTAAGATCAGAAGATAGTGTATAAGAAACAAGTAAGAAAACTCTAGTCGGGACTGCTCGACTAGGAGATACGCTGATCCCGACAAGGCGCTGATATTCACGCATAAGCACACGCTCTGCTAAGTAAGCAATAAGCAGCGACTACGCTTGGGCTGCGGTGCAGTGTGGGCAAACTATGAGAATTTTGTTGCTGAATAATTTTTCTTGTAGTGGCAATTGTAATGTGCAAATGTGAATACATTTCAAAGTCTCTAGTACTTCAAAAACGCTTTATACAAATTGGGGTGAATGGGGCGTGGAATCGAAAATCTGTAAATTATAAAATTTGCGTATTGATCAGATGTATGTACACGCCAAATCTGAAGTCTCCAGGTCTAAAAGTATTAAAATTACGCTGAATAAACAATATCAATTTATCGATTATTCTCAATAAAAACTAAATCGGATGAGTTATCGAAATATATACGATAAACTTCTACTGCGTATGGTATACAAGAGTATGCATACAAAATTTCAAGTCTCTAGCTCTTATATCTTCGGAGATCTAGGCGTTCATACGGACGGACAGACAGACAGGGCTATATCGACTCAGCTCGTTGCCCTGATCAAGAATATATATATACTTTATGGGGTCTGCGATGCTTCCTTCTACCTGTTACATACTTTTTTAATGGGATCAGGGCATAAAAAAGGAGATAGTTGCGATTACAGATAATTGAATGAAAATGTATTCTATGATAACAGGTAGGAACAAGTAAGGAAGCTCTAGTCGAGACTGCTCGACTAGGAGATACCCTAATCCCTACAAAGAGCTGATATTCACGCACGCATAAGCACGCGCTCTGCTAACTGCGCAGTAAGCAGCGACTGCGCTTGGGCTGCGCTGCAGTGTGGGCAATACTATGAGAATTTTGTTGCTGAATAATTTCTCCTGTAATAAGACTATCTTCATGAAACTTTCAGAATGTGATCACAATGTGCAAATGTGTGTACATTCCAAAGCACAAGTCTCTAGTACTTAAAATACGTTTTTTGTAAATTGGGGGCGAAGGGGGCGTGGTATCCAAAATCTGTAAATGACAAAATCTGCGTATTGATCAGATGTATATACACACCAAATCTAAAGTCTCCAGGTCTAAAAGTCTTGAAATTCCGGTGAAGAAACGAAATCAATTTATCGATTATTCGCGATAAAAAAGTAATCGGAGGGGTTATCGAAAAAAAAAGATAAACTTGTACTGCGTATGGTATACATGAGTATGCATACAAAATTTGAAGTCTCTAGCTCTTATATCTTCTGAGATCTAGGCGTTCATACGGACGGACGGACGGACGGACGGACGGACGGACGGACGGACGGACGGACGGACAGACGGACAGGGCTATATCGACTCAGCTCGTCGCCCTGATCAAGAATATATATACTTTATGGGGTCTGCCACGCCTCCTTCTGCCTGTTACATACTTTTCACAAAAACATTATACCCTGATTTCCCATTTTTAATGGGATCAGGGTATAAAAATAGAATTAACACTAAAATGAAAGTAAATACTCAGTACAATGTTAGTTAATTAAGTGGATTAGTTACAAGTAAAAATGACATTAATCTTCTATAATTCTAAATATAATATATTAAAGTTGTAGACTATTTGAAAGAGAGATTGACGCATTCATAAAATAGGACAAGTGTGCTGCCGATGGTATAGACAGGCAGACGAGCTTAGCTCGCCGCAATAATCAATATTATATATACCTTATTTAATATGAGCGTTATTATAATGTATATACAAATTTCTTCGAGTTTCAAATAGCTGACCTCTTTCACCTAATTCACTAAAAACGCATTACGAATATTAGACTTTTGCTTTGTGTGTACATTTATACATATGTATATGTACGTGTATACAACTGTTGATTGCGCATTTAAAGTGTAATTTCAGAGCTCCGCTGGATTAAAGGTATTTCCCAGTCGAACTGCTCTATCTAGAGCATTATTTCCAGATAAATTAATTCTGATAAATAGACTCGATTGTTGATACCGCTGAAAAGGTATATATTTGATTTACTTTGGTTTACCAAATTATTAAAATTCATAGAATCAAGCCTAAAAATATGCAAAACATTTTGTGCGTGTGTAAACTCAAACCCCGTCAAATGTATTTAATATTTATTGTTGACCGGGCACAGCTTGACACGCAATGTGAGCTAAATTAGGCTGACTCATAGCTCAGTCCATACAATAAAAGCAGTTTCAACTGGCTATTTGGCTGACTGACTGACTGACTAGCTATTTGCTTTTTCGTGTAGGATGTTGTTTAAGTAATGTGGGTCGCAAGTAAGTTAAGGGTTGTATAGTTTGAAGCCCTGCCTATCCGAAATTGTCAGCTAGACGACTGTCTTGTATTTGGCAACGCCAACACAAATGAGTTTTTTTTTTATTAACTACAATTGACATCAACTAAACTTTGAGTATACAAGTCCTATTTAATTTTCTTACAAGAAAGCTGTAGTCGTGGTAATGTGCGTACATATGTAACCTGAGCTGGCAATTGAACGAATGTGGGAATAAAATAAAATTAATTTGAGTGCAAGTATTTCTAATGACGTATAGGAAAACCCTATACGCAGCGCTATTCAGCGGTGCTTTCCATGTGCGTTTGCACTTGGCCAACCGTTTTATTCTATTTAATCAATTTTGTGTGGCTTAACAGATTATTATTATTCAGATTATGAATATTTGAATCATTATATTATTAAAATTATTGCGAGTTCTGAAATTCTTTTACATATATGTCTGTAAGTTTATATACAAGTTGTGGAATGGACAATTAAACAAAAAGTTACGAAACTCTAGTCGAGATATTGGCTATTGTTATCGATTAAAAATCTTATCGAAATCACCCACAAAATTATATCTCCTACATCTTTAGGGCTATAGTGTCAAAATTTTAAATATAGATCCGTGTGTATTTTATAAAATTTCAACAAATAGCCCCCTTCCCTACAAATTTTCAAAAAGCTTATTTCAAATATTAGCAAAGGCACCTACAAAAAAGTTATTAAACAATTAATTCCTCTAGAAAGCCCACACTTTACTGATTACGCTTACGTGCGTATGCGAATCTATGTGTGTGTGTGTATCCCTTTTCTGCGTCTTGTGTAAGCAGTAAAGAATCGAAGAATTATTGAAATATCAATTTTTCGAAGGGATCAAGTGATGTAGTTTCGACTAGAGCTTTCTTGTTTAATTTTTGTTATTTAATGCAATTATTAACGACATAGAGTTTCGATAAATGTCTCGTATCGATGTTGGGCTATCACGACGCCAACATTGACGCTTTTATAATATCGAGCATCCCCCAATTTTAGGTGAACTTATATTTTTATTTTTATTTTATTTTATTTTTTTTTAGATATAAATTTTCTGTACTATTAGAGATAATGCACTTTAACGAGTGCATATGTGCATACGTCCATACATACATGTATAAAGAAGGGATTCAGGGGATCTCCTAGTCAGGTACCCCCGACTACAGCTTTTGTTCTCGTTTGTTATTGTTTCAATTAGCATTTTATTATTATTTTTCAATTCGTTTAATTTTCGGTTCTTTCAGTTTTGCTGGCAAATAATATTTTGGCGGTAATACCATAGCTGAGTGCAATCTTAGCCATATTTATTGGTGTTTTAATAGATATTGTTGACTTGTTCGTCTGGCCCCTGTATTACAGACTGCACCTTGGCACTAATATTAACAATAAAAAAGTGCAGCTAAAAATAAAAATAGCGCGACGGCAATGAAAATGAATGTATTAGAGGGTTGTTCGTTTTCGTTGTTCGATTATTGTTTTAATTATTTATATTAATTATATTTATAATAATTATTAATTATTAGATTTATAATAATTATTAGATTTCTTCTATTTGGATTATAATAATATTTTTTGTTACTTTAAGTGCGTAAATCGCTTTTTATTTTTTAAATCAGACTGCAAAATATTATAATTGTTATTGTTATAAAACTGTATTGTTTTATTATTATTATTTAATTGATCTATGAATAAATATCTGTTTACGTATGAACTGTATTATTTCTATTATTCATTTCTTGCTCCCAGGGCTCTGTACCGAAATACACTTTACATAATTCACTTAATGTATACGTACATAATAACAAAATCCACTGACCCAACTTGAAACGGAACTTTGGTAATTAAAGAAACAAGAACAATTTTAGATTATTCACTTGATAAAATTTTTTTTCTATAATTTCTATACACTTTGTAGGGCTTCGATTAAACATCTAAGCTAATATATCAATTATATTCACGTATGTATTTAAAAATTAGATGGCTACCGAGTTGTATTTTGATAATTTCCTTTGAAGAAATTCTCTTTCAAAATATTCCATGTAGAGAGAGAGATAGAGAAAGAGAAAGAAAAAAGAGTTTTATTGTGCTTATTGTTTTGAGTCTTGTGTTGGCAGTTGAATGTCAATACCACATATCACTCAAATTTTGTATCCGTTTTGCTGTGCTGTTCTGTTGCTAACCCGACCCAAACTGAGTGTCCAATTGGTAAAATTTCACTTAATGCAGTTGCCAGACGAATTCTTTTCGAAATTCAAACATAGCAGAGAGAACTATACACGACGAACTCTGCTGCATTTCTTGTTATTCTGACTTCGGCAACCAATTTTCGCTCTAAAGCTCAGAGAAGTCCTCTCGCCAAGTTTTGATATAAAAGCTTTTTATTATATTTGATTTCCACAAAATACTCTCTTTGTTGAGGAAACACGCTGTCTCTATTTTTCAACTGCTCTCTTTGTTGAAAACAGCCGTTTTGTGTATATATGTACATTGCGTTGTCTCCCACAATATTAAATTGGTCCTCTACAATGAAATAAAATAATAAATTACGTAATTTAAGAATGATGTGTAATTATCGAATCGAAACGAAAAAACAGCAATCAAAATTTTCTGTTTATTATATTAGTGCAATTTCTCAGGCTCCAGTCAACACGAAAACAAAAAAAATATCATAGTCGTATATCCTATTATATCGTATTATGTCCTATTTATAAGAAATGAAGCTGTCAAGAATCAAGCTTATTTGCAAACTTGTCTTCGCATAAGACTGTATCTTTTAAAAAAGCTTTAAAACTAAAAAAAAAAAAAAAACTTGTTTGCACAGGAAGCTTATTGCTGGTATCGATTTACCTATTTTTTGGTTATTCGCCTGTTCTAATATTTAGTAGAAGTAGTAGTAGCATGATATAAATTAAAAATTAGGTCAGTATCAGTTGGCATTTTGTATAAAGGTGTTACGAGTGATGTTATCCCTATTAAGGTAAAATAAAGGTAAACATAATTCAAAAGTAAACATCGCAACGAATTTATTGAAAATTAAAAAAATTTACTTAGTCTAAGTGTATAAGATTCTTAGACATAAATCTCTGCCCCCGAGAGAAGCGACAGAACTAGAGAGCGTAGTATGTATGTATATCCATGTTTGCGTGTATATTAAAAACGCATTTACATTGTGCATAGCTAAGCCTAAAAGTGCTTACACTGCCATGCCTGGTCAGTCCACGTATAAGTAGCTGATCAGAAGTTATGGTCTGGTACTATTAAGGTTATTTACATATATACAAATATTTATCTACAATGGTATAGTTGTTAAATAGATAAAAAAAAAAAATGATAAAAATTTTGTATAGATGAGCAAATCAACAGTATTTCCACTCAACAGTATTATCCATTGACAGGCAGGGATCCATAAATTATATAATCTTTATATTCGTCAAATGCATATATACAGTAAAGATTATGGATCCATGTGAAGCTTGTAATTTGCAGCTCTTCACGTTTTATGTTGCTTACTGGTTTGCAAATGTGTAAGAGTACCAAAGTTAATTCATTTTCATATAAAAACAAGTAAGAAAGCTCAAGTTGAGACTGCTCGACTAGGAAGTACCCTGATCCCCTACAAGGATCTAACATTCACGTACGCATAACCGCGCGCTCTGCTAATTTACTTACTGCTTACTGCGCAGCAACGACTGCGCTTGGGCTGCGCTGCAGTGTGAGCAATACAATGAGAATAATTTCTCTTGTAGTCGGACTATCTTCATGAAACTTTCAGAACGTGATCATAATGTGCAAATGTGTATACATTTTTTTTTTTTGCAAATTGGGGGCGTGGTATCCTGTAAATTACAAAATCTTCGTATTGCTCAGAAATATGAACACAATAAATATGAAGTTACCAGGTCTAAAAATATAAAAATTTCGCCGAATAAACAAAATCAATTTATCGATTATTCTCGATAAAAAAGTAATCGGACGAATTATCGAAAAAATATGATAAACTTGCACTGCGTATGGTCACTAACCATAGAACACATAGACTGGACACGCTGAAGAAAGATTTTGTCCAACTTTTTTTTGGGCGAGGTTACCCCACACAACTTCGTATTCGCTCGACTCCTTACTTTTAGGTTCGGCGTACGAAAATTCACGGCAGCACAATTATTTCGCTTCAAGCGTTCGACCGAAATGGTCGACATTTGAAATAAAGTGAATCTATGCTCAATTTTTTTTTTCTTGCTCTCTCTCTTTCTATGCTCTCTGCTCTCTCAAATATGTATATGTATGCATGCATGTGAGCACGAGCAGCAGCTCACAAAAATTGAAATTTCTTCGCAGCAAGACCCCTTGTGTTCTCTTCTGAGTGAAAAGTATACCGAACTCTTCAAATCGTTTGCCATGCTCATGCAAAATATTTGCGTTTTCGTTATTATTTATGGGAAGGGTATGAAAGCGTTGGTGTGCATAGAGATCATTCTTCGCGACGACCATGCATACGGACGGACGGACGGACAGACGTACACACTCGTCTCATCGTCCTGATCAAGAATATATATACTTTATGGGGTCTGCGATGCTTCCTTCTGCCTGTTACATACTTTTCACAAAACCATTATACCCTGATTTCCCATTTTTAATGGGATCAGGGTATAATAACGGCCAAATTACTAACCCAACGGTTCTTTCCCTCAGCCACAGCGTAACGGCGCTATAACCAATAACTTCGTTACAACCGATACACATACTCGCAGTCCGCATAGAACATTTTTACTTGTTTTGTTAATATTTTATTATTTCGTAAGTCATTGTAAAGTTAATATTGGCACGGTAAGCCATAGGTCCAGTATTTAGTAGTTATGTATATACCTAACCCAATGCATTAAAAAAGAAATGGGATGAGTTGTCGAAACAATGTGATAAACTCGTACTGCGTATGGTCTACACAAGTATTCATAGCTGTAAAATTCTATAGCTCTCAGCGCTCATGTCGGTAGACGCACGGACGGACTGGCGGCCATGGCTAAATCGACACAGCTCGTCATCCTGATCATGTTAAATAAATTTTCTTGAAACCAAATCATAATTTTTAAATTTGTATGGGTTCAGGTTATAACAAGTAAAATGAGGGTTTCCTACTACGAGATTTTCCAAGACCCTATAAAAATTTTTAAATTATAAAAATAAACAAATAGAAAACTGTTGCCGGAATTAATAACCGTAGTGAAATAGACTTTTAAATATTCATACATACATACATACATACTTACATATGTGCTTGTTACAGAAAAAAGCGTAGATTTGTAGTGTAGATTTTTTGTTATTCATAATAAATTCGCAAATCACATGGAGCTTTATTCCAAAAATGAATTGAAATATCTTGGGGCTTTTTACTTACGATTCCATATATCCCAGAGATTTTTTCGAAAATTCATTTAAACGCTCGGAAGCGAATCGCATGAGTTTATTTCAAACAATTGTACATTTTAATTTATTATATTTAAATTATTTGGGATGTTATTACTATACAATATTATTCCTTTTTTTATGATTTAAATATTAAATAAGTATATGTATATAAATATGCTGTTTTTTATTTATTTTTGGTTTTCTCTCTTTGGATTCCTTTATATTTCCATATTTCGATGTACATAGTTACTGGTACTATTTACTCAACCAAAACTTCAGCAGTATTACTAGAAAGGACATGTATTTCCTGTATAAATATATATTTTAGAATGTTGGTATTAGATTATAAACTCAAACATCATTATTTGTGCATATTACTTTAATCAATCGATTGTTTTGGACGGTTGCGGATTGATTTTTAATTATTTTCGTAATTAATAGTAATTAATTAATTAATGGTAATTAAGCTTGTAGATATGTAAATAAATATTTGTCTCATTATAAAACAAGTGAGAAAGCTCTTGTAGGGATTAATCAACTTGCTAAGATCCGGAACCCTTATTTACGATTCCAAAAAGATGTAAGAATGTTGCATTCAGGCGCTACCTTCTGCGTAACACTCATTTATATCCAACTTTACATCTAAATCAATTTAATATATATGTCTTTTTACAGATTTTCAACATAATCAAATACAATATATCTGAGTATAATATTTGAGTAGGTCAAGAGTAATTTATTCATATAATTCTATTCAGTTCTATTAATTGTAAATTTCATTGTAAATCTCGCGATTTAGAATGTCCTTTGTAAGCGTGGATATAACATTTATATATGAAATACATATATAAATTTTTTACAAAAACTTTTTGTCAATAATTTGAGTTTACATGCCAGATATAATTAAAGTGGCGCGAGATAGAAAATGTATTTATTTTGATAGAAGGAAGTTAACAACTCAATTGTGGAATTTTAAAATCAATCGCAAATATCCGTTGACCGTATCTCGATGTCCGCAAACAGGGGTTTTTCACTCATATTTGAAGAAAAACCTAAGAGAGCAACCGTTCGCGATTGGACAGAGATCTTATAGATAAAGCCGAAGTCTCTTGCTCAGTGCGAGAGGGATAGAATATGCTTTTTCGGCTTATCTTGTAAACAGAGCGTAAGCATTCAAACGGATAAAAGTTATTAGTATTATAAATATTTCCGACTTGCAATTCCCACTATTGGCTGTCATCTATTCCATGTCGAAAGTCTCTAAAATTGTAAATAGTTCTAATATATATTTTCCCGATTTCCCACATACTCAGTGGGGATATCACAAAAATCTTGACATCTATAAGTCAAGAAAATCCTGCAGCACTTGGTAATATTATTCACAGTATTTAGCATTATTATTTAGCATACGGATAAACGGGTAATAAAGGTCTAGTCGAAACTATTCAACTAAGATTTATCTTTTACGAAAATAACGATTTTCGCTTGTTTTCTTCAATACATAACAAAGGATACTTCACACGCACGCGCTCTACTTAGAAAGCAGCTAACACAAAGGCTACGATTGGGCTTTAGTATTGGATATTCTATCTTAACTTAATTTAATAAGTTTTCTTCTAAATTTTAGTAGATTGTATATTATAAGTAAAATAATATGTGCCTATTTCTCATATCTTAAACCTGTAGTATTTGAAATAGCTGTGTAATTTATAATTTTGCGGGAAGCGAAGAAGGGAAATGTATCCAAAATCAGAAAAATAAATTATATAATTGTATAAATTAATTTTGCTATAGAATTTAAAATGGTAATCAACATTACCAAACTACAGAAGAAGCTTAAAAGAATTTTTACTTTATAGGACTTACTGGCATAAGCTGACGTTTACCTTGAGTATGAATTATTATTTATGCGAAGCTGTAAATCCAGATGAAATCCTTGTGCCTTCAATGCGAACATGAAACACGTAGGCAAAATACTAAAACCTTCTTTGTTAAATTATATATGTGCTAACGACAGACTTTTTGAAGCATATATACTTGGAGTAACTACTTCTAGCTGACGTTTGCTTCACATATTTCATCAATAAAATGCCATAGCGACTCCGCTATTAATTTAAGTACAAGGCCAATAAAACTGTTTAAATCTCTAGATCAATAAATTTAAACACCTATATCTTCTAGGTTCCAAATTTAGTGACTAAACTACTCTTTTGATTTACCAAAAAAATCTGTAGCGATCGACTGCAACGATTATATATTATTTTTTTATTATTATTTTGGCTAACATGATTTTTTATTCTAAAGTGCAAACTCGAAAATTAAATTAAGTTTTTAAGCTAAATACTAACTATGGAGTAAAATTAAAACCCCAGATCGGAAGAAAATCGCCTAAGTCGGCCACCCCCAAGTAGAACATCGATGAAACTTAAATACAGATTATAAAATTTGTATAATGAATTGTATTCACAAAAGTTAGCTTAAGGTGCTACTTCGATAAGGGATACATTACTCTTAAGTTTTTGGTCTCTTACCATAATGTATTTTAATGTATTTATTTATATATTTTAGCCTAAATAAATAAACAAATCAGCTAAAATATTTGATTTGTGTTTACCAGATTTAGGATAAATATACCGCATGTATTTTCAATAGATATAAAGAGAAAAAGTATTATTTCTCTTTTTGTATAATCGGAGGTGAATTTTATTTGAATAAAGCAAAAAAAAAAAAAACATTACAATAAACTGAACCCTAATAAACAATTTTGTAGACCATTTCGAGTTTGACCAGACTATTTTTATACTCATTCACGAGATGATATATGTAGATTGGATTTGTGCAAAATTTTCTGTCTTGTTTTATCCATTTTTTCCATGGAGTATATATTTGCGATGGCAATAAATACTGATTTATAATTTATCATATGCTTAGATTGAACAAGTAAGAAAGCTCTAGACGATACTGTTCGACTACGAAATCCCCAGGAACTGATATTTCAACAATTCGCGTTTTTTTGCTTCACAACACAAACACACAGACACACATGCATAGGCACGCACGCATAAATACGCATTGGTTGCAGTGTGGTAGGTTTTCTTGTTGATGGACTATCATCATGAATATCATGATTATAACATTGAAATGCATGCATTTGCCAAAGCACAAGTCTCTAGTATTTGAAATACGCCTTTTACAAATTTATGGATAAGGGGGTGGATATATATATATAGCGGGGAAGAAAAATCGAAATTCTATAAAAATCATCTGAATCTATATACAAAATTTGGAGACTCTAGCCTTAATGATGTAGGAGATATAATTGTAAACTGATTTTCGATACGTTTTTTAATCGATAACAAAATTACGGGATGAGTTATTGTTTTTTAGTGATAAACTCGATATGCGCGCTCAATATAGGGACATTTAAAAAAAAGTTTGAAGTCTCTAGCTCTTATATGTTCTGAGATCGACGCGCTCATACATACGGACAGACGGACGGCCAGACAAACGGAGAGGGCCAAATCGACTCAGCTCGTCGCCCTGATCAAGAATATATATACTTTATTGGGTCTGCCACGCCACCTCCTGCCTGTTACATACATTTCAACAAAAACATTATACCCTGATTTCAGGGTATAAAAACTACTAAAACAGGAGAGTAGCAAATGGGAAAATCTATATTTTGTAATGGTTTTAACCCAGCAGCATTTGGACCGCAAATGAGTATTTGGCAGTCCGTATACCCGAATGCAACGTATATTTAATAAATTAATAATAATATACAATAAATGAATAAAATTGTAAAAAGGAAAGAAACAGTTTTTTTTGGCAAAATTCATAATGATTTTCGATTTTTATCAGTGCAAATATTTACAACTAACCGAGTAAAAATATAAAAAAAACCCTACGTCATAAGTGATCTTACATAATGAAACACGAGAATTATGACAATTTTATATTCTGATTCAACTTTTGGATAAAAGGAAACTTGTTAGTCAAGAGTAGAAAATATAGGTTAACATAGGTGAATAGGTAACATATAGTAAGTTTACAGTATTGATAAAGTATATATATATATATATACTTATACTTATATGTACTTATATGTTTACAATACATTTATATTTTTGTACATTCTATAAAATTTTTAGGCTTTTTTTTAAGAAGTATTATTAAATTTGCATAGCTAATATTAATTTTTATAGCATTACTATACTAAATTATTCTATAGTTTAATATTGGGACTTAAGCTGGGGCTTATTAATTAGCAGTTGGTAACATTTTGAATATTTTCTGATAATATTTTGTATTTTTCGGTTTCATAAAGTTTTTTTAAGCTATATAAAAAAAAAAATATACTTTATATAAATCATTTTTAGTTCAATAAATAATTTAATTAAAATAATATATTTAATTAATATTAACAGCAATGTAAGCCTTTCTTTTTCCTAGTACAGGCGTATTTACGAGGCTTTTATGATTTGTATTTTTATATAAGCACATTTTCATTTGCTCGAGATTATTGCTAAATTCATAAATAATACATTATAATTTAAGTAAGAATAAAAAAAACAATGATCATTGGAAAAAAGCAACTAAATCAGAGAAATAATTCTCATGCAATTGTACTACCGGACATCGTTGTTGTCTGTCGATCAGTCTGCATTTTACGGTTGCGGTCATGCTCAGCTGTTTCTGAACTGTGGAAAATCCATGAGAATTAATTTGTTCAATCGAAATTTTTAACTTCTTACTTTGATCGAACTGCAATGGGACTGCCTGTTATATCCACAGCATTGGGATTGTTGTTATTCGTCGTGGATGCCCGACGTCCACTTCCAGATTTGTATGAAAATATGGATTCATTTTCCAAGTCATTTTCAATCTGCAAACAACAATTTATAATTATAGTCATAATAATATGAAATTCTTTTTAAGAAAAAGCTTACCACCTGCCGCTTATAGGATAACCGCTCGCTCGACACTGACCCACATGATGAACTTTCTGAGACCGCTTGCGTCACTGAAGCTACTGTTGGTGGACTGCTTGGGCCCGGGAAACGTTTTGAGCAGACCTGAGATTGTATGTGTTCACAAATACGTCGAAAACGCCGGATGTTACCTATATGAAAGCTGGAGTAAATATTCTGTTCGACGTGTTTTTTATACTCTAAGCCCATTAAAAATGAGAAATCAGGGTATAATGGAAACTACTGCCGTTACGATTAAATCTAGTATTAATAAAATTACATCCCGTACATTTTTTTAGATAGTCTATTGATTTCTCTATTGATTTCCGTGCATTTTTATTGAATTGCGTTTGTATTATATTTGTATTTCCATGGATATTAGTAGTGCCCATTTGGGAAATTCATATGCGTGTACCACCTACATATATGTATATTCCATGTATATAATATATCTTAGTAGGCATTAAGGAATAAGAAACGAAACATTTTTAAGAAATCAAAAAAACTGAAATTAAATTATGAGATCATACATTTTTTATCTAAAAAAAACTTTCGCGGGATACAAAGTTGCACCATAATCAAAAAGCACGTTTGACAAAATAAAGACAAATCGCTTAAAATCAGCGGGGTTCGAAACCTTACAATTGTAAGATAACATGAACCGACTCTCCCAGCTGCGGAACTGTAGTGCTCTCAGAAATAAAACTAACACGAAACCACTTCATTGCAACATCGCCATAGCAAACAAAAACTAAATTCAAAACAATATAATCACAATTGTGATTCATAGAAATAGTTGGCATTTTCATTTAAATATATATATTTATGTACATATACATTTACAAGTGCATAAAAAGAACTATCATATTTGAAATTATACGCGCAACCAAAAATATTTATCGAGCGCGTGCTATACACGGGAAAATGCTTTGCGTTGGTCAACGATGCTTGCATTGCTAATAAATTTTAATGTATTTAACTTAATTTAATGAGACCTTGGTGTACATTGTCTGTCGGTTCGCAAGGATATATATATATATATATATATATATATATTTAAGTATTTGCTATCTTTGTTTCTTCGTTAGTAGATACGCTCTCTTGTTGTCGTTAGGAGTTTGTAAATTCGGTTTAGTTACTCACCTGATAGCAGTGTAAATGTTAAAGCGAATAGCATATCCGCTATGTCGCCTTGCTTGCATATGGGACTGATGTCAACCTATTGCAAATAAAATTTATTAAGCGTAGGCGGTAATAATTATTTAATTGAGGTTATATACCTGAAACTTTACATGCCTTTGAAACATAACAGAGCCATTTCCGTTGCGCTTGTACTCCACACGGAATGATGAGGGTGATACTACACTATGAGATAGCTCTGCCATCTTTAAATAATTGAAATATACATAGAATAGAATACATAGAAAAAATACATATCATCAATTAAATACCCTAAGCCCCGAATGATATGCGTTATTAAATAAAATAGAGAAAGTGTAAGCTTATAATTATTTCCAACTTAAAAATAAGTAAGAAAGCTCTAGTCGAGACTGCTCGACTACGAAATCCCCTGAGCCCTACGAGTATCTCTGCTTACACAAGAAACACAAACACACATAGGCACGCATAAACACGGATGGACAGTGTGAGCTTACTATGGGAATTTAATTGTTTAATAACTTTTCTTGTCGATGGATTATCTTCACGAAAATTTTGGATCGTGATTATAACATTGAAATGCATGTATTTCTCAAATCAACGTTCTCTAGTATTTGAAATAGGTTATTTTCAAATGATGGGGTAGATATAAGGGTGGAGGTAAATTATAGTAAAATTCGAAATTCTATAGAAATCATCTGAATCTATTTTTAAAATTTGGAGACTAACTTTACAGATGTAGGAGATATAATTGTATAACTGATAAGTTTTTTAATTGATAACAAAATAACGGGATGAGTTATCGTTTTTTTTATCACATGCGCTCTCAATATACGGACATTAACAAAAATATTTGAGGCCTCAAGCTCTTATATGTTTTGAGATCGACGCGTTCAGACATACGGACCCTGATTAAGAATATATATGCTTTGTGGGGTTTGCCTTCTTCTGCCTGTTACACACATTTCAACAAAACTATTATACCCTGAACCCGTTGAAAATGGTACAATGGAAACTCTAGTAGAGACTTCTCGACAACGAGATCCGCTGAACTCTTGGAGGAGCTGATATTTCAATAATTAGTAAATTATAAATAAAGATATATAAGGATGTGTTTAACAAGAACATCCTTAACAAGAACATTTTCCATTTTGAAATTTTTTACTTTAATCTATACACTGGTATAAATAGTTAAAAATTAATAATGTTTTTAAGTATTTAATTCATAGCAATCTTACGGATAAAAAAGCGTGTATCAAATGTGCCTTGACAGTGGCAATAGGTTTGCCTTTTACTAATATGGTAAATGTCTCATCTTTCTCAGTAGTTATTAAGTTACCAAACCAAGAACGTTTAGTAAGTTCTGGTGATGATTCCGGTGTTAAGTGGGCCTCATCAACGGAGACTGAAAATTGGGGAGATTGATCAGTACAAAAGCTAAATCTGAATATAATTTAGAAATACCCTGCATTTTCCTACGATGAAAACGCGGACTACCAAGAAAACTATTTTTTATATTAGTAAGTCTCGTTTTCCACAGTTGCCCCCCAGGCGTATTACATGGTGAGCCAGGGATGCCTGTATTGCTATTATTAGTCACCGGTAGAACATTTGGATTTACAACTGTATAATAAATGAATACAAACAATTTGCAATGCTATAAATCAAGGAAATTCGGAAAAAAAAAAATTATTTTATATAGTACCAATAGAAATTGTTGGACCAGAATTTGTCCGATTATGCACGGTAGGTAAAGCTGCAGCGGAATTCCCGCACGAATCACCTCCCGGACTGCTAGGTAATTGCACACATTCGCTACGGTCCCGAGGTGGACCGCTACCACTACCACTGCGTTCTTGAGCATGACGTGTTGAATCACGGCGCTCCAAGTTCGGCTCTCTAACGACTATGACATCTCCTTCAATGCTTTTCTGTGAATTATGTGACGGCGTTCGGCTGACCGCCGTATGATGCCCCGATCCAGAACGTTCTCTCTCACCATAAGTTGAATGACGTGAACCAGCGGCAGGAGAGGTAGGCCGCGATATAGCATTAGATTGTTGCTGCGTTAAGCCTATTGGTGAGTTACAACGAGTTGGACTATGGTATGATGAGCTGCGTACAGACGTAGACACCGTTGTAGGAGAGCGTCGTTGATGGTTACGTGTACTACTGTACGATCTGAAGCTATTGATTAATTACAAAAGTTAGTGAACAGCTATGAACGAGTTAAAGTAAAATTACTTAAAGGCCTGTCGTCGAGGCGTAAGTGGAGACCCCTCAGAAATCTGACCGTAGCTCGGCGCGTTTGTACCATTAATCCGACATTTATCTAATCGCTTACGAGGTGGATCCACTGTATCCAGTTCATTGCGTGATTTTTGTGCTATTTCTTCATCATCTTCAAGGGCCGGTCGGCGGCGCTTTCGCTCAAGAAGCAGAAAATAAATGACCTTTTCGGTATTATGGCTGTAAATATAGAAATATTAATCGGGGTTTCGTGTAAGGTGATTTCGTCAGCACCTGGCGCTCAACAGTTCTTGTAAGAGCTTTTCCTTTTCCTTAAAGCATCCCAGCGAGCATATAGCATTTAAAACATCAGGATCTACAGCGGTGGCAGTAGGTATAACATGTGTTTGCACCACCTCCATCATGGGCAATTCCAGCTCCAACTCACCTTTACCACCAGCCGTAACCCATGCATGACGATTTATTTCGGTCAACTAAATTACATATACATTTGGAAATAATTAAGCTCTATTTAGAATTATTTGATAGTAGTAGGTAGATCACTAAATCTAAATCTTATATAGTACGCGCAAATAATTTTTCTTCTATAGATAAATCGAAACAGTTATAAAAATCTCTTACAGCTTTAAAGCTAAGGTCTCTACGTTAGTTTCAATATATGAAATATGCATGCAGGCCTTCGTGTTTGAGGGATTGTAATTGTATTCTTGAGCGTTCGTAATTAAATTGTATTGCGTTTTACCAAGAATGTTTAAGCTCAAATTGACAATGTCAATCATGCTACATGAGTGTTAAGATCCTAAGCTTCTTCTTTATGTGTAAGTAACTCAGTGCTCAATTAGGAGGTACATTCACACAAACACACACATACGCACACACGCAAAAGCACTCATTTCATTGATTCTTTACAACTGATTGAAGATGCATTTTTACAATTAAAAATTTATAAATTTCTGGACATAAACTCATCTGCGGGTAATATACTCGAATCTCCTAAAAGCAAAAATCAAATCATACAGAGAGATGAACGTGGCTACATCGAATCATCTCGTCGCCTTGATCAAGAATGGATATACTTTATGGGGTCTGCTTATTATTAGCGCTGATTTCCCATTTCGTATACTTTCAGGATATATAAATACTATATTTTATAATTTATATGTGGGATCCGAGCTTACATATCTACAATCCAATAGTATGTGTAAAGAAATTTCAAATCATGGAAGAAGTGTGTATTCAAGTTTTGGTTTATGGTTTTAAAAATTGTATTGAATTCAATTAAAAAGGTAACATTTTGAATCGGTGGACATTATCATTTTCCTATTTTCTTTATTACATCCGATATATCTTGTCAACCTGAGTATATTTCAAGTCTCTAGTACATTTTGAGATACCAAATTTCTTCTTGTTTCTTTTCTTTCGCAATAGTATTGGAACATATTTCACTTAACCGTTTTTTTAAGTACTATTTGTCTATCTAGCTTTCTTACTTATTTATTCCTCCCTGTTAACAGATCCAATTTAAAATAAAATATTCGGTATTTATATCTTATAACTCACCGTTAATCGTCTATCTGGATTAACCTCAATCATACCACGAAGTAAACTTTGACAATCGGGTGGAACAAAATGCGGAATATGGAACACGCCCCGTTTTACTTTTTCAAGCAACTGACGCAAGTTGTCATCGTCGAAGGGTAATGCTCCCACCAGCAGAGCATACAGAATTACACCGCATGACCAAACATCCGCCTTGCGTCCATCATACTTTTCTCCCTTGTGGCAGCAATGTAATGAAAAATAAAATAATTGATAATTCTTATATTTATAACTCAAAAAAGAAAGATTGATCATTATTTATATAGTAAGAAATACAAAAATTTTAGACGAGACTCCTCGACTACGAGATCCCCGGAACCCTGCAAAGAACTGATATTCCACACACAACAAGAAATGATTTAACAAATAAATTCTCATAATATAGCTCATATTGCAGGCCAAGCACAGTTACAATAGCGTGTACATATTCATATGTGTAAGTAAAAGAAGTGCGGAATGATTGGACTATCCGTTCTATGTGGGGTTCAGGGGATCTCGACTTACTTGTTTCGATTAAAATAAAATACAAAATTATATCTATCATAAAAATCATATTGTCACAATTTAATAATATAAATAAAATTGTTATCTACATTTTAAGCATACGTTTTCTACATTTGTTTTTGGCAAATTCATCAATTATGTCGTCAATATTGTTTTTGTTCAATAAATCTGACTGAACGTTTACCTAAGATGTCTAGTTGCTCCTCTCGCATTGTGGCTCGTTCAGCAGCTTTCATTCTTTTTAATTGCGACATAGATCGTACGCAGAACAATTTGTGATAATGTTAAAAAAAAATCCGCAGACATATTTCTGGGTTTGGGCTAATTTATCTTCCATTAGATCATACGAATTAATATATCCGAGGAGATATTTCTCGGTTTGGAAAGAAAACGGCTAATTAATTTTCCTTTAGATTTTTACAAATTATTAAGAGTTGTTCGGGCATCAGTGTATTTGGAGTTGCCGTCCCTTTGGAACTGCTTGATTTCAAGGAACAATTTTTCAAATCTCTATATTTAAGTGTCCGTACTTTTCTTTCACTCTCTGGAATCTTATGTTTGTTATTTTGCCTACTTGTTAGTCAACCCCTGGTGCCTGTTTGGTCTCTTGTGTAATGAAACTTACGCGTATAACTTCAGGGCAAGCGTAGTGTGGAGATCCACAAGATGTTTCCAACATGCTGCCGGCTGGTTGAAGAGAGGCCATACCAAAATCTGCTATTTTAATATTGTTCTTCTCATCCAGCAACAGATTCTCGGGCTTTAAGTCGCGATGGCTGCAAGTTTGAGTACATTAAAAAAAAATATTTATTAGTTATTAAACTAGTTACCATATCGAATGTGAGTGGCAGAAGTCCAGTGCAGATATAATTTGCCTAAAAAACTTCCGCGCCTCCTTTGGTGTTAGTCGTCCCTTTTTAACGAGATAATCGAATAGTTCGCCGCCAGAAACATGTTCCAATATCAGGTATAAATATTTCTTATTTTCGTAAACATCGCTTAAGCCAAGAACGTGCGGATGGTCGATTAATTTCATAATGGCAATTTCACGTTCAACCTTGAAAAAGACAATGATAATTGTACTATGTAATAAGAAAAATTTTATTATTGAGTTCAGTTCAGCTTATAATTTGAATTTTTTTAAATAAATAAATAATGTTAATTATGTTAAGTTAATATAACATAAACAGACTGGCGTTTCCAGACACACGTTCCACAGGAGTATTTAACCAGTCAAGTCTGTATAGCGCAGTTCAGATTCTGACGAGAGAGCATAGACCTACTAGGGGTTGGGGTAGATTATATCAAAAATCGAAATTATATAAAAAAAAAAGTAAGAGTGCTTTAATCGAGACTGCTCGACAAGGAGATGCCCTAATCCCTACAAGGCGCTGATATTCACGCACGCATAATCACGCTAATTGCGCAGTTAACAGCGACTGCGCTTGGGCTGTTGTGTGGGCAATATTATGAGAATTTTTTTGCCACTTATAGGGACTATCTTTATGAAACTTTCAGAACGTGATCATATGATCAAATATGTGTTTATTCCATGCACAAGTCTCTAGTACTTAAAATACGAATTGGGGGCGAACCCTTTGAAAATGGGAAATCATGGTATAAAGTTTTTGTTAAATTGTATGCAACAGGCAGAAGGAGGCGTAAAAACATAAAACATATAAATTCTTGATCAGGGCGACGAGCTTAGCCGATTTAGCCCTGTCCGTCTGTCTGTCTGTCTATCCTAATGTATTCAGTTTCATGAAGATAGTCCATCGACAAGAAAAGTTATTAAACAATTAAGTTCCCATAGTAAGCCTACACCCCAGCCTATGCGTGCTTATTAGTGCGTGTCTGTGTCACTGTGTGTTTGAGTATTTGTGCTTCTTGTAAGCAGAAAGACGCGAAGAATTGTTGAAATATCAGTTCCTGGAAGGATTCAGCGGATTGCGTAGTCGAGAAGACTCGACAAGAGCTTTCTTACTTGTTTTCGATAATTTTTCAATCGATAGCAAATTAGTAGGAGTAATTATCGATTTTTGAAAACTAACTGCGGGTGAAATACTCGGACCAACAAAAAAATTTCAAGTCGGACTGACAGGCTGATAAAATAATATGTATGCAGACACAACTAGATTAATGGGTTCACTTTTCTTTTCTTTTTTTTTTTTTTTTTGTCCAAAGCCCAACGTTGCTATACACAACTACTGCATACTTTTTTTTGCTTCGCAAAATCACGTAGTTCTATTACAACAGTTCGATTTTCAAGCTAGTTAATGGCAGTTTCGGAAGTATTCTTGTATGAAGCAGTGCAAGTGGTGTAAGCCTTCCCAGTAGATCGAGGATTCTTCTCGACGCTGTGTAAAAAGTATTAATTCTGATAATAGACAGCAAATCTGAAATCATATATTTTTGGGATACCATTATACAAAGACTCAGCTTTGTTTATTTTTATTTTTCTCTTCTAAATCGCTTGTGTTTCTTTAAAGCGGGCACATCGTTACCTTGTTGTGTGATAATGTAGCTATACTGCATGAATCTAAAGGTTCATTGATTTTTTTCATTTTGCCACCGTTAAATCAACTTCAATGACGATATTGCATTTCCTGCTCTGTAGAGCTCTTTGGCATAAGTTCCTGCGTTATGGTTATGAATTCTTATTACACTTGGCTTGATTGGCAAGCAAACGATTTTTGCAGAACTCCAATATTTTGAACGTGTACATACCGTTTCCATTCCAGTTCCATCCTTAAATTCCCGCAGTGAATTCATCAGCCAACTTATCCACGGCTGATAACGCATCATTTCTAGCTATGGCCTATAGCACCTTAAGAGCTTTTCCCACAGCATCTTGTTGTTGTTTGGATATTTTTTCAACAATTTCACACTGGTCACGATGATTAGCAGTCTTTTTGTACGGATCTTATTCTATCGCTCAGGCTTAATGGACTTTTGGAACTTGCTTTATGAGGAAGCAGATTGTTGGTTGGAATCTGATAAAGGTGTGAGTAAGCGGAATGCTGATAAGGACCCAAAGGAGTAAACATACATTCTAGGAACTAGAACTATCCTAATTAAGCTTTTAGACCGTGGCGATAACATTAACTTACCGACGGACGGACAAACGGGCACGGCTGTATCCACTATATATAATTTAGGGGGTCTGCCATGTTACATTTTAAAAAGTTCATCACACCTTGACTGCCCATTTGTCAATGGGCTAAGAGTATAAAAATTAAGTCAAACTATCAATTTGATCTGCGGCTTGTTCCCAAAATATAGGAAAAATGATAATTGATGGGTGGTGATATGCCACTTGCAATGGGCTCTGCGTATATTAGGAAATATAGACGGACTAGCATGCATTTTCAAAATAACATATAACCACGAAATCCCATTGCCAAAGGGTCAAAAATGTAATACTTAAATATATCTAATTGATAGCTTTGATCAAGGAGGGGTTAGCTAATCTACTTACCTTCATAAGTACTGATTCGCTAAGTTTTTCACGATTTATTATTTTAATTGCTACTTTTTTTCCAATCACACAATGTACGCCCAATTTGACAAGACCTATCAAAATTATAGAAAAATAATACTTTACCATATGCGAAAAAGATTTTTTGCAGTAACTTACCCGTTTGACCTTTACCAAGTGTCTTCTCCAAGCGATATGGACCGACAAACTGACAATTCTCTGTCATCATATTGTTTTCCTTTTGCATTTTGTAACTTTGCTAGTTTCTGATTGTGAGCTGCTATCATCTATTTCCTAAAAGGATTTTAAGGCGACGTCTGTCCATTCGCTAAATCCCCTGCTTCTATTTTTTACCTATACCGTGCAGAGCTTTACTGCTGTAATGATACACTTTTATTTTAATTTAAATTAATTTATACTAATTTTCGAAAAAAAAAAAAATTTGAATACTTTTAAGCCTGGAGACTTCAGATTTGATGTGTATAAACATCTGGTCAATACGCAAATTTTGTCTTTTACAGATTTTGGATACCATGCCCCCTTCGCCACCAATTTGTAAAAAACGTATTTACTACGTACTAGAGTCTTGTGCTTTGGAGTGTATACATATTTGCACATTATGATCACGTTCAGAAAGTTTCATAGAGATAGTCAGTCCTACCACAAGAGAAATTATTCAGCAACAAAATTCTCATAGTATTGCCCACACTGCAGCGCAGCTCAAACGCAGTCGCTGCTTACTGCGCAGTTAGCAGAGTGCGTGCTTATGCGTGCGTGAATAATAGCTCCTTGTAGGGATTAGGGTATTTCCTAGTCGGGCAGTCGACTAGAGCTTCCTTACTTTTGTTGTCTTTTTTTCTTTTTCCGATCCGTCTGTGTGGATATTGAAGCTAGAACCTTGAAATTTGGAGCATATACTCGTGTACACCCTCGATTTAAGAAGTAAAATTTTCCCGACCCGCTCACTAGGGGCGTGGCAAGTTGGAGATCACAATATTATTACGAATTTTTTTAGTGTGAATTTCCAAATTTTGCACCTACGTTAGCTAACATGCCTGCTAAATATTGACCTAAAGTGTCATGTCTACGTTCACTGCGTAGCGTTTTCAATAAATTCTGCTATTTAGTGCGGGAGACTTGAAATTTTGAATATATACTCGGTTTGACATCCCAAAATCAATAAGATATGGCGGATATCTTTCTTCAGTTTTAGAGCAAGAAATTCAAAATTGAACCGCACTATTACTTATGACATCTTCTATCGATTTGCACAAAAAGAATATACACCCACTGCACTGTTCTTAACTGTTTTTATGTGTTCTATTTATATTTGATGGGAGAATGATAAATACAAACACATTTTGACTCATTTAATAAATGTTGATTACAACCATAATTTGTATGAGTTAAGTTTCTCCAATATATATAATTGTTTTTCTGGCCCCCACCAACGTCGACACATACAAAAATTTAAATTCAAACATTAGGTAAATTCTAGAGATTTAGATTTACAGAACGGATACGACTATACTTTAGAAAAATATTACATGCAGAGTATAAAATATGTGAAAATATACTATGACTAAACGTAAGAAAAAAAAAGGACTAAATAAACTCTAGCAGTAAAGTGTTGACAACCCCGTATTTCAATATAAGAGATTGCTCAATCCACGCAGACTCAAGAATAAATCAGCGGATACTAAGAAACGCAGAAGTAAAGAGAGTCACAGAGAAGCGCAAGATTTTGACGGACACTACATATGAATGGTGGTTGTGTGACAGAGTTTAATTGGGGTTGTTTTAACATTTTTAGTGACATTTGTACGACTGCCCAACCTGCCGGCAATCTCTTTATATACATATACAATACAAAAATATACAATTTACATGTAAATGAAACTGACAGAGCGCAAATAAAACATTCGCATGTATGTATTAGCAAAAGCATGTCTTTAAAATTAAACATTTTTATACTTATAGTCACATGAACGCATGAACGCAATATTTTTCGATGCTATTAAAGCTGCAGACGACATTTAGAAGTGTTAAAAATTTTCCGATCCGTCCGGTTTGCCAGAAATTACATTAGTTTAACAGCTACAAAGGAAATTTGAAATATATTATCGTGCGAACACCTAAGATCAAAAAGCTATGGCGGATATATCTACGCTCATTGGTGGCGTGACAATTCGGGTAAAACTGTATCTTATATAGCATTAAAGCTACAACGTTAAATTTTGAATGTGAGCTAATGTTACGATTCTATAATTATGGATGAAGTATATATATGCCCACCAGGGGAGTGGCAAATCGGATCTGAACATATATAGATCTTTCGAATTCTGGCATTTTTTGACACTGTTGACGCTGAAGACCTGAAAGTTTATATATATACTCTGGTTGACCACTCAAAAATAAAAAGCTATGCAGAATATATCTACGCCCACAGGGGGCGTGGCAAATTCCAAAAGTTTATACCTTATACAGTTCAAGAGCTATAAGCTTCAAGTTAAGTTACTGATAACCTTCTCTATCGATGACCCAAAAATAATTGTTACCCTTTAATTGTAATGTGTCTCTGCCCATTATGGCCGTGGAAATTCGGGAAAAACTACCGTATTAGAGAAACTCAAAACTTACCGACTAACTTGCTTATAGCATCCTCAATTGATTTGATCACAACATTTTTAAATTTATGATGAATGCAGAGTCTTTTCTAAACTTGAAGCTTTTTAAGTGTCATGGTTAATTAACTGTATCAAACATTTTCATAAAATCAAAGTTTTACTCTAGGTCTATGTTATAGACACGCAAATCGACTTCGTTTCTTAATATCGAAAAGATATGGTGGATATATCTTCTAGAGCTATAGTCATAAGTTCGGTAATGATTTACTCATTTTTCTTTCGATGGATCGATTTATGAAAAAGTGTATCTGACGCAAATCAGAAAAATGTAAATCTTTCTATGATTTGGCGATGGTAGCGTTTTGACCACAATGAGTAAGCTGCACTTCGAAAACATTTTGTTCTTTGTTTGTCAAATTCTGAACGTGGAAAATCATAAATTCTAAAATTAGACTGTACAAGACGGTATCAAAATTCTTCGGCTCCAGTATTGATTATTTGGAATGTTCAGAATTTATACTAAAATTAAGTTTGGGTTATCAATAGAGAAGGTCTCCAGTAAATCAACTGTCTAATTGTGACGTTTGTAGCTCCCATAGTCATAGGATATATAAAATTCCATACCCCCTTCTGTACAATCTATAAATATCGATTTCCATGCTTCTACACTTTCAACTGATTCCTAGACAAAAGCACTATTTTGTATATTATACTACAACAAACAACGGCCCTTCCATTCCATTCAGAAATTAATTATTTTAAAGCGCAACTTTCCTTTTGTCCGTTGCACACGAATATCTTAATCACTTTTATGATGTAGTAAACAAATAAAAAAAATGTCAAAGAAGACATAAAAGCCTATGATAACGAGTTTTCCATGGTCCTAGATTCTGTTGTTGTTATTTACATATATATATATATATATATATATATATATATATATATATATATTTGCACATATTTATAAAGTTTCTGGATTGCTAAGGACGCTATACACACATTTCTTAACAACAATTTCTCCCGTTCGTGCTTACGATAGTATCATTGAAATTCTTTGTTGTTGTGTGTGTACAAAATTTCAATGAATTTTGATACCAACAGATCCCTTCCGGAACCAATACTCTGCAATTGGTATACATAAATATACAAAGTACTGAGCACAGTGCATAGAGCTTCAATAAATGTTAACTTAAATTATAGCTTTGCACATATTTATTCAAAGCCGGGGTGCACTTGTACTATTCACTTGTTTTATTTGCAACTTTATTATATAATTTCTCATGGTTTTTGTTTGTATTTCCGTTACATTTAACGCATTCTGTATTTTTAAACTTTTCAATCACACACACGCATTGACATGCAGATATATATATATATATATATATATATATATATATATATATATATATATATATATATATATATATATATATATATATGTATATCAACGTATATATATATATATGTATATCAACGTTGCCGTTATACTTTTTCCTGTTTATTGTCCATTCCTTAAGTGAAACACACATACGGCAAAGCCAAACGTCGTCGACCAACTAACTAACAGAACGGTCGGCGTTAAATATTTTTAACAGTAGAGCCTGGAAGTTGTATTTATAAAATAAAAAGAGAGAAAACGTAGAGTCGTTTAAGTAGAAGAGAAGGCACTAAAGCTATTCTCTCTTCGCATTGAAGCAGTGGTTGTATTTCTTCTCTTATCGTTAATAAAAAATTTAGGGTTGTTTACAGGGTGCCCATATATTTCTATCAATCTGTGACGAGCTTTACTACGCATGCGCCAAACAAATGAAAAAAAAAAAACAAAAAAAAAGCAATTAAGACATACATTAGAACCTTGAAATTTGAAATCTATACTCATATACCCTATACAAAGTACTACGACACTCCGGATTCACCGACTAGAAGCGTGAAAAATTAGGTCAGGTAGGCATATCATCTTTTACAGTTTAAAAGCAAACACTTAAAATGTTATATTTCAGTTTCTGTAAAAACCTTATTGGGATCGACACAAATTATATATTTACGCCCATAGGGACCGGAAAAACAAATTAGATATAGGTATGAGCTCAAAATTGTAGAGTTGCACATGCCCATTTTTGTATGTGTTGGCGTTTTTATACCCTGATCCCATTGAAAATAGGAAATCAGGATATAATGGTTTTGTTGAAATATATGTGACAGACAGACCCCATGATGTATATATATTCTTGATCAGGGCGACGAGCTGAGTCGTTTTAGCCCGTCCGCCTGTCTGTCCGTCTCTCCATCTGTCCGTATGTTTGAATGCGTTGAATTCAGAAGGTATAAGAGCTAGAGAATTGAAATTTTGTAAAATGTCGGTATCTATGGGTGAATATATGGATACATGGATATCGATTTTATCTCTAAAAATCGATAGCTCATCTTATTATTTTGTTATCGATTAAAACCCTTATCTTGTGCTTTGGCGAATGCATGCATTTCAATGTTATAATCACGATCACAAGAAAAGTTATTAAACAAAACTCTTGTTCAGACATATGTGATTATGTGAATAATTTCTACCCTTGATAAGGCATCAGCAATAATGTTAGTTGATCCAGGTTTGTAAACTATATTAGGAGAAAACTCTTCTATAAAAGTATACCATCTTTTCAATTTTGCATTCGGATTTCGTACGGAAACTGCGAAAAAGAGTGGTTGGCGATCTCTTTGAATTTCTACATTGGTAACACCGTACAGCCCATACTATGGCATATAATTCCCTTTCATTAGTTGCATAATTTCTTTCTGTTGTATTTAAGGTTCTTGAAACAAAAGTAATTGGTTTGTTTTCCTGTGAGAGGACGTCGCCTATAGCAATATCAGAGGCATCTGTAGTAAGAACAAACTTTTTTGAATAATCAGGTTGGGTTAATTCTACCTTTGCAATTAAATACGATTTCAAATTTTCAAATGCTTCATCGTCTAGTGTTATTTTCGTTTTTTTAGACACATGCTTTGAAACTATGCCATTATGTCATTGTAGTAATTTAGTGAGGGGTTGGCTATGTCAGCGTAATTTTTTACAAACTTTCTATAATAATTAGTTAATCCGATGAAACCTCCTAACTCTCTTAAATTATTGGGAGGAGGATATTTTGTAATGGATTCAATATTTTTTGGATCAGTGGTGATAGTATTGTACTATGGATACTATGTATCCCAAAAATTAAATTTTAGTTCTAAAGAATTTGGATTTTTCTAAAGATATTTTCATATTTGCATTGAAGACAATATCGATAATTTCTTTTAAATCATAAAAATGTTTTCCTATGGTTTCCGAATATAGATATGACAAGTTTTTCCGTTTTTTTCACGCAGTATATTATCCATGGCTCTTTGGAATATACTTAATGCGTTTGCCATTCCAAAAGGCATCCTAAGCAATTCATATTTTCTATTATTAAAGGAAAATGCTGTTTTTTCTATGTCTTCGCTTTTCATTAGTATCTGATAAAAACCAGATTCTAGATCGATAGACCAAAGGATTGTGCTTTACCCAGGTTAGACAGAATAACTTAGGGATCAGGCATTGGATATTTAGCTGGGATTGTATTATTATTTAATTTTTTATAATTGATTACTAATCGATGCTTTTGCGTGCCATCTTCGTTACAACATTTTTTTCCTACAACCCATAGTGGAGAGTTATATGGACTTCTACTAGGTCTTATTTTGTTTTCATTCAACATCCTGTTTATTTCCTGATTAACGAAATTATTAACTGAATGAGGATAAGGATATTGTTTGTTAACAGATCTTATTTCTCCTCTAATATCTGTCCTAAAAGGAAGAGTTAATGGAATGCGAAAATGTTTCTCTTCAATGTCTCGAATAACTTGTTGTTCAAGGTTCATTAGATTTTCCATTTTTCAATGGTATTATAAGTTCTGCGATGAGAAGAACTTATAAAGGATACCGACAACCTTTGTTGTCTGTTCTTTTTTTCTATCTTCTTTTTTCGCATTACAATATTTTCTTTCTGTTTACAATCAGAGTCACTTGATGACGATGTTTCTATTTCGGATACATTAAATAACGAAAATGATATATTATTTTCATATCCATGATCAGAATGTACAAAAATATGAGGGTCATCTAAACTTTGGAGATGGTCAACCGTTTCTTGTACTCTTGTTACGAACTTATTTTTTCTATTTTACCATTATATTGCAGTATACCTTTTGAAAGATCAATTTCTGAATTTATTTCTTTTAAAAGATTATATCCGACATCGACGTTTAAGTTGGAGATTTCATAAAACCTAAAGCGTTTTCGACGTTTAAGTTAGAGATTTCATAAAACCCATAACGTTCTCCAAATATATTTATATTGTGTAAGTGTGTTAGGATGCTGTAACCGTTTACAGTTTTTATTCTTTTGTTTATTGGGAGTTATTATATATGCCTTTTATTAATATAACAAGCAGTAGCACCCGTATCTATTAACATTTTTAAGTTTTTATATCCTGATCCCATTAAAAATGGGAAATCAGGGTATAATGGTTTTGTGAAAAGTATGTAACAGGCAGAAGGAGGCGTGGCAGACCCCATAAAGTATATATATTCTTGATCAGGACGACGAGCTGAGTCGATATAGCCCTGTCCGTCTGTCCGTCCGTCCGTCCGTCCGTATGAACGCCTAGATCTCAGAAGATATAAGAGCTAGAGACTTCAAATTTTGTATGCATACTCATGTATACCATACGCAGTACAAGTTTGTCTTTTTTTTTCGATAACTCGTCCGATTACTTTTTTATCGCGAATAATCGATAAATTGATTTTGTTTATTCACCGTAATTTCAATACTTTTAGACCTGGAGACTTCAGATTTGGTGTGTATATACATCTGATCAGTACGCAGATTTTGTCATTTACAGATTTTGGATACCACGCCCCTTCGCCCACAATTTTAAGTACTAGAGACTTGTGCTTTGGAATGTACACACATATGCACATTGTGATCACGTTCTGAAAGTTTCATGAAGATAGTCCTACTACAGGAGAAATTATTCAGCAACAAAGTTCTCATAGTATTGCCCACACTGCAGCGCAGCTCAAGCGCAGTCGCTGCTTACTGCGCAGTTAACAGAGCGCGTGCTTATGCGTGCGTGAATATCAATGCATTTTCCGATATGCCAGAAATCATATTAGTTTAAGAGCTAGAGCGCTGAAATTTGGAACGTAGGTTTGTGTTGTTTGTGTATCCGCTATGGCGGATATATCTACGCCCATTGGGGGCGTGGCAATCGGGTAAAACTGTATCTCCTAAAGTTTTAAAGCTAGAGCGCTCAAATTTTGCATGTGAGTTTATGTTACGATTCTATAAAGATTGGTTGAAAAATTTTATGCCCACTAGGGGCGTGGCAAATCGGATCTGAAAATATAGTGATTTTTCAAATTCTACTATATTTTGGGCACTATTGATGCTAGAGACCTGAGATTTGGTCTATATACTCGGGTTGATCACCCAAGACCAAAAAGCTATAGTGGATATATCTTCGCCCACAGGGGGCGTGGGAAGCCGCAAAAGTGTATATCTCCTATAGTTATAAAGCTTCAAATTTGGATAGTTGAGTTATTGGTAGCCTCCTCTATCGATGACCCAAAAATAGTTGTTACGCATCTTTAGGGGCGTGGCATATCAAAAAATACCCTGTAATTTTCATATTTTTTGAGAGTAAGCATTCAAATTTTGCAGTTGGGTTACCATTAGCTCGTTCTAAGAACTGGCCAAAAATTAGGTGTCTAAGTCCATTTGTAGCAGCCTACTAAGAAATTTATATGCGTGCGTCACTTATTTATAGATATTCATAACACGGAAGGAAACATTTTTATGAAATTGAAAAAATATTAACGAAAGAATAATAACATAAAATTTCAATTTTTAAAAAAAGTTTTCCGCGGGATTCGAACTCCCTCCTCAACAAAATAGCTAAAATAAGAGCACTCCTTGCCTACAGGGCCACCGCGCCTTTCACAGTAATTATAATTAAAGCGAAATGGCATTATTATTAGGTCGCCATATAGCAAAGAAAAGCCAAAGTAGCGGCTAGGAATTCAAAAACAATGCAAAGACAAATCAATCGCAATTGAGATTCTTAGAAAATGCTAGAGTGCGCATTATATGTACATACATTCACACATACAAATGAGCACGTGCATGAGAAAGGCTGAAATTGTGTATGCAGACTTTTGTAAATATGTACATATATCCCTTCCAGGAACTGATATTTGAAGAATTCTTCGCTTCTTTCTGCTTCAAAAGAAACAAAAACACACAGAGGCACGCACGTATAAACACTCATTAGCTGCAGTGTGGGCTTACTATGGGAACTTAATTGTTTAATAACTTTTCTTATCGATGGACTATCTTCATGAAACTTTTATATCGTGATTAAAATATTGAAATGCATGAATTTGCAGAAGAACAAGTCTCTAGAATTACGGACAGACGGACATGGCTAAATCGACTCAGCTCGTCGCCTTGATCAAGAATATATATACTTTATGGAGTCTGCCACGCCTCCTTCTACCTGTTACATACATTTTAACAAAACCATTATACCCTGATTTCACATTTTCAATGGGTTCACGGTATAAAAATAATTTGTAGGCCACTTTTTGTGTCGTGTCATATTGAAAATTGTACACGCTAGAGCCGGAATGTGAATGAGTATTCCGCAGTTGGTAACGCCCAACTGCAACGTTCTTTCTTGTTATTATCATTTTTGTTTTGATGATTTTTATTATTATTTGGATTGTTTTGTTGCATATTTGCAAAATGATTATAAGCAAAATGTGCTCGTTGATAGTTTGCTTCGAGCTCTTGTGCTTTTGCCAAGGCATTTGATAGGTTTTCTGGTTTAAGAGAAAACAATATATTTGACAATATATAAGGCCTGTGATGAAAACTCTTGAAGTATTTTCCCTATATTTATTACCTATTTCGGTTATAATGCTGGCTTTATTGCCATATGTCATTATGGTTTTATCTATTAAGAGGGTGAGCTTTTTGTTAACTAAGTTATAATATTCTACGACGATTAAGTTGCCTTGTCGTAGGATACTTAATTCTTGCTCTATGATATGGACTGGACGCCTATCAATATAAGCGAAATCTTATCTTGAAAGTATTGCTTCAAAATTAAGAACCATGATTAGTGAAAGTGTCGTTTGCTCTACCTGTTATTTTGTTTCTCAAGATTCTCAAAGCGCCCACATATCTCCTACTTCCTTCTTTATACATACGCATAGCACCGCAAGCAGCTTCGCGCCAACTTATATATGCGTTGTAATTACCTGAGAATTCTGGTAAAGAACTGACGATATCAAATGATTCATCACAACGTATTAAGTCATTAATTTGGGCAGCTTCAAATTCACGCTCATTACATGATGACAAGGTAATCTGTGTTTTTAATTCAGCTATTTGTTCATGAAGTGCTCTAGTTTGAGTAGCTATTAATTGAGCGCCAAATCTGCTGTTAAATTATTAGCCATTTATACGCTATTAATTTTCAATTGTAACTTTTCAAAGTCGTTTATTAAATTATCCAGGTTTATATAATGAAATTTTTACAATTGCTTATAAGTATAATATAACGATTGTATAATACGCATATCGCATATATTTTTATCAGCTCACGTGTAAGGTCTTCCTTCTTCGGTACAATGCAACTGTGTAACTGGGTCTTGAGCATGGGTCTTCCTTCCTTCAGTTGTGGTATATGTGTTTGTTTTTATTATTATTTATCATTTTTGTTGTTCACTTCATAAAATTCAATTAGCTAAAGCACGTTGATAATTATTAGACGTGTTTACTTTCGCTTTATAAATTTGATTGATTTAATACTTTAAATAATTTTATTAAAGTTTCTTATAATTGCGGTCGGCCAATTAAAGCAACTATCTTTATTTTGCTCTGCAAGGTTTGATCCGCGGCTCGCTGTGTCTTCAATAATTTGTGTTTTTAATTCTGAAGTTTTGGTGCAGCGTTGGCTTATTATTTACATTATTTGCATTCTGCTTTAGTGTTTCTATTTTTTGGCGCTCTCCCGACTTCGCTCTCACTTACTCTTGTTGTTGTATTTGCCTCTGTCGAATTTTAACTTCGCGCTGTGCAAGTATACTCGCTCTGTACCTTCGGTCGGCCATCTAACAGCTGTTTGTTGTTGTGACTTGCTCTCTCAACATTTCTGATTTCTTATTTATTTTTTCGCTCTTTGTTTTTACATTTCTGTTTCATTTGCTTAATTTGGTGTGATCCCAATTGTCCATATGAGCTGCTCAAAAAAGCTTTCACTTTCAAGCAGGCACAACCACAATTTGTAAGTTGCTGGTTGTGCGACAATTTGATGCATACTAAATGTGCAGGTCTTACTGGGCGTGATTATGACAAGATTATGTCTACTGCCAAAATTGGTAATGGGGGCGTACGCTGGTCTTGTCCGAGTTGCTTGGATAAACACCTTGTGCTTCTGTACTGTCATCGGCTGCTAATTCACCTGCACCTATATCATCCGGTCCTGAATCTATTGTTTCTCCTGTCGATACTGCTATTGATACTCATGTCCCTGTTCAAAAAGTGGATTCTTCTCCAAACGTTGTTCAATGTTTAACAATAAGACAGACACTGTTGGCATTACCTTATCTGTTGTCTCTCCTCGAAAAGCAAGTTTTCTTATCCAGGCTTTCATCTGATACGACATGTGAGACAGTATCTGCTTTTATATCAAGTAAGATTTCAGCCAATGTTTTTATATCGAAGTTTAGTTTCGCAACTCCGCGAGAAATTGCTTTATTTAAGATCAATGTACCTGTCTAATACTTTACAACTATATGTGATCCTAAATTGTGGCCACCTCATGTAGTTGTCCACGAATTCAAACCTAAGAATCTCAACAAAGTGAATCCTATTTCTTTGAATCTATCTTCGGTGCAATCATCATCAAACCCTATAACAAAAAACTAAATATCATGCAATCTTCTTCTCAGCTGTCCTTGATCTATCAAAACGTACGTGGCTTAAATTCTAAACTTAAACATCTATTTTTGCAAAGTTTTAGTATACAATATGACATTATTGCTTTCACCGATACACGGTTAAGTCATAATATTCATAATAGTGAGATTCTTTCAAGTAATTTCACTATTTATAGACTTGACCGTTTGATGCGTAAAGGAGTGGGGTGTTAATTGCTGTTAAATCTAGTATCCTCTCCGAATTGTTTACTTTTTCGTCCCTTCATAATGCGGAGATTATTGGGGTTAAATTGACTCTTTCATCGTGCTCATTGATTATCACATGTTCTTATATCCTCAACATATAACTTGTATTAAAGAAACTTATTAACATGTAAAAGATAAAGATCTGCTTCTTGTGTTGGGTGATTTTAATATTTCTAACACTTCTTGGTCCTCAACTTGTAATGCAAATCATTTTTTTCCGATCACTATCTTTTTGATGAATTGTTTAATCTTTCTATGTTTCAGATTAACTCTATTTCTAATCATCTGTATCGCACACTAGATCTTGTGTTCATTAATTATGATTCCATCATTAATGTCGTGAGATCAACTCCTTTCTGCTTACCTGAGGATATACATCACCCCACTTTAGAGGTCTTATTATCTGTTGATAATCTTCAAACTAATACTCCTCTGCCTTCTAAACTAAGTCGTTGTTATCGTAAATGCAATTTTGTTTTGCTTAACGAATTAATTAATTCAACAGACTGGTCTCTTTTATATGATATTAATTTAGCAGCATCGTGTTTTTATAATACCTTAAGCTCTATTCTGGATGTCTGCGTCCCTCTCTGTCGTATATCGCCCATTTCAAATAAACCGCCTTGGTACACTAAGACTCTTTTGAATTTAAGAAATATTAGAACTAAATGTTTCAAAAAGTATAAAAAGTCTGGCTCAAGTGTTGACTGGTCTAAATATTCCATAGCCAAGTTAAACTTCAATCTCTTAAATTCTCGTTGTTATGAGAATTACCTTATACGTTGCAAACGTCAGTTTGCTCTGAATCCTAAGCAATTTTACTCATTGTTAGCTTGAAGCGTAAATCTTCAGGTTTGCTGTCCTCATTTGTCCTTGGTGCTGAGAAAACTTGTAATAAGCATTCCCCTGATCTATTTGCAGATTTTTTTCAATCCACGTACTTTTCTGTTGATCTCTATAACAACTCATACCCATACTTACTTCCTGGATATGGGTCTATTAATGCTCCTAAAGTCACTGCAGCCTCTTTAGGTGCTGCCATTAGGACGATGAAATCATCTTTTTCTCCAGGAGCTGACAATATTCCAAGTTGTGTGATTAAAGAGTGTAGTGTTTCTCTTCAGTCACCATTACTAAAATTGTTTAATTTATCTTTGGAAACTTCTGTGTTCTTTTCAATTTGGAAACAATCTTTCATCATTCCGCTATATAAAAAAGATGGAAGATCTGATATCTCAAATTATAGAGGTATTGCGAAATTATCTGCTATTCCGAAGTTATTTGAAAAAATTATAACATTGGCCTTGCAACATTTTTGCAAATCGATTATTAACCATCCCAACATGGTTCTGTTCAGAATCGATCAACGTCCTCTAATTTACTTGAATTTACGTCGCTTATTAATGACAGATTTTCTAAAAAAATGGAAACTGATTTTATTTATACTGACTTCAGTAAAGCCTTTGACTCAGTCCACCACCAGATTCTAATTCTATAGCTTGATCGCTTAGGATTTTCCACTAAACTTGTGTCTTGGATTTCGTCCCATTTAAAGGGTAGGACCCAAAGAGTCTTACTGAGAACAGCTATTTCTAAACTTATCTTTGTTTCGTCCGGTGTACCTCAGGGTAGCCATTTGGGACCATTACTCTTTTCACTTTTCATAAATGACCTTCGCAGCTGTACCTATTATTCCACTATATTTATGTATGCGGATGATATAAAACTTTGCCTCCTATACTCCAGAGCAAATGGGCATCTTCAACTTAAAGACTTGGTGTGTGGCGAATCAGTTGCACCTAAATAACTCAAAGTGTATGACAATGACCTTAAGTCGTACCGCTCCTTATATTATTGACTATAAAATTAGTAACCTTTTTTTTGCAACGCATCTTTATAGTCAAATATCTTGGTATTTTCTTTGACTGTAAGCTTAATTTCAATCTTCATATTTCTACCATCATAAATGAAGCCAAAAGTATGCTTGGCCCTATCAAACGTTGGGCTAAAGAATTTAAAGATCCTTTTACTACCAGGCAACTATTTATTTCGCTTGTGCGTCCTATCCTTGGGTATTGCTCAGTTGTATGGTCTCCTCAACATAAACTGTATCAGGATTGCATTGAATCGGTCCAGAAACAGTTTCTTCTCTTTGCATTAAGGGATCTTTATTGGGACAGTAACTTACGATTACCGTCTTACCTTAGTAGGCTTCAACTTATTGATCTTCCATCGTTGACCAATCGCAGAACAATTTTGGGAATTGTTTTCCTGCATAAATTGATTAACGGTAATATTGATTCCTCCTCATTGTTGATGCGTCTTAATTTTTCGGCTCCGTCCCGATCAACTAGACACTATCGTCCTCTCTACCTTCCGTGTTGTACTACGGATTATTCCTTGCATAGTGCGTGTCATGTACTATGTTTACATTATAATAATACGGAAATCACTCGCAATGCCTAGACATATGCATTGGTAACATTCTGCTGCCAATGTTTTTGCAGTGATTTCTCTATCCTATTCTATATTTCTATTTTAGCACTTCTTTTTTCTTTCTATTTCTTATTCTATTTTCTGTAACCATCTTGCCATTTTTTTCAACACCTTCCTATTTAATTACTAATTGTTATCTTAAAATTATATTAACTATATTTAAGTTCCTTTAACCTTTAGTTTTAGTTTTCATGTTAACACTCTCTTTGCTTAGTTCAATAGTATCACTGACCATATTTGGCTTTGAATTGGGGCATAGCTGGCCGGACTGGCAAATAAAATACCCCCATCGGGTTGGTGATACTTTTGTAATAATTTTCTGTACTTTTTTAGGCTTTACATGTATAGTTTTGGTTTTTTTTTTTTTTTCACCTAAGTTGACTTGTGAATTGTCAATATCTTTTTAATTAAATAAATAAATAAATAAATAAATTATTTAATAATTTGTAAACGGTGTGGTTTTTGTTTTCAAACGCACAGAATGCATGTCGTAAATCAATGTTATTTTTATTGTTGCGGGTTTTAAATATTTTTTGTTTTCGTTTTCAAATACACAGAATGTATTTAAAAGTTATTGTGAGTTCTTTCTTTAATGGCATGAATTTATCGACTTTTTTCACTCGCGTTTACAGTTAAGAGTTTGGAATATTCTTTTTTTTTGTGTATTTTGATTATTCACGCAGTGCTCCACGTTGGGCGCTAATTAACCAATCTTTAGAAGAGATTGGAAAAAATTAATTTTTATATTGGGAGCAAAGGTGATCTTTATTCAAAACCAAAATTAGAAGTAAAGTACAATCATGATCTTATGCTGTTCCTCAGCTATGTTTATGAAAAAGCTTCTTTTCTGAAAGCAAAAAGCTCACGAGATTGGCTTCTGAAAATCGAGACTTGAATTGTGAAATCACAAGAACGGATTATGTTTACATTAAATGATTGCGCTGATATTCTATGATTATGTTTATATTATGAATATCGCATTGAAAATGATTGCGCTGAGTGATGCCTAAGTGTCACTGCAATGCTTTTAAGCTGTTAGGGTCGGAAATAAGAAGATAAACATATTTGAAATTGTTTATATATTTAATAAAAATGCGTTGTGAGCTGGGTGATAACTTTCACACGTACAGGAAAACTGTAGCGGGGCTGCAGCACGTGTGTTTGTTAAGTGGCCAAACAGTTTGTTAGTTTATTGACGTCGATTGCCTTAACGGAATTTAATGAAACTTTCAGCATATAATCGTCATACTCTATTGAATATTTGGGATATTAAAAAAAATGCAATTTATTCATAATTAGTTTTACTGGCATCTGACCCCCACCGGGCAATTTGATGAGTTTGAAGACGGTATCCAAAATATAACATAAACCGAAATTGTATAGAATCTATATCTGAATCTATATTTAAGATATGGAGACTCTAGCTTTAAAGATTTAGGAAATATAATATATAATCGATAAAAAAATAACGGGATGAGTTATCGATTTTTTGGGATAAACTCCACATCGGCGCTATATATACGGACATTTAAAAAAATCAAGTCTCTAGCTCTTATATCTTTTGAAATCAATGCGTTCAAAAATACGGACAGGGCTAGATCGAGTCAACTCGTCGCCCTGATCAAGAATATATATACTTTGTGGGGTCTGCCAAGCCTCCTTCTGCCTGTTATATACACTTCCTATTTTCAATGGGTTCAGGGTATAAGAACAAAAAAAAAAAAAAGTAAAATGGGAACAACAACAAACAGCGTATATTCCAGGCAACAATTACCGAGAAGCGAGAGCAAGCAAGCGTAGGCAAGGGTCAAGGGCCTACGTCGGCTGCTCAGCGATCGCTAGCCCCAGAATGGCACGAAGGTGCAAAGGAGAGCAAAGTGATGCAAAACAGCCAACAATAAACACATGGCGAAACGCAAAACAGCCAACAACAATGAAACACACTAAACAAGCTTGCAATAAAAATGTTTGATGCCAGCAGGGCTTTATATGTGTGAGCAAATAGATAGAGGACACGCAGGAGCCGTTATATGATGCCGACACGAAGTCACCGGTGCGGCAGCATAGGGTATAAAAAGGGCATGTGGGCATCGAGCCGGCTTTCTTTGGAATGAGTTACCAGAGTGGATCGACGGTGCTCAAATGCGCCGTCCGCACGTCTTTAAGTGTTAAGCCACATTTGGGTCATTATCGACGCCTGCTACGAATGACTTTGCGCGAATGAGGAGTGGGCCGCAAACTGCTAGCCGCCGCCAAAGTTTCGACACCGGTGTCAGTTGCGAACGACAACGATGTGACCAGTTCCCAACAGCAACCCAAAAATTTGCCTACAGCGCCCCAACGGAGTCCCAGCAGCAACCAGAAGAGTAGCTGCTGCCATGATGAGGACACTGCCATCAGCAGCGGGGAGGACGACGTGGCAGCTCGCAAAATCGGCGGCCGCCGCGCATACAATAGCCAAAGCCACCGGGGGGCTGTAAAACCAACAAGTGAGTTTAGCAGGAGCGCCTGGCGTGGGCAGAGGCAGCAGCGACCCATCAAGTACACGGGGCATGCAGACGGACATGTGGCTGTTTGCTGGGAGAGTGTGGTTGCAGGCGCCTGCCACGCGACTGGCTACACCGGCCGTGAGGATTCCGTCGTCGGAATAGCTTGGTGACCGATCCTCGCACACTGACCGTCGGCTTTGCTGGAGCTATGCGGAAAAGAGGAGTGGGCCACTAAACGTACCGGCGTCAAAGTCTCTACACCGGTGCCCAGACACGAATCGCCATCTATGACACAATCTCTTAACGACAACACCAGAAACGACTGCAGTGCCCTACCAGAGCATCCTTGATAGTCTGCAGAACGGCTGAAATCTGGAGAGGGATTTATCCAGCGGAGAGGAACGACATGAGTCAAATGACCTAAATGGAAACTGTCGCGCGCACATGCTCTAATGCCACCGGAGCTGCAAAACCAACAGGTAGGTTTTGCCAACAGGTGGGTTTTGCAGCAGCGCCAGGCGTGGGCAGAGGCAGCGACAAGCCCATCCGGTCCAGGAGCAGCGAGGAGAAGATAGCCCGGACTAAAAAAAGGAGAATTTTTTTAATTTATGATGTTTAAAACAAACAAAAAAGTGAGAACGTTGCAGTTGGGCGTTACCAAGTGCGGAATACTCATTCACAATTCAGCTCTTGTATGTAAAATTTTCAATTTGACACGACACAAAAAGTGGCCTTCAAATTTTTTTTATCGATAGAGGAGGTTATTAGTAGCTCAACTATCAAGTATATCAACTATAATCGTTTATTCTATGCGTTTATTCGCGCCTTCTAGTATATTTTAGGAACTTCGATTGATTTCTGCAAAAAACTAATAATACTCATTTCACTTTCGTGAATGAGTATAAAAATGCACAGCTATTTACTCACCAACAGTGCACGGCATTGACAGAAGCGAGTGAAATAGCAGCTGATGGCGTTAACAGCAACGTTCAACCAATGCAGTATGGAGTGGTGCCAAACGGAACGGCGCTGCCGAGGATAGCGTCAAAATTCAAATACGATGGTCCCGTTTTTCCCCGGTATGCACGTAGTTATGTATATGAACGTACGTAGTTGCTATGCATTTATATACATATATATGGTGTAAGGAAATTTTAATGGCTGGGGTACAACTCTCAGTCTTCCCCAAGGTCGTTTACAAGAATATTGCCCAAAGGCTGAGGCAGGAGACCGCCTGGGAACGCCAATGCGCGTACACTGTCAGCCGCCGTGAATCACTATGCTCTGTGTGAAGCGCGGCAGCTTGGAATCGTACGGTATCCGCTGCGCACTGCGGCAAGAGACCGGGGCAATACGAGAGCCAACAGCACAGTCGAGCTGACTACCGCCAGCGTGGCACCCGCGATGTGCCACTAAGATTTACGTGAGAAAATACCTTTACCACTAGCACAGTCAGGTCGGCTACCGACTCTATCCAGCTCTGGCATATAACACTTGGAGCAGGATCGCGGGTCTACAGTAATGTGTGGTACGTGGGAAAAACACTATGACTACTAACACAGCCAGGCCGGCCACCGCCTCGACCCAGTTCTGGTTCATAACACTCGGAGCGGGTCGCGTGGTAGCCGCGGTGTGCTATGGCTGGATACCCTGAGGTCGCTGAGGCCCCGTCTCAGGGCAGTACAGCAGAGGGCCACCCTTATCCAGCGTTTGTGTATAACACTCGGAGAAGAATCCCCAGTGAACTGCAACAAGAGGCCTGGAAACACTCGTCCACCACACTAATCACGAGTCACGTTGATTCGGTGTATCGATCGATTGCGTTTATTTTATTTTTTTTTTTTTTTTGTTTTTGTACTTAATCTTTAGAACTATAATACCCTGACATTCCACGCCTTTGCTTATTGCTACGCTGCACTACACAACTCTGGATTTGGCACTCGCACTCTGAACAAAAAGCACAAAAAAATGAATACTCGTCGGCTTACCGGCGATCTGCAGTCGGATGCGTCATCTTAACTTCCAGTCCTAGTCTACGTGCTGTCTGTGTTTGTCACTGCGTGTATGCGTCCGTTTGCTTCCAGAGTGTTTTTCAATCCGTTTGGCTGTTCCGTGTTGTCTTGCTTAATCCGTGTTAATGTCCGTTCGGTTCCAGCGCCCAATTTCACACCTACCCTACCGTTCACCGGGACAGGGGACATCTCGATAAACTCATTCTTCAGCAGCGTGGAGTACATTCTCATGTCAATACAAGACCCAGAACTGAAGCAAGAGGCCACCAGGACAATATTCTATAGGACGATTCAAGGACAAGGGTGTGGTGATCTACGTGCCGGACCCGACAACTGGTAGCTGATCAAAGCAACTTTAAAACTGAGATATAGACCGGACACCGAACCACACCAGATTTATCGAAGAATCTGCAATCTAAGAGTAAGCACAGTGAGCGAACTAGCTGTACAAATACAAAACATCAAATATAAAACTGATGAACTAATAGCTTATCATAAAAATGACAACTTCATAGATTTAAGTAATGTTGAAAGCTTATTAGTAAACACAGTTAAAGAAATGACACAAGGCACTTTGCTAGATAAAATATATGAAGAAAAAGAATAAGGAGCAATATTAAAAATTATGATGCGCAGATATAAGAACACTTGTATTAGATATCAATATAGAAAAGTCAGAACTGACAGAAACAATCTAGAGGCAGGGCCTAGCAGCGAAAGTCAAGGAAATCAAAATAATCAAATTGAACAACAGAACTATAGGAATTTTAGTCAATACACAGCAATACACAGTTGAACAATCAGCAATCTTTTAAAAAACCAGATTGGAGCCAAAATACTAGAAACCAACAGCAACTACAGGAATAACAATTCAGGACAATATAGACAAAATAATGCACAACTAGATATGAACAGTAATAACTCAGGGCAAAGCAGACAAAATCAAAACTATTAACAATCAGGTTCACAACAATCCAGACAGTATAGACCAGGACATGCAGAACCGATGGAAATCGACAATTTAGAAACCGACCAACACAGGAACAATGACAATGACCAGTATCAGAATGACGACTACAACGGTAATAACAATTCAAACGATCGGTGCGATCATCAGACAGAGGTTAATGATACCGTTTTTTATGAAGCAACCTCGGAAGAACTACCATTAATAGAATTAAATATAAATAGAGAAAAATATGTAGCCCTAATAGATACCGGAGCTACTTTAAGCATGGTAAGCGACCAAAGAAATGGGTAAAGAAGAATAAGGTTAAACAGACAAATACCATACAGTACGATAAATAGCAGACATAATAGAGTATGAAATCCATACGACAGCAGCAAGAGAATTTAATTTATCAAACAACGCAAGGGTTCGATGGAAAGTAGTCCCATTAACAGGAAGAAAATATAGTTTTATCATAGGCATAGACCTATTGAATTTTTTAAACGCTTTTATTAATATTGCAAAAAAAAAAGTTTTAACATTAAATTACAAAGAAAACTCAATCATAAATACCCTGTACCAGCACATGGAAGTATGTACATTAGAACGTAATGAAGGAAGCCTCGATAGTCTAAAGCTAGATCATTTGAACAAAGAAGAACGAAAAGAAATAGAAACTGTTATTCGACGTTTTAGCAAATTATTTTTCAAGGAAGGAGACGTATTGACTAATACAACAGAGATACAGCACGCAATAAGGACAACCACAAATGAACTCAAAACAATATAAAAATCCACCACAGCATGAGGAAGAAGTAAGAAGACAAATAAAAGAAATGACAGAGCAAGGAAAAGGAAAAGGAAAAGTAATTCTAGATATTCAAGCCCTTTAATAGTAATACCAAAGAAAATAGACAATTCAGGAAAACAAAAATATAGAATAGTAATTGACTATAGAAAGCTGAACGAAATTACAATAGATGACAAGACAAAGACCAGACAAGCTCGGAAGAGCTCAATATTTCACTACATTAGACTTAACCAAGGGATATCATCAAATTTTGGTTAAGGAAGAAGACAGAAAGAAAACAGCGTTTGTATGCCACATGGCTTATATGAGTTTATCAGAATGCCATTCGGGTTAAAAAATGCCGCGGCCACCTTTCAGAGGCTTATGAACGAAATTTTAAGAGATCACATAAATAAAAAATGTATTGTGTATCTAGATGATATACTAATATTTAGCACATCGTTGCAAGAACACATTCAGGCAATCAACAAAATTTTCCAAATTCTAGAAGAAAAAAATGTAAAGATTCAGATAGATAAGTGCAGTTTTATGAAAAAAGAAACATAATTCTTAGGACACATCTTCACAAACGAAAGTATTAAACCAAATCCGAACAAAATAGCCATAATAGGAAAATTAGTATTGCCTCGAACAGAAAAACAGATACAAAGTTTTCTAGGTATAACAGACTATTATAGAATATTGATTAAAGATTATGCGAAAGTAGCGCAACCAATAACAAAATATTTTTTTAAAAATGTGACAACAAATATAAAAGATCCAACTTATGTAGAATAAAAATTGAAACCTATGATCAGTTTAAACCCCATACTTAGATTCCCCGATTTTCATAAAACACTTACACTTACGACTGACGCGTCGAATTATGCAATATTATCCCAAGAGGGCCATCCAGTATGCTTTGCATCCAGAACCCTTAACAATCATGAAAAGAATTATTCGGCTACCGATAAAGAATTTCTAGCAATTCTTTGGAGCGTTAATTACTTTTGACTCTATTTCTATGGAAGAAAGTTCAAGATACTGACCGACCGCCAACCCATAAAAGTCTTGCATTCAAAGCATAAAGGAAAGGACATTTCACCCAGACATCAAATATGGTTATTGAAGCTAGGAGAGTACCAATTCGCGATTGATTATTTAAAAGGAAAAGAAAATAGAGTAGCGAACTTTTTGAGCAGACTCCAAGACAATGACTATATACATGATAAAAAAGATGACATACAAAACGAAAATAACGACAATGTATCAGATGCAAATATGATAGCAAATGTAGAGGACAAAGAAGATGATACGTCTATGGCAACAGTACATTCAGCGGAAGAAAATTTACACAATCATTTTTTATAAAGGAGGAAATAGTTAATAAATATAAAACATAGATAATCATTACAGACTTTAAAATAGAGGAAATTAATATATTAAATGGTAAAAGAATAATTTGTATAGCAAAATATGATTTTCCAATGATGGATGAGATTTTCAGGAAATAAATAAACAAGGGTAAAATTGGGATTTACTCGGAACTACCGTACCACGAATACAACATAGTACAAGAAAAATTAATAGAAATGTTTTCAAACGACAAACAAATAAAATTTATAAAATGTACACTTAGAGCTGAAGACATTGAATACGAGACAGAGGCAGTGAAACAAATATCGTTCTAGCAGAGAGAGCATGCATTCAGGTATTCAGGAGACTTACAACGAATTAAAAAACAGAATTCACTATCCAAAACTACTAGAACTGGTGAAAATGGTTATTAACCAATGTGACCTATGCAAAGAAATTAAATATGATAGGAGACCTATAAAAAAAAATTCAAGAAATCAAAAACTCCTTCAGATAAGAATCAAATTGTCCATATAGACACATACGTAATAAAAAATACACATTTTTTAACGATCATAGACAAGTTTTCCAAGTTTGCAGCAGCATATTCATTGAATCATAGAAACCACTTGACAATAATAGAGCAACTGGAGGAACATTTCACAAAAATAGGAAGGCCTGATAAAATCATAGCGGATAATGAATTTAAATCACTCAGAATTAAGGAATTAATAATGCAAGAAGGAATAGTTTTACATCTAAGCCAAATACGATAAATTCAGACATCGAAGACTACACGATACATTGGCAGAAAGATTTAGGGTAGCACATCAAACATGACAATAAAACAGATAATGCAAAAAGCCGTAAGAAATTATAATAACAGATACCACTCTACAATTAAATGCACTCCTAACGAAGCTCATAACAATAAGGTGGACTTGAAAAAAATTAAAGAAAATATAGAAAAAGCGAAGAATAAAATGCTAGAAAAAAACAACAGTAACAGAGAAAATTATGAAGAAAAACGAGAAGAAGTATTTATAAAGAACTATAAGGCAGTCAGGCACAAAGAAGCCCCAAAGTATAAAAAGCTAAACAAAAAACATTGACCCAACGAATATTCAACGAGCTTACAAATTTACAGAAGATGCTAATAATGGCAATATTAATTCTGACTACATTCAAGACATTACCAGGAACGATGACCACGCATAAAATACTTGATCAGGACTGTGCGTACACCAATAGGCAAAAAAAACGAAGATATAGTTAAAGCAACAGACAGTGTAGCGCACATAATCAGTTTAAAAGACATTGACGGCATTTTAAGTGACTTTGAAAACAATATAAAAAGGATAAACAAATTTATTATAGCATTTATTTCAATGATACAATCAATTATGTATATCAATCATATAATTAAGGCAGATAGAAAATCAATAGAAGATCAATTACACCCTAGCATACTAACTGATTACGAAATCCAAAAATACAATATAAACTTTAACAAACTTAATCATCCTAAGTTAGCAACAGAAATATGTAAAAATAATTTGTTAATATTTAAAATCGAAATTCCTACAAGCTTCTTCAAAGCTAAAATTCAACAGATAATTCCAATACCTAATAACGAAAAATTTGAAATAGATCAAAAATCCGAAGTAGTAATTAAGGATAAAAATATTACTTACATATATGAAACAAATAAAAAAAAATATATAGAAATTAACCACAGCAAGCATTCCCATCGTTTCTTTTTTTAAAAAGAATACTTTTCAGTTAACAAAATTCGCGTGCTCTACAAATAAATTTGTTAAACAAACGCACACTCGGCTGAAACTAGGCCAGTTTAGACTTGAGATAACCGAAGGTTCGTTACAGTACTGATAATGTTGAAAAAATGTTAATTTTCTTTTAGATACGATTACGATTTCCAGATATTCCAAGAGTGTAACGCGTCTCAGAACATATAAGAGCTAGAGACTTCAATTTTTAATGTCCGTATATTGAGCGCGCATATCAAGTTTATCACTAAAAAACGATAACTCATCCCGTTAGTTTATTATCGATTAAAGAGCTTGTCGAAATTCAGTTATAAAATTACACCTACACCTTTACAGTCTCCAAACTTTAAATATAGAATCATATTATTTTTATACAATTTGGATTTTTTTTTATAATTCACCCTCCGCCCCGCCCTATAGATTTGCAAACGGCGTATTTCAAATACTAGAGACTTGTGCTTTGGAAAATGCATGCAATTTAATGTTATAATCACGAAAGTTTCATGAAGATAGTCCATCGATAAGAAATGTTATTAAACAATTGGATTCCCATTGTAAGCCAACACTGCAGCCCATGCGTGTTTATGCATGATGCCTATGCCTGTGTGTTTGTGTTTCTTGTGAAGCAGAAATACGCCAAGAATTGTTGAAATACCAGTTGCTGGAAGGGTACAGACGATTTCGTAGTCTAGCAGTCTCGACTAGAACTCTCTTACTTGTTTATATTTTTACAATTAACAGTTCAATATAGTTGTTTCTGTTTCTGTTTCCGTTCATGTTCCATCGTATTACATTACATTAAGGTGAGATAATGGCAAAAAACAAAAATAACGAGTAAGTTAAATTTTGCATGCATACTCGTGTATACCATACGCAGTACAAGTTTATCATATTTTTTCGATAACTCATCCGATTTCTTTTTTATCGAGAATAATCGATAAACTGATTTTGTTTATTCAGAGTAATTTTAATACTTTTACACCTGGAAGATTCAGATTTAGTGTGTATATACATTTAATCAATACGAAGATTTTGTAATTTTAGATACCACGCCCCTTTCGCCCCCAATTTGCAAAAAGTTTCATGAAGATAGTCCCACTACCAGAGAAATTATTTAACAAATAAATTCTCATATTGTTGTCCACACTGCGCAGTCGCTGCTAGCTGCGCAGTTAGAAGAGCGAGTGCTTATATGTACGTTCGTGAATATCAGCGCCTTGTAGGGATCACTTACACTTTACTTGTTTACTATATATAAATTAATTTTTGTTTTGGTTTTATTGCTTTATGTTATTGCTGATTGTATTTTTAGCAGTGGAGTGTTTCTTAAAAAGTGCATATTAAAACATGCAACTAAAAATGGCAAGTTACTAAGTAATATGTCTAGTCTAGTCTAGTTTATGGAAATAATAACATTTTTTGTTCGTTTTTGCTCCTTTTGAGAAAAATACACTTAAAGTTGCCTTTGCGTTCACCAATTACACGCTTCTTGATATTTGGAACAACAACAACCGCAATGCTGATGCTGTCACAGCATACATAAATTAATATAGAAAGTTTAAACAAATCATAAATACAACGAATTAAAGCCAAAGTGACTTATTTCATTTATTATATAAAACGTTATTTACGCCGATACAATAGAAATCTTGAGCGATTTAAGTCCATTCACACAGAATGGCTTGCAAAACATATGGAAATAAAAATTGATTGCTTCAGAAGCACGTATTAATTCATTATATTCATTATAAAATGGACCGACCGTTGAAATATATATATTTTTTGTTACCTTTGCTTTTATTAATAAAATTATAAAAAAAAAAAATAAATAAATAAAATGAAATTTACATAGACTTAAAAAGAGGCGAAAAAAAGGCGTGGCCCAATTGACAAGAAGAAAAATCCGAAATTCAAGTAAAATATTAGTAAAATAATAAAAAAAATTAGGCTTTTAACTATATTTGTAGACTTTATACCGCCAAAATCGACAAGTCGCCCATAGTGCACTGTTAAACATAACAACTGGGAAAGAATGCTGTTGTTTTCGTAAAGTACGTGCCTTCAGATTGCAAATTTTGGTAGCCGATTTTCAAATTGTCATTATTCAAAGACCAGACATAATTTTTGGGAAATTTAAATTGAATAAGAATTTTGTGTCGATTGTCCAAACTTTTTATACCCTGATCTTCTCATCTCTGGCGAACTCCCCCAGGCTCGTCCTGTGTTGCCGGGGAAAGGCTCTGCTTTTCTCTGCTCTTTATTCTTCAGTACTCCTTGCGTCGGCGGGCTACCGCTAGATTCACCTATGACTTCTGCATCGAGTTCTCCTCGCGTCGACAGGCTACCTCCAGATTCACGTTCGACTTCCGCATCCTGTTCTCCTCGCGTCGACAAGCTACCACTAGCTTAACATTCGACCTCAAATTCTATCCTCTTTACTTCCGGAGGACGCTCTTTCGGCCCTTCCTCCTCACCGCCAGAGAACACTGCCAGAGTTCTCCTTTTGGCCTACTACAACTCATTTCCTTCACCCAGCCGGACGGCACGCCCTCGCTTGGCATGCCCCGTTCGCCGACTGGTGATCTCCCGTCCGTCACCATCGCGCTCTCCTTCGGCGCTGGAGACCAATGCGACGCCTCGGCATCAAACCATTTCTCGCATCCGCGAGCCAGTGGTCGAGCGAGCGATTCCTGGCCTCTAGCCCGGCTGCTCTCTATCGACACGCCCTGCCCAAGTGGCAGCGGCGCTTCTCTCATCGGCTCGCTTCAAATCGTCTGCCGCCGTAAGCAACCCTCGCTGCGTATGGTCCCGGCGTCGATCGTGGCCATGGTCTTCTGACCCACGATCGGCACCGTCGTGACGATCCTCCTCTCTTCTACTATTAACGGACATCTTACTTCACTCTCGCTGTATACACGGCGCCGCCCCGTCCTTGCGGAGGGCGCCCTAACTCGTTTCCCGCGTCGTCTACTTCACAACAATTTCGTGTGCTCTTTCCCCCTCTTCCCGCAAAGCTGACAAAACAACACCTGCTCATTGCGGCAATCTCTCGCGATATGCCCTGCCTGCGCGTACTCCGCACCCTGCCTCCTGAGCCGTCAGGTTGCCAGGTCGGTTTTCTGCCTTAGCCTTAGACCGGATCGCCTCAGCACCCCTTTCCTGATCTCTCCGCTGCCCTTGCACGTACACGTACTACACCGCCAACTGAGTCAGTTATAGTCCGGTGCAGTGTTCTCATAAGCCCTATATAACTCCTGAACCTCTTCCCCTCTCGTTGATGACAAGCCCGATGACACCGGGATGAGCCCATGCTCTTGGACACCGGGATGAGCCCATGCTTAGGCCTGGCTCCGACTTTTGATAGGCGCGTACGCGCATACTCAGCCCCGGATGATGACGTTCGCCTCCCTCCATTCTGGGGCTAAGATTATTTATTTACTATTTCTCCACTCTCGTTCTGCTTCGATACTAAATAGAATATACTATTTAGTTTTCTTTTATTTCCTTTATTTTCTCAATTTTTCTTATATATACATACATATGTCTTTTTTTCTTAAGTCTTCTATACCTTCTATTTTTTATTTTTTTTTATTCAAGTCTTCTTCATCTTCTTTACATATTTTTCTTTTTTTTTCTTTCTTTTCTCATTTTCTCTCTTTTTTTAAGTTCTTTCCATCTTCTTCATATATTTCCCTTTTTTTCCTTTACCTTTTTCTGCACTCTCGCTTCTCTTTTTTCCCCGTTTTTTTAAATAAATTTTTTTGTTCTTCTCGTTTCTTGACTTTTGTTTTGCTTTTTATTTTGTATATATATTTTTTTTTTAACTTCACTTTATCTCTTTATTAGCCTTCCTTTTGTCTTGTTCTTATATTATTTTATATGGTTCTACTTCACTTTACTTAACTTTATTCTACTTTATTTTATTTTACTTTACTATATGTTAATATTCTTCGATAATTTATTATATTTCATTTTATTTTACTACTTGCAGTTCAGCTTTATGGCCTCTGGTCAGCTACGCTACTTCATTGCACCGTGCTGCAAGGTATGTCCGAGCCGCCAGCACATAAACTCACTTTGCATTGTCCGTTTTCTATGGCCCTAGGCCCACTGTGCGCTCAAAGTTTTATGGCCCTTGGCCCGCTATGTTTATTTCGCGATACCCTTCCTAGGGTATACCCGTCCACTGATGTCATTTCCGCTTTTTTCCCGTCAGATTTGGCTTTTTATACCCTGATCCCATTAAAAATGGGAAATCAGGGTATAATGGTTTTGTGAAAAGTATGTAACAGGCAGAAGGAGACGTGGCAGACCCCATAAAGTATATATATTCTTGATCAGGACGACGAGCTGAGTCGATATAGCCCTGTCCGTCTGTCCGTCCGTCCGTCCGTCCGTCCGTCCGTATGAACGCCTAGATCTCAGAAGATATAAGAGCTAGAGACTTCAAATTTTGTATGCATACTCATGTATACCATACGCAGTACAAGTTTATCTTTTTTTTTCGATAACTCGTCCGATTACTTTTTTATCACGAATAATCGATAAATTAATTTAGTTTATTCACCGTAATTTCAATACTTTCAGACCTGGAGACTTCAGGTGTGTATATACATCTGATCAATACGCAGATTTTGTCATTTACAGATTTTGGATACCACGCCCCCTTCGCCCTAAATTTGCAAAAAACGTATTTTAAGTACTAGAGACTTGTGCTTTGGAATGTACACACATTTGCATATTATGATCACGTTCTGAAAGTTTCATGAAGGTAGTCCTACTACAGGAGAAATTATTTAGCAACAAATTTCTCATAGTATTGCCCACACTGCAGCGCAGCCCAAGCGCAGTCGCTGCTTACTGCGCAGTTAGCAAAGCGCGTGCTTATGCGTGCGTGAATATCAGCTCTTGTAGGGATCAGGGTATCTTCTAGTCGAGCACTCTCGACTATAGCTTCCTTACTTGTTTGAAAGTAAGATTGCGGGAAGAATTTAAAAACAGCGGGCAGAGGGAACTCTAGCTTTTTTAGCAAATTCGAACAGCTTTTTTGTTGCATTTTTCATTTACACTGTGTTTGACCATTAAAGTGTTGAAAATCAATTTCTACAGATATTGCATTCTACAGTATTGCAGCCGTTGTAAGTGCAGCATTACTGCAAAGTTGAGCGATTTGCGTGCACACGTGCAGAAATACGCCAAGAATTGTTGAAATACCAGTTGCTGGAAGGGTTCAGGCGATTTCGTAGTCTAGCAGTCTCGACTAGAACTTTCTTACTTGTTTATATTTTTACAATTAACAGTTCAATATAGTTGTTTCTGTTTCCGTTCATGTTCCATCGTATTACATTACATTAAGGTGAGATAATGGCAAAAAACAAAAATAACGAGTAAGTTAAATTTTGCATGCATACTCGTGTATACCATACGCAGTACAAGTTTATCATATTTTTTCGATAACTCATCCGATTTCATTTTTATCGAGAATAATCGATAAACTGATATTGTTTATTCAGAGTAATTTTAATACTTTTACACCTGGAAGATTCTGATTTAGTGTGTATATACATTTAATCAATACGAAGATTTTGTAATTTTAGATACCACGCCCCTTTCGCCCCCAATTTGCAAAAAGTTTCATGAAGATAGTCCCACTACCAGAGAAATTATTTAACAAATAAATTCTCATATTGTTGTCCACACTGCGCAGTCGCTGCTAGCTGCGCAGTTAGAAGAGCGAGTGCTTATATGTACGTTCGTGAATATCAGCGCCTTGTAGGGATCAGAGTATCTCCTAGTCGAGAAGTCTCGACTAGAGCTTTGTTACTTGTTTACTATATATAAATTAATTTTTGTTTTGGTTTTATTGCTTTATGTTATTGCTGATTGTATTTTTAGCAGTGGAGTGTTTCTTAAAAAGTGCATATTAAAACATGCAACTAAAAATGGCAAGTTACTAAGTAATATGTCTAGTCTAGTCTAGTTTATGGAAATAATAACATTTTTTGTTCGTTTTTGCTCCTTTTGAGAAAAATACACTTAAAGTTGCCTTTGCGTTCACCAATTACACGCTTCTTGATATTTGGAACAACAACAACCGCAATGCTGATGCTGTCACAGCATACATAAATTAATATAGAAAGTTTAAACAAATCATAAATACAACGAATTAAAGCCAAAGTGACTTATTTCATTTATTATATAAAACGTTATTTACGCCGATACAATAGAAATCTTGAGCGATTTAAGTCCATTCACACAGAATGGCTTGCAAAACATATGGAAATAAAAATTGATTGCTTCAGAAGCACGTATTAATTCATTATATTCATTATAAAATGGACCGACCGTTGAAATATATATATTTTTTGTTACCTTTGCTTTTATTAATAAAATTATAAAAAAAAAAAATAAATAAATAAAATGAAATTTACATAGACTTAAAAAGAGGCGAAAAAAAGGCGTGGCCCAATTGACAAGAAGAAAAATCCGAAATTCAAGTAAAATATTAGTAAAATAATAAAAAAAATTAGGCTTTTAACTATATTTGTAGACTTTATACCGCCAAAATCGACAAGTCGCCCATAGTGCACTGTTAAACATAACAACTGGGAAAGAATGCTGTTGTTTTCGTAAAGTACGTGCCTTCAGATTGCAAATTTTGGTAGCCGATTTTCAAATTGTCATTATTCAAAGACCAGACATAATTTTTGGGAAATTTAAATTGAATAAGAATTTTGTGTCGATTGTCCAAACTTTTTATACCCTGATCTTCTCATCTCTGGCGAACTCCCCCAGGCTCGTCCTGTGTTGCCGGGGAAAGGCTCTGCTTTTCTCTGCTCTTTATTCTTCAGTACTCCTTGCGTCGGCGGGCTACCGCTAGATTCACCTATGACTTCTGCATCGAGTTCTCCTCGCGTCGACAGGCTACCTCCAGATTCACGTTCGACTTCCGCATCCTGTTCTCCTCGCGTCGACAAGCTACCACTAGCTTAACATTCGACCTCAAATTCTATCCTCTTTACTTCCGGAGGACGCTCTTTCGGCCCTTCCTCCTCACCGCCAGAGAACACTGCCAGAGTTCTCCTTTTGGCCTACTACAACTCATTTCCTTCACCCAGCCGGACGGCACGCCCTCGCTTGGCATGCCCCGTTCGCCGACTGGTGATCTCCCGTCCGTCACCATCGCGCTCTCCTTCGGCGCTGGAGACCAATGCGACGCCTCGGCATCAAACCATTTCTCGCATCCGCGAGCCAGTGGTCGAGCGAGCGATTCCTGGCCTCTAGCCCGGCTGCTCTCTATCGACACGCCCTGCCCAAGTGGCAGCGGCGCTTCTCTCATCGGCTCGCTTCAAATCGTCTGCCGCCGTAAGCAACCCTCGCTGCGTATGGTCCCGGCGTCGATCGTGGCCATGGTCTTCTGACCCACGATCGGCACCGTCGTGACGATCCTCCTCTCTTCTACTATTAACGGACATCTTACTTCACTCTCGCTGTATACATGGCGCCGCCCCGTCCTTGCGGAGGGCGCCCTAACTCGTTTCCCGCGTCGTCTACTTCACAACAATTTCGTGTGCTCTTTCCCCCTCTTCCCGCAAAGCTGACAAAACAACACCTGCTCATTGCGGCAATCTCTCGCGATATGCCCTGCCTGCGCGTACTCCGCACCCTGCCTCCTGAGCCGTCAGGTTGCCAGGTCGGTTTTCTGCCTTAGCCTTAGACCGGATCGCCTCAGCACCCCTTTCCTGATCTCTCCGCTGCCCTTGCACGTACACGTACTCCACCGCCAACTGAGTCAGTTATAGTCCGGTGCAGTGTTCTCATAAGCCCTATATAACTCCTGAACCTCTTCCCCTCTCGTTGATGACAAGCCCGATGACACCGGGATGAGCCCATGCTCTTGGACACCGGGATGAGCCCATGCTTAGGCCTGGCTCCGACTTTTGATAGGCGCGTACGCGCATACTCAGCCCCGGATGATGACGTTCGCCTCCCTCCATTCTTGTGCTAAGATTATTTATTTACTATTTCTCCACTCTCGTTCTGCTTCGATACTAAATAGAATATACTATTTAGTTTTCTTTTATTTCCTTTATTTTCTCAATTTTTCTTATATATACATACATATGTTTTTTTTTCTTAAGTCTTCTATACCTTCTATTTTTTATTTTTTTTATTCAAGTCTTCTTCATCTTCTTTACATATTTTTCTTTTTTTTCTTTCTTTTCTCATTTTCTCTCTTTTTTTAAGTTCTTTCCATCTTCTTCATATATTTCCCTGTTTTTCCTTTACCTTTTTCTGCACTCTCGCTTCTCTTTTTTCCCCGTTTTTTTAAATAAATTTTTTTGTTCTTCTCGTTTCTTGACTTTTGTTTTGCTTTTTATTTTGTATATATATTTTTTTTTTAACTTCACTTTATCTCTTTATTAGCCTTCCTTTTGTCTTGTTCTTATATTATTTTATATGGTTCTACTTCACTTTACTTAACTTTATTCTACTTTATTTTATTTTACTTTACTATATGTTAATATTCTTCGATAATTTATTATATTTCATTTTATTTTACTACTTGCAGTTCAGCTTTATGGCCTCTGGTCAGCTACGCTACTTCATTGCACCGTGCTGCAAGGTATGTCCGACCCGCCAGCACATAAACTCACTTTGCATTGTCCGTTTTCTATGGCCCTAGGCCCACTGTGCGCTCAAAGTTTTATGGCCCTTGGCCCGCTATGTTTATTTCGCGATACCCTTCCTAGGGTATACCCGTCCACTGATGTCATTTCCGCTTTTTTCCCGTCAGATTTGGCTTTTTATACCCTGATCCCATTAAAAATGGGAAATCAGGGTATAATGGTTTTGTGAAAAGTATGTAACAGGCAGAAGGAGGCGTGGCAGACCCCATAAAGTATATATATTCTTGATCAGGGCGACGAGCTGAGTCGATATAGCCCTGTCCGTCTGTCCGTCCGTCCGTCCGTCCGTCCGTATGAACGCCTAGATCTCAGAAGATATAAGAGCTAGAGACTTCAAATTTTGTATGCATACTCATGTATACCATACGCAGTACAAGTTTATCTTTTTTTTTCGATAACTCGTCCGATTACTTTTTTATCGCGAATAATCGATAAATTAATTTAGTTTATTCACCGTAATTTCAATACTTTCAGACCTGGAGACTTCAGGTGTGTATATACATCTGATCAATACGCAGATTTTGTCATTTACAGATTTTGGATACCACGCCCCCTTCGCCCTAAATTTGCAAAAAACGTATTTTAAGTACTAGAGACTTGTGCTTTGGAATGTACACACATTTGCATATTATGATCACGTTCTGAAAGTTTCATGAAGGTAGTCCTACTACAGGAGAAATTATTTAGCAACAAATTTCTCATAGTATTGCCCACACTGCAGCGCAGCCCAAGCGCAGTCGCTGCTTACTGCGCAGTTAGCAAAGCGCGTGCTTATGCGTGCGTGAATATCAGCTCTTGTAGGGATCAGGGTATCTTCTAGTCGAGCACTCTCGACTATAGCTTCCTTACTTGTTTGAAAGTAAGATTGCGGGAAGAATTTAAAAACAGCGGGCAGAGGGAACTCTAGCTTTTTTAGCAAATTCGAACAGCTTTTTTGTTGCATTTTTCATTTACACTGTGTTTGACCATTAAAGTGTTGAAAATCAATTTCTACAGATATTGCATTCTACAGTATTGCAGCCATTGTAAGTGCAGCATTACTGCAAAGTTGAGCGATTTGCGTGCACACGTGCAGAAATACGCCAAGAATTGTTGAAATACCAGTTGCTGGAAGGGTTCAGGCGATTTCGTAGTCTAGCAGTCTCGACTAGAACTTTCTTACTTGTTTATATTTTTACAATTAACAGTTCAATATAGTTGTTTCTGTTTCCGTTCATGTTCCATCGTATTACATTACATTAAGGTGAGATAATGGCAAAAAACAAAAATAACGAGTAAGTTAAATTTTGCATGCACACTCGCGTATACCATACGCAGTACAAGTTTATCATATTTTTTCGATAACTCATCCGATTTCATTTTTATCGAGAATAATCGATAAACTGATTTTGTTTATTCAGAGTAATTTTAATACTTTTACACCTGGAAGATTCTGATTTAGTGTGTATATACATTTAATCAATACGAAGATTTTGTAATTTTAGATACCACGCCCCTTTCGCCCCCAATTTGCAAAAAGTTTCATGAAGATAGTCCCACTACCAGAGAAATTATTTAACAAATAAATTCTCATATTGTTGTCCACACTGCGCAGTCGCTGCTAGCTGCGCAGTTAGAAGAGCGAGTGCTTATATGTACGTTCGTGAATATCAGCGCCTTGTAGGGATCAGAGTATCTCCTAGTCGAGAAGTCTCGACTAGAGCTTTCTTACTTGTTTACTATATATAAATTAATTTTTGTTTTGGTTTTATTGCTTTATGTTATTGCTGATTGTATTTTTAGCAGTGGAGTGTTTCTTAAAAAGTGCATATTAAAACATGCAACTAAAAATGGCAAGTTACTAAGTAATATGTCTAGTCTAGTCTAGTTTATGGAAATAATAACATTTTTTGTTCGTTTTTGCTCCTTTTGAGAAAAATACACTTAAAGTTGCCTTTGCGTTCACCAATTACACGCTTCTTGATATTTGGAACAACAACAACCGCAATGCTGATGCTGTCACAGCATACATAAATTAATATAGAAAGTTTAAACAAATCATAAATACAACGAATTAAAGCCAAAGTGACTTATTTCATTTATTATATAAAACGTTATTTACGCCGATACAATAGAAATCTTGAGCGATTTAAGTCCATTCACACAGAATGGCTTGCAAAACATATGGAAATAAAAATTGATTGCTTCAGAAGCACGTATTAATTCATTATATTCATTATAAAATGGACCGACCGTTGAAATATATATATTTTTTGTTACCTTTGCTTTTATTAATAAAATTATAAAAAAAAAAAATAAATAAATAAAATGAAATTTACATAGACTTAAAAAGAGGCGAAAAAAGGCGTGGCCCAATTGACAAGAAGAAAAATCCGAAATTCAAGTAAAATATTAGTAAAATAATAAAAAAAATTAGGCTTTTAACTATATTTGTAGACTTTATACCGCCAAAATCGACAAGTCGCCCATAGTGCACTGTTAAACATAACAACTGGGAAAGAATGCTGTTGTTTTCGTAAAGTACGTGCCTTCAGATTGCAAATTTTGGTAGCCGATTTTCAAATTGTCATTATTCAAAGACCAGACATAATTTTTGGGAAATTTAAATTGAATAAGAATTTTGTGTCGATTGTCCAAACTTTTTATACCCTGATCTTCTCATCTCTGGCGAACTCCCCCAGGCTCGTCCTGTGTTGCCGGGGAAAGGCTCTGCTTTTCTCTGCTCTTTATTCTTCAGTACTCCTTGCGTCGGCGGGCTACCGCTAGATTCACCTATGACTTCTGCATCGAGTTCTCCTCGCGTCGACAGGCTACCTCCAGATTCACGTTCGACTTCCGCATCCTGTTCTCCTCGCGTCGACAAGCTACCACTAGCTTAACATTCGACCTCAAATTCTATCCTCTTTACTTCCGGAGGACGCTCTTTCGGCCCTTCCTCCTCACCGCCAGAGAACACTGCCAGAGTTCTCCTTTTGGCCTACTACAACTCATTTCCTTCACCCAGCCGGACGGCACGCCCTCGCTTGGCATGCCCCGTTCGCCGACTGGTGATCTCCCGTCCGTCACCATCGCGCTCTCCTTCGGCGCTGGAGACCAATGCGACGCCTCGGCATCAAACCATTTCTCGCATCCGCGAGCCAGTGGTCGAGCGAGCGATTCCTGGCCTCTAGCCCGGCTGCTCTCTATTGACACGCCCTGCCCAAGTGGCAGCGGCGCTTCTCTCATCGGCTCGCTTCAAATCGTCTGCCGCCGTAAGCAACCCTCGCTGCGTATGGTCCCGGCGTCGATCGTGGCCATGGTCTTCTGACCCACGATCGGCACCGTCGTGACGATCCTCCTCTCTTCTACTATTAACGGACATCTTACTTCACTCTCGCTGTATACACGGCGCCGCCCCGTCCTTGCGGAGGGCGCCCTAACTCGTTTCCCGCGTCGTCTACTTCACAACAATTTCGTGTGCTCTTTCCCCCTCTTCCCGCAAAGCTGACAAAACAACACCTGCTCATTGCGGCAATCTCTCGCGATATGCCCTGCCTGCGCGTACTCCGCACCCTGCCTCCTGAGCCGTCAGGTTGCCAGGTCGGTTTTCTGCCTTAGCCTTAGACCGGATCGCCTCAGCACCCCTTTCCTGATCTCTCCGCTGCCCTTGCACGTACACGTACTCCACCGCCAACTGAGTCAGTTATAGTCCGGTGCAGTGTTCTCATAAGCCCTATATAACTCCTGAACCTCTTCCCCTCTCGTTGATGACAAGCCCGATGACACCGGGATGAGCCCATGCTCTTGGACACCGGGATGAGCCCATGCTTAGGCCTGGCTCCGACTTTTGATAGGCGCGTACGCGCATACTCAGCCCCGGGTGATGACGTTCGCCTCCCTCCATTCTTGTGCTAAGATTATTTATTTACTATTTCTCCACTCTCGTTCTGCTTCGATACTAAATAGAATATACTATTTAGTTTTCTTTTATTTCCTTTATTTTCTCAATTTTTCTTATATATACATACATATGTTTTTTTTTCTTAAGTCTTCTATACCTTCTATTTTTTATTTTTTTTATTCAAGTCTTCTTCATCTTCTTTACATATTTTTCTTTTTTTTTCTTTCTTTTCTCATTTTCTCTCTTTTTTTAAGTTCTTTCCATCTTCTTCATATATTTCCCTGTTTTTCCTTTACCTTTTTCTGCACTCTCGCTTCTCTTTTTTCCCCGTTTTTTTAAATAAATTTTTTTGTTCTTCTCGTTTCTTGACTTTTGTTTTGCTTTTTATTTTGTATATATATTTTTTTTTTAACTTCACTTTATCTCTTTATTAGCCTTCCTTTTGTCTTGTTCTTATATTATTTTATATGGTTCTACTTCACTTTACTTAACTTTATTCTACTTTATTTTATTTTACTTTACTATATGTTAATATTCTTCGATAATTTATTATATTTCATTTTATTTTACTACTTGCAGTTCAGCTTTATGGCCTCTGGTCAGCTACGCTACTTCATTGCACCGTGCTGCAAGGTATGTCCGACCCGCCAGCACATAAACTCACTTTGCATTGTCCGTTTTCTATGGCCCTAGGCCCTTGGCCCGCTATGTTTATTTCGCGATACCCTTCCTAGGGTATACCCGTCCACTGATGTCATTTCCGCTTTTTTCCCGTCAGATTTGGCTTTTTATACCCTGATCCCATTAAAAATGGGAAATCAGGGTATAATGGTTTTGTGAAAAGTATGTAACAGGCAGAAGGAGGCGTGGCAGACCCCATAAAGTATATATATTCTTGATCAGGGCGACGAGCTGAGTCGATATAGCCCTGTCCGTCTGTCCGTCCGTCCGTCCGTCCGTCCGTCCGTCCGTCCGTCCGTATGAACGCCTAGATCTCAGAAGATATAAGAGCTAGAGACTTCAAATTTTGTATGCATACTCATGTATACCATACGCAGTACAAGTTTATCTTTTTTTTTCGATAACTCGTCCGATTACTTTTTTATCGCGAATAATCGATAAACTGATTTAGTTTATTCACCGTAATTTCAATACTTTCAGACCTGGAGACTTCAGGTGTGTATATACATCTGATCAATACGCAGATTTTGTCATTTACAGATTTTGGATACCACGCCCCCTTCGCCCTAAATTTGCAAAAAACGTATTTTAAGTACTAGAGACTTGTGCTTTGGAATGTACACACATTTGCATATTATGATCACGTTCTGAAAGTTTCATGAAGGTAGTCCTACTACAGGAGAAATTATTTAGCAACAAATTTCTCATAGTATTGCCCACACTGCAGCGCAGCCCAAGCGCAGTCGCTGCTTACTGCGCAGTTAGCAAAGCGCGTGCTTATGCGTGCGTGAATATCAGCTCTTGTAGGGATCAGGGTATCTTCTAGTCGAGCACTCTCGACTATAGCTTCCTTACTTGTTTGAAAGTAAGATTGCGGGAAGAATTTAAAAACAGCGGGCAGAGGGAACTCTAGCTTTTTTAGCAAATTCGAACAGCTTTTTTGTTGCATTTTTCATTTACACTGTGTTTGACCATTAAAGTGTTGAAAATCAATTTCTACAGATATTGCATTCTACAGTATTGCAGCCATTGTAAGTGCAGCATTACTGCAAAGTTGAGCGATTTGCGTGCACACGTGCAGAAATACGCCAAGAATTGTTGAAATACCAGTTGCTGGAAGGGTTCAGGCGATTTCGTAGTCTAGCAGTCTCGACTAGAACTCTCTTACTTGTTTATATTTTTACAATTATTAGTTCAATATAGTTGTTTCTGTTTCTGTTTCCGTTCATGTTCCATCGTATTACATTACATTAAGGTGAGATAATGGCAAAAAACAAAAATAACGAGTAAGTTAAATTTTGCATGCATACTCGTGTATACCATACGCAGTACAAGTTTATCATATTTTTTCGATAACTCATCCGATTTCTTTTTTATCGAGAATAATCGATAAACTGATTTTGTTTATTCAGAGTAATTTTAATACTTTTACACCTGGAAGATTCTGATTTAGTGTGTATATACATTTAATCAATACGAAGATTTTGTAATTTTAGATACCACGCCCCTTTCGCCCCCAATTTGCAAAAAGTTTCATGAAGATAGTCCCACTACCAGAGAAATTATTTAACAAATAAATTCTCATATTGTTGTCCACACTGCGCAGTCGCTGCTAGCTGCGCAGTTAGAAGAGCGAGTGCTTATATGTACGTTCGTGAATATCAGCGCCTTGTAGGGATCAGAGTATCTCCTAGTCGAGAAGTCTCGACTAGAGCTTTCTTACTTGTTTACTATATATAAATTAATTTTTGTTTTGGTTTTATTGCTTTATGTTATTGCTGATTGTATTTTTAGCAGTGGAGTGTTTCTTAAAAAGTGCATATTAAAACATGCAACTAAAAATGGCAAGTTACTAAGTAATATGTCTAGTCTAGTCTAGTTTATGGAAATAATAACATTTTTTGTTCGTTTTTGCTCCTTTTGAGAAAAATACACTTAAAGTTGCCTTTGCGTTCACCAATTACACGCTTCTTGATATTTGGAACAACAACAACCGCAATGCTGATGCTGTCACAGCATACATAAATTAATATAGAAAGTTTAAACAAATCATAAATACAACGAATTAAAGCCAAAGTGACTTATTTCATTTATTATATAAAACGTTATTTACGCCGATACAATAGAAATCTTGAGCGATTTAAGTCCATTCACACAGAATGGCTTGCAAAACATATGGAAATAAAAATTGATTGCTTCAGAAGCACGTATTAATTCATTATATTCATTATAAAATGGACCGACCGTTGAAATATATATATTTTTTGTTACCTTTGCTTTTATTAATAAAATTATAAAAAAAAAAAAATAAATAAATAAAATGAAATTTACATAGACTTAAAAAGAGGCGAAAAAAAGGCGTGGCCCAATTGACAAGAAGAAAAATCCGAAATTCAAGTAAAATATTAGTAAAATAATAAAAAAAATTAGGCTTTTAACTATATTTGTAGACTTTATACCGCCAAAATCGACAAGTCGCCCATAGTGCACTGTTAAACATAACAACTGGGAAAGAATGCTGTTGTTTTCGTAAAGTACGTGCCTTCAGATTGCAAATTTTGGTAGCCGATTTTCAAATTGTCATTATTCAAAGACCAGACATAATTTTTGGGAAATTTAAATTGAATAAGAATTTTGTGTCGATTGTCCAAACTTTTTATACCCTGATCCCATTAAAAATGGGAAATCAGGGTATAATGGTTTTGTGAAAAGTATGTAACAGGCAGAAGGAGGCGTGGCAGACCTCATAAAGTATATATATTCTTGATCAGGGCGACGAGCTGAGTCGATATAGCCCTGTCCGTCTGTCCGTCCGTCCGTCCGTCCGTCCGTCCGTATGAACGCCTAGATCTCAGAAGATATAAGAGCTAGAGACTTCAAATTTTGTATGCATACTCATGTATACCATACGCAGTACAAGTTTATCTTTTTTTTTCGATAACTCGTCCGATTACTTTTTTATCGCGAATAATCGATAAATTGATTTTGTTTATTCACCGTAATTTCAATACCTTTAGACCTGGAGACTTCAGATTTGGTGTGTATATACACCTGATCAATACGCAGATTTCGTCATTTACAGATTTTGGATACCACGCCCCCTTCGCCCCCAATTTGCAAAAAACGTATTTTAAGTACTAGAGACTTGTGCTTTGGAATGTACACACATTTGCACATTGTGATCGCATTCTGAAAGTTTCATGAAGATAGTCCTACTACAGGAGAAATTATTCAGCAACAAAATTCTCATAGTATTGCCCACACTGCAGCGCAGCCCAAGCGCAGTCGCTGCTTACTGCGCAGTTAGCAGAGCGCGTGCTTATGCGTGCGTGAATATCAGCTCTTTGTAGGGATCAGGGTATCTCCTAGTCGAGCAGTCTCGACTAGAGCTTCCTTACTTGTTATACCCTGATCTTCTCATCTCTGGCGAACTCCCCCAGGCTCGTCCTGTGTTGCCGGGGAAAGGCTCTGCTTTTCTCTGCTCTTTATTCTTCAGTACTCCTTGCGTCGGCGGGCTACCGCTAGATTCACCTATGACTTCTGCATCGAGTTCTCCTCGCGTCGACAGGCTACCTCCAGATTCACGTTCGACTTCCGCATCCTGTTCTCCTCGCGTCGACAAGCTACCACTAGCTTAACATTCGACCTCAAATTCTATCCTTTTTACTTCCGGAGGACGCTCTTTCGGCCCTTCCTCCTCACCGCCAGAGAACACTGCCAGAGTTCTCCTTTTGGCCTACTACAACTCATTTCCTTCACCCAGCCGGACGGCACGCCCTCGCTTGGCATGCCCCATTCGCCGACTGGTGATCTCCCGTCCGTCACCATCGCGCTCTCCTTCGGCGCTGGAGACCAATGCGACGCCTCGGCATCAAACCATTTCTCGCATCCGCGAGCCAGTGGTCGAGCGAGCGATTCCTGGCCTCTAGCCCGGCTGCTCTCTATCGACACGCCCTGCCCAAGTGGCAGCGGCGCTTCTCTCATCGGCTCGCTTCAAATCGTCTGCCGCCGTAAGCAACCCTCGCTGCGTATGGTCCCGGCGTCGATCGTGGCCATGGTCTTCTGACCCACGATCGGCACCGTCGTGACGATCCTCCTCTCTTCTACTATTAACGGACATCTTACTTCACTCTCGCTGTATACACGGCGCCGCCCCGTCCTTGCGGAGGGCGCCCTAACTCGTTTCCCGCGTCGTCTACTTCACAACAATTTCGTGTGCTCTTTCCCCCTCTTCCCGCAAAGCTGACAAAACAACACCTGCTCATTGCGGCAATCTCTCGCGATATGCCCTGCCTGCGCGTACTCCGCACCCTGCCTCCTGAGCCGTCAGGTTGCCAGGTCGGTTTTCTGCCTTAGCCTTAGACCGGATCGCCTCAGCACCCCTTTCCTGATCTCTCCGCTGCCCTTGCACGTACACGTACTCCACCGCCAACTGAGTCAGTTATAGTCCGGTGCAGTGTTCTCATAAGCCCTATATAACTCCTGAACCTCTTCCCCTCTCGTTGATGACAAGCCCGATGACACCGGGATGAGCCCATGCTCTTGGGCTTTTCGCAGGACTGGCTCCGACTTTTGATAGGCGCGTACCCGCATACTCAGCCCCGGATGATGACGTTCGCCTCCCTCCATTCTTGTGCTAAGATTATTTATTTACTATTTCTCCACTCTCGTTCTGCTTCGATACTAAATAGAATATACTATTTAGTTTTCTTTTATTTCCTTTATTTTCTCAATTTTTCTTATATATACATACATATGTCTTTTTTTCTTAAGTCTTCTATACCTTCTATTTTTTATTTTTTTTATTCAAGTCTTCTTCATCTTCTTTACATATTTTTCTTTTTTTTTTCTTTCTTTTCTCATTTTCTCTCTTTTTTTAAGTTCTTTCCATCTTCATCATATATTTCCCTGTTTTTCCTTTACCTTTTTCTGCACTCTCGCTTCTCTTTTTTCCCCGTTTTTATACCCTGATCCCATTAAAAATGGGAAATCAGGGTATAATGGTTTTGTGAAAAGTATGTAACAGGCAGAAGGAGGCGTGGCAGACCCCATAAAGTATATATATTCTTGATCAGGGCGACGAGCTGAGTCGATATAGCCCTGTCCGTCTGTCCGTCCGTATGAACGCCTAGATCTCAGAAGATATAAGAGCTAGAGACTTCAAATTTTGTATGCATACTCATGTATACCATACGCAGTACAAGTTTATCTTTTTTTTTTCGATAACTCGTCCGATTACTTTTTTATCGCGAATAATCGATAAATTGATTTTGTTTATTCACCGTAATTTCAATACTTTAAGACCTGGAGACTTCAGATTTGGTGTGTATATACATCTGATCAATACGCAGATTTCGTCATTTACAGATTTTGGATACCACGCCCCCTTCCCCCCCAATTTGCAAAAAACGTATTTTAAGCACTAGAGACTTGTGCTTTGGAATGTACACACCTTTGCACATTGTGATCACGTTCTGAAAGTTTCATGAAGATAGTCCTACTACAGGAGATATTATTCAGCAACAAAATTCTCATAATATTGCCCACACTGCAGCGCAGCCCAAGCGCAGTCGCTGCTTACTGCGCAGTTAGCAGAGCGCGTGCTTATGCGTGCGTGAATATCAGCTCTTTCTAGGGATCAGGGTATCTCCTAGTCGAGCAGTCTCGACTAGAGCTTCCTTACTTGTTTTAAATAAATTTTTTTGTTCTTCTCGTTTCTTGACTTTTGTTTTGCTTTTTATTTTGTATATATATTTTTTTTTTAACTTCACTTTATCTCTTTATTAGCCTTCCTTTTGTCTTGTTCTTATATTATTTTATATGGTTCTACTTCACTTTACTTAACTTTATTCTACTTTATTTTATTTTACTTTACTATATGTTAATATTCTTCGATAATTTATTATATTTCATTTTATTTTACTACTTGCAGTTCAGCTTTATGGCCTCTGGTCAGCTACGCTACTTCATTGCACCGTGCTGCAAGGTATGTCCGACCCGCCAGCACATAAACTCACTTTGCATTGTCCGTTTTCTATGGCCCTAGGCCCACTGTGCGCTCAAAGTTTTATGGCCCTTGGTCCGCTATGTTTATTTCGCGATACCCTTCCTAGGGTATACCCGTCCACTGATGTCATTTCCGCTTTTTTCCCGTCAGATTTGGCTTTTTATACCCTGATCCCATTAAAAATGGGAAATCAGGGTATAATGGTTTTGTGAAAAGTATGTAACAGGCAGAAGGAGGCGTGGCAGACCCCATAAAGTATATATATTCTTGATCAGGGCGACGAGCTGAGTCGATATAGCCCTGTCCGTCTGTCCGTCCGTCCGTCCGTCCGTCCGTCCGTCCGTCCGTCCGTATGAACGCCTAGATCTCAGAAGATATAAGAGCTAGAGACTTCAAATTTTGTATGCATACTCATGTATACCATACGCAGTACAAGTTTATCTTTTTTTTTCGATAACTCGTCCGATTACTTTTTTATCGCGAATAATCGATAAATTAATTTAGTTTATTCACCGTAATTTCAATACTTTCAGACCTGGAGACTTCAGGTGTGTATATACATCTGATCAATACGCAGATTTTGTCATTTACAGATTTTGGATACCACGCCCCCTTCGCCCTAAATTTGCAAAAAACGTATTTTAAGTACTAGAGACTTGTGCTTTGGAATGTACACACATTTGCATATTATGATCACGTTCTGAAAGTTTCATGAAGGTAGTCCTACTACAGGAGAAATTATTTAGCAACAAATTTCTCATAGTATTGCCCACACTGCAGCGCAGCCCAAGCGCAGTCGCTGCTTACTGCGCAGTTAGCAAAGCGCGTGCTTATGCGTGCGTGAATATCAGCTCTTGTAGGGATCAGGGTATCTTCTAGTCGAGCACTCTCGACTATAGCTTCCTTACTTGTTTGAAAGTAAGATTGCGGGAAGAATTTAAAAACAGCGGGCAGAGGGAACTCTAGCTTTTTTAGCAAATTCGAACAGTTTTTTTGTTGCATTTTTCATTTACACTGTGTTTGACCATTAAAGTGTTGAAAATCAATTTCTACAGATATTGCATTCTACAGTATTGCAGCCATTGTAAGTGCAGCATTACTGCAAAGTTGAGCGATTTGCGTGCACACGTGCAGAAATACGCCAAGAATTGTTGAAATACCAGTTGCTGGAAGGGTTCAGGCGATTTCGTAGTCTAGCAGTCTCGACTAGAACTTTCTTACTTGTTTATATTTTTACAATTAACAGTTCAATATAGTTGTTTCTGTTTCCGTTCATGTTCCATCGTATTACATTACATTAAGGTGAGATAATGGCAAAAAACAAAAATAACGAGTAAGTTAAATTTTGCATGCATACTCGTGTATACCATACGCAGTACAAGTTTATCATATTTTTTCGATAACTCATCCGATTTCTTTTTTATCGAGAATAATCGATAAACTGATTTTGTTTATTCAGAGTAATTTTAATACTTTTACACCTGGAAGATTCTGATTTAGTGTGTATATACATTTAATCAATACGAAGATTTTGTAATTTTAGATACCACGCCCCTTTCGCCCCCAATTTGCAAAAAGTTTCATGAAGATAGTCCCACTACCAGAGAAATTATTTAACAAATAAATTCTCATATTGTTGTCCACACTGCGCAGTCGCTGCTAGCTGCGCAGTTAGAAGAGCGAGTGCTTATATGTACGTTCGTGAATATCAGCGCCTTGTAGGGATCAGAGTATCTCCTAGTCGAGAAGTCTCGACTAGAGCTTTGTTACTTGTTTACTATATATAAATTAATTTTTGTTTTGGTTTTATTGCTTTATGTTAGTGCTGATTGTATTTTTAGCAGTGGAGTGTTTCTTAAAAAGTGCATATTAAAACATGCAACTAAAAATGGCAAGTTACTAAGTAATATGTCTAGTCTAGTCTAGTTTATGGAAATAATAACATTTTTTGTTCGTTTTTGCTCCTTTTGAGAAAAATACACTTAAAGTTGCCTTTGCGTTCACCAATTACACGCTTCTTGATATTTGGAACAACAACAACCGCAATGCTGATGCTGTCACAGCATACATAAATTAATATAGAAAGTTTAAACAAATCATAAATACAACAAATTAAAGCCAAAGTGACTTATTTCATTTATTATATAAAACGTTATTTACGCCGATACAATAGAAATCTTGAGCGATTTAAGTCCACTCACACAGAATGGCTTGCAAAACATATGGAAATAAAAATTGATTGCTTCAGAAGCACGTATTAATTCATTATATTCATTATAAAATGGACCGACCGTTGAAATATATATATTTTTTGTTACCTTTGCTTTTATTAATAAAATTATAAAAAAAAAAAATAAATAAATAAAATGAAATTTACATAGACTTAAAAAGAGGCGAAAAAAAGGCGTGGCCCAATTGACAAGAAGAAAAATCCGAAATTCAAGTAAAATATTAGTAAAATAATAAAAAAAAATTAGGCTTTTAACTATATTTGTAGACTTTATACCGCCAAAATCGACAAGTCGCCCATAGTGCACTGTTAAACATAACAACTGGGAAAGAATGCTGTTGTTTTCGTAAAGTACGTGCCTTCAGATTGCAAATTTTGGTAGCCGATTTTCAAATTGTCATTATTCAAAGACCAGACATAATTTTTGGGAAATTTAAATTGAATAAGAATTTTGTGTCGATTGTCCAAACTTTTTATACCCTGATCTTCTCATCTCTGGCGAACTCCCCCAGGCTCGTCCTGTGTTGCCGGGGAAAGGCTCTGCTTTTCTCTGCTCTTTATTCTTCAGTACTCCTTGCGTCGGCGGGCTACCGCTAGATTCACCTATGACTTCTGCATCGAGTTCTCCTCGCGTCGACAGGCTACCTTCAGATTCACGTTCGACTTCCGCATCCTGTTCTCCTCGCGTCGACAAGCTACCACTAGCTTAACATTCGACCTCAAATTCTATCCTCTTTACTTCCGGAGGACGCTCTTTCGGCCCTTCCTCCTCACCGCCAGAGAACACTGCCAGAGTTCTCCTTTTGGCCTACTACAACTCATTTCCTTCACCCAGCCGGACGGCACGCCCTCGCTTGGCATGCCCCGTTCGCCGACTGGTGATCTCCCGTCCGTCACCATCGCGCTCTCCTTCGGCGCTGGAGACCAATGCGACGCCTCGGCATCAAACCATTTCTCGCATCCGCGAGCCAGTGGTCGAGCGAGCGATTCCTGGCCTCTAGCCCGGCTGCTCTCTATCGACACGCCCTGCCCAAGTGGCAGCGGCGCTTCTCTCATCGGCTCGCTTCAAATCGTCTGCCGCCGTAAGCAACCCTCGCTGCGTATGGTCCCGGCGTCGATCGTGGCCATGGTCTTCTGACCCACGATCGGCACCGTCGTGACGATCCTCCTCTCTTCTACTATTAACGGACATCTTACTTCACTCTCGCTGTATACACGGCGCCGCCCCGTCCTTGCGGAGGGCGCCCTAACTCGTTTCCCGCGTCGTCTACTTCACAACAATTTCGTGTGCTCTTTCCCCCTCTTCCCGCAAAGCTGACAAAACAACACCTGCTCATTGCGGCAATCTCTCGCGATATGCCCTGCCTGCGCGTACTCCGCACCCTGCCTCCTGAGCCGTCAGGTTGCCAGGTCGGTTTTCTGCCTTAGCCTTAGACCGGATCGCCTCAGCACCCCTTTCCTGATCTCTCCGCTGCCCTTGCACGTACACGTACTCCACCGCCAACTGAGTCAGTTATAGTCCGGTGCAGTGTTCTCATAAGCCCTATATAACTCCTGAACCTCTTCCCCTCTCGTTGATGACAAGCCCGATGACACCGGGATGAGCCCATGCTCTTGCGCTTTTCGCAGGACTGGCTCCGACTTTTGATAGGCGCGTACGCGCATACTCAGCCCCGGATGATGACGTTCGCCTCCCTCCATTCTTGTGCTAAGATTATTTATTTACTATTTCTCCACTCTCGTTCTGCTTCGATACTAAATAGAATATACTATTTAGTTTTCTTTTATTTCCTTTATTTTCTCAATTTTTCTTATATATACATACATATGTCTTTTTTTCTTAAGTCTTCTATACCTTCTATTTTTTATTTTTTTTATTCAAGTCTTCTTCATCTTCTTTACATATTTTTCTTTTTTTTTCTTTCTTTTCTCATTTTCTCTCTTTTTTTAAGTTCTTTCCATCTTCTTCATATATTTCCCTTTTTTTCCTTTACCTTTTTCTGCACTCTCGCTTCTCTTTTTTCCCCATTTTTTTAAATAAATTTTTTTGTTCTTCTATATATATATGTATATATATATATGTATATATATTTTTTTTTTAACTTCACTTTATCTCTTTATTAGCATTCCTTTTGTCTTGTTCTTATATTATTTTATATGGTTCTACTTCACTTTACTTAACTTTATTCTACTTTATTTTATTTTACTTTACTATATGTTAATATTCTTCTATAATTTATTATATTTCATTTTATTTTACTACTTGCAGTTCAGCTTTATGGCCTCTGGTCAGCTACGCTACTTCATTGCACCGTGCTGCAAGGTATGTCCGACCCGCCAGCACATAAACTCACTTTGCATTGTCCGTTTTCTATGGCCCTAGGCCCACTGTGCGCTCAAAGTTTTATGGCCCTTGGTCCGCTATGTTTATTTCGCGATACCCTTCTTAGGGTATACCCGTCCACTGATGTCATTTCCGCTTTTTTTCCGTCAGATTTGGCTTTTTTGAAAGTAAGATTGCGGGAAGAATTTAAAAACAGCGGGCAGATGGAACTCTAGCTTTTTTAGCAAATTCGAACAGCTTTTTTGTTGCATTTTTCATTTACACTGTGTTTGACCATTAAAGTGTTGAAAATCAATTTCTACAGATATTGCATTCTACAGTATTGCAGCCATTGTAAGTGCAGCATTACTGCAAAGTTAAGCGATTTGCGTGCACACGGTGCAACAAAAAAGCACGCTAGTTCAATAGAGGGCTAAGCGTTCAAATAGACAGGCGAACGAACAGACGGACAGGGCTATATCGACTCTGCTCGTCGCCCTGATATATAATAATTTATGGGGTTTGCGATGCTTCCTTCTGTCTGTTACATGTTTCACAAAACTTATTACAGGGCGATAGAGCAAGAACAGAATACTAAACAGCATTCAAGCCGTCGCAGGGATCCTATAGTTAGAGAATAGGAACAACTTGCCACTACTTCGCGTCAATCAAGACACAGGCAAGATCCTGTATATAGAGCGACAGAGAAGGTACAGAATACTGCACACTCTACACACAAATACAATTTTGGTCGAAGACTTTTAGAAAGGTCAAGGGACAGGCTGTTACGGTCTCTGGTTAGACATAACGCTACTCGGCGACTTATAGAACAGGCTCGTAATACAAGTGCAAGGCAAAGTGCGCGATTATAATCACATCAAGAGGCATTTGATGCACAGACAATTTAGAAATATAATAGAAAATAAAATAGAAGAAAATCGACGAAATGATATTCGTAATAGCCAGACTCGCGCCGAAATTGTTAAGCAGGGTCCAGATCAGGTTTGCGTTTGCTGCAAAGGCTTGTGGTTTCCACACCAAGTCGTCATAATTAGTAGAGATTTTGTTGAAAGTAAAAAATAAAATGTTATGTAAAAAAAGGTTATTCAGATACACCTTAAGCGAAGAATGGAATATAGCCATGATTTGATGGCTGAAACCATTAGGCCTCTTAAAATTATATTTTATCAATACAGACTTTTATAGGAAACATCAAATTACTGTCAACGAGCAGTACCATTTGTAGCATCAGCTGATGATAGAGATTAAGTTTCACAATTTCTAGAGCAGACAAATCAAGCTGGTGTGCAAGGGAAAAATGATTTTCAAGAGTAATTGTTAAATCCTGAAGGCCAGGAAACATTGCTAAAAAATATTCCTGTTGAAAATATTGCTCTGCAGAGAATTGTTATCGCACCTGGGGACGGTCAACGTTCTTTAGATATGATTCAGGATAGTGATTTTGAAGAGCTCTCTTTTCCATCAATCTTTGCTGGTTTAAAAAGGAACAAGTAAGGAAGCTATAGTCGAGAGTGCTCGACTAGAAGATACCCTGATCCCTACAAAGAGCTGATATTCACGCACGCATAAGCACGCGCTCTGCTAACTGCGCAGTAAGCAGCGACTGCGCTTGGGTTGCGCTGCAGTGTGGGCAATACTATGTGAATTTTGTTGCTGAATAATTTCTCCTGTAGTAGGATTATCTTCATGAAACTTTTAGAACGTGATCACAATGTGCGAATGTGTGTACATTCCAAAGCACAAGTCTCTAGTACTTAAAATACGTTTTTTGCAAATTGGGGGCGAAGGGGGCGTGGTATCCAAAATCTGTAAATGACAAAATCTGCGTATTGATCAGATGTATATACACACTAAATCTGAAGTCTCCAGGTCTAAAAGTATTAAAATTACGGTGAATAAACAAAATAAATTTATCGATTATTCGCGATAAAAAAGTAATCGGACGAGTTATCGAAAAAAAAATATAAACTTGTACTGCGTATGGTATACATGAGTATGCATACAAAATTTGAAGTCTCTAGCTCTTATATCTTCTGAGATCTAGGCGTTCATACGGACGGACGGACGGACAGACGGACGGACGGACGGACGGACGGACGGACGGACGGACGGACGGACGGACGGACAGACGGACAGGGCTATATCGATTCAGCTCGTCGCCCTGATCAAGAATATATATACTTTATGGGGTCTGCCACGCCTCCTTCTGCCTGTTACATACTTTTCACAAAACCATTATACCCTGATTTCCCATTTTTAATGGGATCAGGGTATAAAAAGAACTATTGTCAGGTCGGAGCTTAGAAACTTTGATAGAAGAGGCTGTAGGAGTGATAAATTATTTCTTAACTATAAAAAGTTGGAAATGATTAATATTAGAAACAATACCTTCATTTTCTCACGTCAACATAGCGCAAATCGAGGTATTTCTGCTGTAATTGCTCTCAATGAGGCCGATTTAAATAATTAAATTCGCCATTTAATACCCTATAGCCATCAATAGGGTATTAAAGGGTATTAGAACATCGCCTGCTCATTAAGAAGCGGAAAAAAGAAAGTTTATGCGATGATAAGGCAGTTTGATCTACCGACATTTTTCATAACCAGATGGACAGAACTTTTAGTTTTATTGTCTAAAAATGTTTAATTAGATATAGAAGATTTAATATAAATACTGTTAGATGTAATTATTTTAGAGAGGTCGTAATGCTATACTTCCCTTGGGGAAATAAGCATATTGAGCTAGTCATGAGGGATTGCGAAACGCTTTGTTGTCAAAACCTTGAAGCTATCAATATCAATCGTAGAAAGTACAATTTTAGATGATAGTGAATTGCCAAATGCTCTTGAAAATATAGCTCAGGACGAAAATGAGGAAACTTTTGAAAATGTCCGAAATTAATTTACAATTAAATGTTTTAAATATTAATGAACGTGACTCAGGATATAATAATGTACGGGTCATTAAACTTCCACCTTTAGTTTAGAGATTGTGCAGGTGTCGGAAAAAGTCGGGTTATATTAGCTATATATCAATCATTATCAGTTATGTACAATAGCATGTATACATGTACCAGGAAATCTTCCAACAATTAAGATTTCACTGTGTGCCCGACAGGAAAATCCGTGTTTGGTATAGGCGGATCAGCCTTGCATTCCATGCTTTCACTTCCAATTAATCAATCAGGTTCAAGTTTAAGGCCCTTAAGTCAATTATTATTGATGAAATCCCAATGGTGGGGTCTAAAACGTTTTGTCCGTTAGATTCACGAGTAAGGCAGATTTTGCAAAAATACTTCTCCATCTGGTGGTATTTCTGTAATGGTTATCGGTGATTTACGCCAACTTTCCCCAGTAGGTGGTCGTTGGATTTTTGAATCCAATTCTAATTATCCCTACAGTTTCAATTTATGCTTCATCTTTATGGAACCTTTTCATACTTTGAACTTCCAAAAGTATGAGAGAAAGGGAAAACCAATCTTTCGCTACTGCCTTGAATAATATGGCATCAATAATTTGGGAACAATGACAACCGATGATATTAGTTTAGTTCGCTCTCGCATATGTCAGACAGCAGAGGTGCCAAGTGATGCAATTCATTTATTTAACACTAATGCAGCGACTGATAGCTTTTATATTACAAAGCTCAATATGATTCCGACTGATCCATTTTTTTTCTACCGCTGTTGATTTTGTAAAAGCAGCCCACTTAACAAATGCTAATAGGCAAAGAATTCTAGACGCCGTGAGCAGTTTTAGGTGCTCGTAAACACAGGGATTGTGTATGTCTCTTCATTTAAAAACCACTGCAAAGTATATGATTACGGTCAATATAGATACTGCAGATGGTTTAGTTAACGGAGCAACAGGCATGTTAATGCAAATTGATTTGGATTCCTCCAATACCCCAAATACGTTATGAATGAAATTTGTTGACGATAATATAGGAATACTTGCTCGATCAAAGTTGACAAATCGTACTGAAAGCTTATGGACTCCTATTCAAATGGTAGTTAAAAGCTTTCAGTATCGACGAAACGAGCAAGACCGAAAGCAGTTTCCAATTGTACCTGCAGAAGGAATAACAATCCATAAAAGTCAGGGAGCTACATATAGCAAAGTGGTGGTCCACACTTGCCCTAGAATGCAGCGTGCTTCAATATACGTAGCATGTAGTAGAGTAACAACTGAATCGGGGCTATTTATTATAGGAGATGTTGGGCCTCCCAAAACTCCTAGAAATGAAGATAAGGTGCAAAATCAAATTTTTCAATGGCGGAGTGTGAAGCAGCTTCGATCATAATATGATCACTTAGTTGATAGTTTCACTCTTGCCATATTCTTTCATAATACTGAGCGCATTCATTGTCATATTCAAGACGTTCGGTCCTACATACTAATGTTTAAGTCGTCAGTTTTATGTTTCGTTGAGACGTCCACATATTCATTTCTGAATGAAAATTGTTTAATTGTGGGAGACTTTAACTTATGTTTGAGCAGGTTCAAAACATTCAGAAAAGGCTTTAGAAGCCTCCTAGATTTGAAGATGTCTACAACCAATACCGACTCACATATTGATTAGGCAATTTAAAATCTATCCAGTGAAGTAATTTCCGCTAGGACATTTGAAACTATTTATAGTTACCACAATGGTATTTATATAAGTGTTGAGGATAGTGTTTAATGGTTTTAAATGAAAAAGAAAAATATATATAATAATCTATGGGCTCTGCGATGCTTCCTTCTGTCTGTTACATGTTTCACAAAACTTATTACAGGGCGATAGAGCAAGAGCAGAATACTAAACAGCATTCAAGCCGTCGCAGGGATCCTATAGTTAGAGAATAGGAACAACTTGCCAATACTTCGCGTCAATCAAGACACAGGCAAGATCCTGCATATAGAGGGACAGAGCAGGTACAGAATACTGCACACTCTACACACAAATACAATTTTGGTCGAAGACTTTTAGAAAGGTCAAGGGACAGGCTGTTACGGTCTCTGGTTAGACATAACGCTACTCGGCGACTTATAAAACAGGTTCGTAATACAAGTGCAAGGCAAAGTGCGCGATTACAATCACGTCAAGAGGCATTTGATGCACAGACAATTTAGAAATATAATAGAAAATAGAATAGAAGAAAATCGACGAAATGATATTCGTGCCAGACTCGCGCCGAAATTGTTAAGCAGGGTCCAGATCAGGTTTGCGTTTGCTGTAAAGGCTTGTGGTTTCCACACCAAGTCGTCAAAATTAGTAGAGATTTTGTTGAAAATAAATGTAGTGCTGAAGACAGTGAAGATATTTTAAGTTTATCTTACATGTGTAAAACTGGGCAAAAAAACAAAGTCAGCTATTTTAAAGGGTCGAGATTTTCCAGAGCTACCTGAATGCTTAAAGGATTTAACTCCATTAGAAGAAAGACTTATTGCTCTCCGCCTTCCTTTCAAGATTATTAAGTCATTAGGTTATGGTCGTCAAACTGCAATTAAAGGAGCTGTGGTTAATGTACCCATACCGGTAGGCAATGTGGTGACATTCCTTCCAAGGGCATTTTATGAAGCTGAGGTTATTCAGATACACCTTAAGCGAAGAATGGAATATAGCCATGATTTCATCGCTGAAACCATTAGGCCTCTTAAAATTATAGGGGCTATGAGGTATTTTATCAATACAGACCTTTATAGGAAACATCAAATTACTGTCAACGAGCAGTACCATTTGTAGCATCAGATGATGATAGAGATTAAGTTTCACAACTTCTAGAGCACCTGGGGACGGTCAACGTCCTTTAGATATGATTCAGGATAGTGATTTTGAAGAGCTCTCTTTTCCATCAATCTTTGCTGGTTTAAAAAGGAAAAAGAACTATTGTCAGGTCGGAGCTTAAAATTTTGATAGAAGAGGCTGTAGGAGTGATAAATTATTTCTTAACTATAAAAAATTGGAAATGATTAATATTAGAAACAATACCTTCATTTGCTCACGTCAACATAGCGCAAATCGAGGTATTTCTGCTGTAATTGCTCTCAATGAGGCCGATTTAAATAATTAAATTCGCCATTTAATACCCTATAGCCATCAATAGGGTATTAAAGGGTATTAGAACATCGCCTGCTCATTAAGAAGCGGAAAAAAGAAAGTTTATGCGATGATAAGGCAGTTTGATCTACCGACATTTTTCATAACAAGATGGACAGAACTTTTAGTTTTATTGTCTAAAAATGTTTAATTAGATATAGAAGATTTAATATAAATACTGTTAGATGTAATTATTTTAGAGAGGTCGTAATGCTATACTTCCCTTGGGGAAATAAGCATATTGAGCTAGTCATGAGGGATTGCGAAACGCTTTGTTGTCAAAACCTTGAAGCTATCAATATCAATCGTAGAAAGTACAATTTTAGATGATAGTGAATTGCCAAATGCTCTTGAAAATATAGCTCAGGACGAAAATGAGGAAACTTTTGAAAATGTCCGAAATTAATTTACAATTAAATGTTTTAAATATTAATGAACGTGACTCAGGATATAATAATGTACGGGTCATTAAACTTCCACCTTTAGTTTAGAGATTGTGCAGGTGTCGGAAAAAGTCGGGTTATATTAGCTATATATCAATCATTATCAGTTATGTACAATAGCATGTATACATGTACCAGGAAATCTTCCAACAATTAAGATTTCACTGTGTGCCCGACAGGAAAATCCGTGTTTGGTATAGGCGGATCAGCCTTGCATTCCATGCTTTCACTTCCAATTAATCAATCAGGTTCAAGTTTAAGGCCCTTAAGTCAATTATTATTGATGAAATCCCAATGGTGGGGTCTAAAACGTTTTGTCCGTTAGATTCACGAGTAAGGCAGATTTTGCAAAAATACTTCTCCATCTGGTGGTATTTCTGTAATGGTTATCGGTGATTTACGCCAACTTTCCCCAGTAGGTGGTCGTTGGATTTTTGAATCCAATTCTAATTATCCCTACAGTTTCAATTTATGCTTCATCTTTATGGAACCTTTTCATACTTTGAACTTCCAAAAGTATGAGAGAAAGGGAAAACCAATCTTTCGCTACTGCCTTGAATAATATGGCATCAATAATTTGGGAACAATGACAACCGATGATATTAGTTTAGTTCGCTCTCGCATATGTCAGACAGCAGAGGTGCCAAGTGATGCAATTCATTTATTTAACACTAATGCAGCGACTGATAGCTTTTATATTACAAAGCTCAATATGATTCCGACTGATCCATTTTTTTTCTACCGCTGTTGATTTTGTAAAAGCATCCCACTTAACAAATGCTAATAGGCAAAGAATTCTAGACGCCGTGAGCAGTTTTAGGTGCTCGTTAACACAGGGATTGTGTATGTCTCTTCATTTAAAAACCACTGCAAAGTATATGATTACGGTCAATATAGATACTGCAGATGGCTTAGTTAACGGAGCAACAGGCATGTTAATGCAAATTGATTTGGATTCCTCCAATACCCCAAATACGTTATGAATGAAATTTGTTGACGATAATATAGGAATACTTGCTCGATCAAAGTTGACAAATCGTACTGAAAGCTTATGGACTCCTATTCAAATGGTAGTTAAAAGCTTTCAGTATCGACGAAACGAGCAAGACCGAAAGCAGTTTCCAATTGTACCTGCAGAAGGAATAACAATCCATAAAAGTCAGGGAGCTACATATAGCAAAGCAATATATGAGGTATTTTATCAATACAGACCTTTATAGGAAACATCAAATTACTGTCAACGAGCAGTACCATTTGTAGCATCAGATGATGATAGAGATTAAGTTTCACAACTTCTAGAGCAGACAAATCAAGCTGGTGTGCAAGGGCAAAATGATTTTCAAGAGGAATTGTTAAATCCTGAAGGCCAGGAAATATTGCTAAAAAATATTCCTGTTGAAAATATTGCTCTGCAAAGAATTGTTATCGCACCTGGGGACGGTCAACGTCCTTTAGATATGATTCAGGATAGTGATTTTGAAGAGCTCTCTTTTCCATCAATCTTTGCTGATTTAAAAAGGAAAAAGAACTATTGTCAGGTCGGAGCTTAAAATTTTGATAGAAGAGGCTGTAGGAGTGATAAATTATTTCTTAACTATAAAAAGTTGGAAATGATTAATATTAGAAACAATACCTTCATTTGCTCACGTCAACATAGCGCAAATCGAGGTATTTCTGCTGTAATTGCTCTCAATGAGGCCGATTTAAATAATTAAATTCGCCATTTAATACCCTATAGCCATCAATAGGGTATTAAAGGGTATTAGAACATCGCCTGCTCATTAAGAAGCGGAAAAAAGAAAGTTTATGCGATGATAAGGCAGTTTGATCTACCGACATTTTTCATAACCAGATGGACAGAACTTTTAGTTTTATTGTCTAAAAATGTTTAATTAGATATAGAAGATTTAATATAAATACTGTTAGATGTAATTATTTTAGAGAGGTCGTAATGCTATACTTCCCTTGGGGAAATAAGCATATTGAGCTAGTCATGAGGGATTGCGAAACGCTTTGTTGTCAAAACCTTGAAGCTATCAATATCAATCGTAGAAAGTACAATTTTAGATGATAGTGAATTGCCAAATGCTCTTGAAAATATAGCTCAGGACGAAAATGAGGAAACTTTTGAAAATGTCCGAAATTAATTCACAATTAAATGTTTTAAACATTAATGAACGTGATGGCACTACAGACTCAGGATATAATAATGTACGGGTCATTTAACTTCCACCTTTAGAGTCTCCTGAAAGACTGTCAGGTCGCTTAATTTAAAGCGAAAGACATACCTTAATCATGTTTTGCACAATGCCAAAAACAATTCTGTGTTTTATGAATTTATTGGAGATTGTTCAGGTGTCGGAAAAAGTCGGGTTATATTAGCTATATATCAATCATTATCAGTAATGTACAATAGCATGTACACATGTGCTTTCACTTCCAGTTAATCAATCAGGTTCAAGTTTAAGGCCCTTAAGTCAATTATTATTGATGAAATCCCAATGGTGGGGTCTAAAATGTTTTGTCCGTTTGTAAGGTAACGTTTTTCCAGCTGGGGCAGACTCAGTCTGCCCAGGGTTTACTCACAAGAAATTTATAATTTCTGGACACGGGCGGGAGTGAGGTGGCGAAAGGGATTCGGCAAATTTTGGAATTTGGACCGTCACGCCCACGCACGTGCCAGCGGAGCGGCGGAAGCTGAGTGGCGCCGAGAGGTGCACTCAACGCTTCGCGCGCGGGCGGAGGTCAGGGCGGGGAAGGGGAACACGTGCTTTCGGAGGGACAGGTCCGCACACAAAGAACACGCTGGAGATGCAGGTTAAAGATGGGCGGAGGGTAGATGAAAAACATTTTACTTTTTTTCGTTACACAGTTTATTTCACTCTCGCCTTATGTCGTAACTATTAACTATTAGCTCAGTCATTATTTCCATGTTTTCTCAACCGCGTGTTCCAATACACCCCTTTTCGACAACGCTTCTCATTACCGACCGATCGCGCCTACGCCTCTCACTCGACTGCCTGGCTGCCTTCGGCCGCTCGCGTGCGTGGCCGTCCAATTCACCGCGGCGTCGGCAATGCAACTCTCCACACCGACTCTCCACGCCGGGCGGAATTGCATTGCCGATCACCGGCGGCGCGCGCACGCGAGCAATTCAAAATTCAAATCTAACTTAAGTGATACAAAATCCTTAACCACTACAAAATTATCCTAACATACACACTACAAAATTACTTATGCTAACTTACACACTACAAAACTACTTATGCTATCTTACACACTACACTACACTACTTACACCCCCCTCCCCCTAACTTCGAGCGGGAGACGTCCACGGCTCCTGTGGCCGCCACCGTCATCTTGAAAACGGCCCCGTCGGCCGTACCTGGTCCGCCAGTGCCGCCAGCCGTAAACGCCGACCTTCCTCCTCGTCCGTTTTGAAGGCCCACGTATCGACATTGCTGTCCACTTCCCTCGATGTAGTCCTCCAGTCTTCCTTGATCCTGCCGTGCTTCCTCGCCAGCCACTTGCGGGACTGACCTCCACCGCTTGCTGACAGATTTCCAAGTCTGTGGTGGATATGTATCGCGCGTGTCGTAGCTTCTTAATGATGTGGTCGATCCTTGGAACAGGATGGGCATCCGGGATGGAGTGTGCATTGAGCGGCCGGTAGTACACGGACATGCGTCATCCTTCGGTTTTCTTCTTTACAATGGGCGCGCTGTACGGGTTCCGTGACGGCTCAATGGCCCCAACTCGAATCAATACGTCTATCTGTTCATCGATCACCTCTCGCCTAGCCGGATTCTTCAGATGATCACTTCACTTGCCAGGCCTATCATCCCGCGTCCTGATGCTATGCTCGGCTACTCTGGACACTTCTCCCAGGCTCTCAAAAAGCATCAATTCTGCTCCCACGAAGTCCTCCAGCTCATCCTCTAAATCCTCCGTCCACCCTGCGTTGCCGGGGAAAGATTTCATGTCTTCTTCTTCTCGTGCTTCTTGGACCGGCAGGCTACCTCTGGATTCACCCGTCTTTGACTCTATCCTTCTTATCTCTGGCGGACGCCCCTCGGGCTCGTCTTTAGCATCCTCCGGCCACCCTGTGTTGCCGGGGGAAGGCTCTGCTTTTCTCTGCTCCTTCTTCTCCGGTACTCCTTGCGTCGGGGGGCTACACCTAGATTCACCATCCTCCTCCGCATCCAGTGTTCCTCGCGTCGCTAGGCTACCTTTAGATTCACCTACGACTTCTGCGTCTAGCTTCTCTCTCGTCGATAGGCTACCCTCTTTCGTCGATAGGATACCTCTCGTTTCACCTTCGACACCTGCATCTAGCTTCTCTCTCGTCAACAGGCTACCTCTCGATTCATCTTCGACATCCGGCTCAACGCCCTTTGATTTCAGCGGCCGCTCCTCCCCTTCCGCCCTTCCGTTCGATCCTTTGCCCTTGCCCCCGTAGGACACCCGCCGTGTCTCCGAGCCGGCCTCCTGCGCCTCCTTTCTTTCGTCCGGCCGGACGACGTGTCCTCACTCGACATGTCCTGTCCATCGACCGGCGAGCTCTCATCCGTCACCGCCGCGCTTCCCTTCAGCGCTGGGAACCAGGACGGCGTCTTGGGGTCCAAACTCTGCTCGCCTCCACGGGCCGCTGGTCGAGCGAGCAAATTCTGGCCTTCAGCTCGGTTGCTCTCTATCGACGCGCCCTGTCCGAATAACTGCGGTGCTTCTCTCATCGGCTCCTCCTCCCTCTTCATCGTGAGCTCCGCGTCGCCCCAGCGGAGGGTGGCACCCATGGCGCACAGAAAGTCCATCCCCAGAATGAGGTGGTCCAGCATCGTTGGCATGACGAGCATCGTCATTCGCACCACCTTCCCTGCGAGACCCACCTCCACCTTCATCGTCTCCTTCACCTCCAGTGCAGATCCGTCAGCCAACCTAATACGAGACTGCACTCCTTGTCGCTCGCCTCGAATCGTGTGCCAGCGCACGCAATCCTCGCTCATGAAGCTGCGTGTGCTTCGGTGTCGATCGTGGCCGTCATCTTCCGACCCCCGATCCGCACCGCCGCAACAATCCTACCGTCGTCCACTTTCAGCGCATCTCCTGCTCCACTCTTGCTGCCTAGGCGGCGCCGCCCCGCCCTTGCGGAGGGCGCCCCTGTCCGTTTCCCGCGTCGTCTCCTCCGAAGCAGTCTCGCGTACTCTTTCCTATCTTTCACAACCTATACTCCGGCGCGGCGTTCTCATACGTCCTGTACAGTTCCTGCGCTGCGCTGTAGCTCGCCTGGCGCATCAACAGCCTGAGCTCGATGAGATAGTCCTTAAATTTCTCTCCATCTCGCTGCCGACGCGCCCTTATCCGGTCCTCCAAGCGCTCGAAGTATTGGGACGGCAAGAAGAAGTCCAAGAACTCCCTTTTGAACTCGATCCAGGTCGCACCCCTTAAATTGCTGGTCAAGAATCACTTCGCCGACCCGTCCGTAAATATCTCGCTCATCGCCCTCGGCATACGGCCCAACTCCATTCCGTACGTGATCGCCCGCTCCTCCACTGTTTCCACAAATCCTAGTGGGTCCGTCCGGGCTTCGTACCTCATGCCCCACCTTCTCACTTGCTCGGCCACCACCTAGGCGGCTGCCTCTCGAGTGGCAGCGGGGGCACAGGATTCCGATGGTTGGCTCTCGGCTCCGCGAGCGGTGTCTTGCCCTTAATGCTGTCGCCGATCTCCCTTTCGCCTCTTCGGGTCCCTGTCCCGCTATCCACCAACGGCACGCTCAACCTCAGCGATGACGTTGGGATGGGCCCATGCTCCTGGGCTTTCCGCGAATCGGGCTCTGATTTTTGGTATGCGCGACCGCCCATAATCAGCGTCGCGCTCGTCGCAGCGAATTCGGATGCCTTCGTGAACCGCGCCTCCAGTTCGGCCAAGCGCGCCTTGACCTCTGCATAGTAGTCGCCCCCCTGCACGAACGAGGACAGACGCTTCCTCAGGTCCTCCACGCGTCCCTCACTGTCCAGTCCAAGCTCGCGAGCTACGACGATCAGCTCCTCCTTGCTCCGCTGGTAGATCCAGCCGACGCTCAGCCCCGGATGATAACGCTCGGCACCCTCCATCCTTATGTAGTCGATCCCTGCTTCGCTTAAACTACTTATTCTAACTTATTATTATAATTTCTTTATTTTCTCTTCCTTAAACGTACAAGGTTTATTATTCTTTCCTCTTCTTTTAATATATTTACTTAATAGTCTTCTTCCAGCTCTTTTGTTTTGTTTTTTTTTTTTTTTAAATCTTTATTTATTGTCTTCTTTCGTCTCCTTTTATTCTTAAAATAATATTTACTTGTTAGTCTTCTTTCACCTCGAGCTTCTCATTCCTTATATACATTTTTATTTATTTATATCTCTCTTCTTTTTTTTGTTGTTTAGTATATTTATATATATTTTTTTTATTTATATTTATATTTATATTTATATTTATATTTATATTTATATTTATATTTATATTTATTTATATTTATATTTATATTTATATTTATATTTATATTTATATTTATAATTATATTTATATTTATATTTATATTTATATTTATATTTATATTTATATTTATATTTATATTTATATTTATATTTATATTTATATTTATATTTATATTTATATTTATATTTATATTTATATTTATATTTATATTTATATTTATATTTATATTTATATTTATATTTATATTTATATTTATATTTATATTTATATTTATATTTATATTTATATTTATATTTATATTTATATTTATATTTATATTTATATTTATATTTATATTTATATTTATATTTATATTTATATTTATATTTATATTTATATTTATATTTATATTTATATTTATATTTATATTTATATTTATATTTATATTTATATTTATATTTATATTTATATTTATATTTATATTTATATTTATATTTATATTTATATTTATATTTATATTTATATTTATATTTATATTTATATTTATATTTATATTTATATTTATATTTATATTTATATTTATATTTATATTTATATTTATATTTATATTTATATTTATATTTATATTTATATTTATATTTATATTTATATTTATATTTATATTTATATTTATATTTATATTTATATTTATATTTATATTTATATTTATATTTATATTTATATTTATATTTATATTTATATTTATATTTATATTTATATTTATATTTATATATTTATATATATATATTTATATATTATATATTTTATATTTATATTCGAGAATTTATATATATTCGAGAACGTTCGATGCTCGTTTTCTTCGACCTACGCGTGTGGGTTTATTTTTCTTGTGCCGTTTTTTTTTCTTTTCACTTTCGCACTGCCACTTGTAAGGTTACGTTTTTCCAGCTGGGGCAGACTCAGTCTGCTCAGGGTTTACTCACAAGAAATTTATAATTTCTGAACACGGGCGGGGGTGAGGTGGCGAAAGGGATTGGCAAAAATGGGATTTGGACCGTCGCGCCCACGCACGTGCCAGCGGAGCGGCGAAAGCTGAGTGGCGCCGAGAGGCGCACTCAACGCTTTGCGCGCGGGCGGCGGTCAGGGCGGGGAAGGGGAACACGTGCTTTCGGAGGGGCAGGGCCGCTGGAGATGCAGGTTAAAGATGGGCGGAGGGTAGATGAAAAACATTTTACTTTTCCGTTTTCGTTACACAGTTTATTTCACTCTCGCCTTATGTCGTAACTATTAACTATTAGCTCAGTCATTATTTCCATGTTTTCTCAACCGCGTGTTCCAATACACCCCTTTTCGACAACGCTTCTCATTACCGACCGATCGCGCCTACGCCTCTCACTCGACTGCCTGGCTGCCTTCGGCCGCTCGCGTGCGTGGCCGTCCAATTCACCGCGGCGTCGGCAATGCAACTCTCCACACCGACTCTCCACGCCGGGCAGAATTGCATTGCCGATCACCGGCGGCGCGCGCCCGCGAGCAATTCAAAATTCAAATCTAACTTAAGTGATACAAAACCCTTAACTACTACAAAATTCCTTATCCTAACTTACACACTACAAAATGACTTATACTAACTTACACACTACAAAATTACTTATGCTATCTTACACTACAAAATTAAGAGCTGTGAGGCGGTGCGCGGGCAAGCCGCCTTACACGTTAGATTCATGAGTAAGGCAGATTTTCAAAAATAGTTCTCCATCTGGTGGTATTTCTGTAATGGTTATCGGTGATTTACGCCAACTTTCCCCAGTAGGTGATCGTTGGATTTTTTAATCCAATTCTAATTATCCCTACAGTTTCAATTTATGCTTCATCTTTATGGAACCTTTTCAAATACTTTGAACTTACAAAAAGTATGAGACAAAGGGAAAACCAATCTTTCGCTACTGCCTTGAATAATATGGCATCAATAATATGGGAACAATGACAATTCAATTCATTTATTTAACACTAATGCAGCGACTGATAGCTTTTATATTACAAAGCTCAATATGATTCCGACTGATCCATTTTTTTTCTACCGCTGTTGATTTTGTAAAAGCATCCCACTTAACAAATGCTAATAGGCAAAGAATTCTAGACGCCGTGAGCAGTTTTAGGTGCTCGGAAACACAGGGATTGTGTATGTCTCTGCATTTAAAAACCACTGCAAAGTATATGATTACGGTCAATATAGATACTGCAGATGGTTAAGTTAACGGAGCAACGTGCATGTTAATGCAAATTGATTTGGATTCCTCCAATACCCCAAATACGTTATGAATGAAATTTGTTGACGATAATATAGGAATACTTGCTCGATCAAAGTTGACACATCGTACTGAAAGCTTATGGACTCCTATTCAAAAGGTAGTTAAAAGCTTTCAGTATCGACGAAACGAGCAAGACCGAAAGCAGTTTCCAATTGTACCTGCAGAAGGAATAACAATCCATAAAAGTCAGGGAGCTACATATAGCAAAGTGGTGGTCCACACTTGCCCTAGAATGCAGCGTGCTTCAATATACGTAGCATGTAGTAGAGTAACAACTGAATCGGGGCTATTTATTATAGGAGATGTTGGGCCTCCCAAAACTCCTAGAAATGAAGATAAGGTGCAAAATCAAATTTTTCAATGGCGGAGTGTGAAGCAGCTTCGATCATAATATGATCACTTAGTTGATAGTTTCACTCTTGCCATATTCTTTCATAATACTGAGCGCATTCATTGTCATATTCAAGACGTTCGGTCCTACATACTAATGTTTAAGTCGTCAGTTTTATGTTTCGTTGAGACGTCCACATATTAATTTCTGAATGAAAATTGTTTAATTGTGGGAGACTTTAACTTATGTTTGAGCAGGCTCAAAACATGCAGAAAAAGCTTTAGAAGCCTGCTAGATTTGAAGACGTCTACAACCAATACCGACTCACATATCTATCCTGTGAAGTAATTTCCGCTAAGACATTTGAAACTATTTATAGTTACCACAATGGTATTTCTATAAGTGTTGAGGATAGTGTTTAATGGTTTTAAATGAAAAAGAAAATTTTTTCTTAAATACATATATCAATAAATATAAAAATATTACATCTTTAGGTGTTGTATATAATAGTCAATATTATTAAGATATATTTAATAATTTATGGTAATAAATTAATAATAAATAAATGAATAATAAAACAAAAACCAACAATATTTTCTAGTCGAGCACTCTCGACTAGAGTTTTCTTACATATTTATACCATGAACCCATTGAAAATGGGAATTCTGGGTATAAAGGTTTTGTTGAAGTGTACGTAACAGACAGATTGTGAATTGTGAATGATTTGGATTTTTTGTTTAAATATCCCAAATATTCAATAGAGTATGAAGATTATATGCTGAAAGTTTCATTAAATTCCGTTAAGTCAATCGACGTCAATAAATTAACAATATATTTGGCCAATTAAGAAACGCACGAGTTATGTATAAGTCCACTCCTTTCCCAGAATTACAGAAACTAAAAAACCAAATACAAAAACAAAAAGTAGAAATTATTGAACGCTCTAAATACTAGGAATGACCAAGTTCTTCAGAAATGTTAAGCATTCCGTCTCACAACAGAAACGCAAATGCAATAGCCCAAATTTCCAATAAATTTTAAGCAACACATGTAAATCCTCAACTAAAAAGATTTCAAATAAAGAGTTCAGTTGATGTTAACCCCAGCAAGCGTTCGCATCGTTTCTTTTTTTTAAGAGAATAATTTTCAGTTAACAAAAATGGCGCAGCCGGTAGGATCCTTTTTTGTTAAAAAGGATTCAGTGATAACATTCGAACCGAAAAAAAAAAGAGATTAATTAAACTAAACTGGAAAAAAAAAAAATAAAACTAAAAATCAGTTTTTTTTTTATAATCAGTGCAGTGCCGTGCACATAAATCTCAACTACAAATAAGTTGAGAAGTGTAACTGTGGTCAATTCTAAATCGAACTGATATCAATTCAGTCCAGTGTACAACTACAAATAAGTTGACAAGTGAACATTTAGAGCATCAACTCAGAAAATCAATTCAATGCTCAACTACAAATAAGTTGACAAGCGAAGAAGATCAGCTCAATCTGACCTTAAGAAAACAACAGAGAGCAATCAAGTACGACGAGGCAATGATGACGACTGATAACCCCGAAATGCCACAGGCGGAGTTATTGGAACAATTGGCCATTAGAGAACGCCAACTGGAACAACTGCAGCAAGCTTATGTGCAGCTTCAAGCTAACACCAGCAGTACAGCACAACAAGAACGTTTATTTAAAAACATAACACATCTGGCAACGTTCACCGGGACAGGGGACATCTCGATAAACTCATTCTTCAGCAGCGTGGAGTACTTGCTTATGTCAATACAGGACCCAGAGCTGAAGCGCGACCCCACCAGGACGATATTCTACAGGACGATTCAAGGACAAGCAAAGGGTGTGGTGATCAACGTGCCGGAACCCGACAACTGGGAGCTGATCAAAGCAACTTTAAAACTGAGATATAGACCGGACACCGAACCACACCAGATTTATCGAAGAATCTGCAATCTAAGAGTAAACACAGTGAGCGAACTAGCTGTAGAAATACAAAACATCAAATATAGAACTGATGAACTAATAGCTTATCATAAAAATGACAACTTCATAGATTTAAGTAATGTTGAAAGCTTATTAGTAAACACAGTTAAAGAAATGACACAAGGCACTTTGCTAGATAAAATATATGAAGAAAAAGAATAAGGAGCAATATTAAAAATTATGATGCGCAGATATAAGAACACTTGTATTAGATATCAATATAGAAAAGTCAGAACTGACAGAAACAATCTAGAGGCAGGGCCTAGCAGCAAAAGTCAAGGAAATCAAAATAATCAAATTGAACAACAGAACTATAGGAATTTTAGTCAATACACAGCAATGCACAGTTGAACAATCAGCAATCTTTTAAAAAACCAGATTGGAGCCAAAATACTAGAAACCAACAGCAACTACAGGAATAACAATTCAGGACAATATAGACAAAATAATGCACAACTAGATATGAACAGTAATAACTCAGGGCAAAGCAGACAAAATCAAAACTATTAACAATCAGGTTTACAACAATCCAGACAGTATGGACCAGGACATGCAGAACCGATGGAAATCGACAATTTAGAAACCGACCAATACAGGAACAATGACAATGACCAGTATCAGAATGACGACTACAACGGTAATAACAATTCAAACGATCGGTGCGATCACCAGACAGAGGTTAATAATACCGTTTTTTATGAAGCAACTTCGGAAGAACTACCATTAATAGAATTAAATATAAATAGAGAAAAATATGTAGCCCTAATAGATACCGGAGCTACTTTAAGCATGGTAAGCGACCAAAGAAATGGGTAAAGAAGAATAAGGTTAAACAGACAAATACCATACAGTACGATAAATAGCAAAGACATAATAGAATATGAAATTCATACGACAGCACCAAGAGAATTTAATTTACCAATCAACGCAAGGGTTCGATGGAAAGTAGTCCCATTAACAGGAAGAAAGTATAGTTTATTCATTGGCATAGACCTATTGAATTTTTTAAACGCTTTTATTAATATCGAAATAAAAGTTTTAACATTAAATTACAAAGAAAACTCAATTATAAATAACCCGTATCAGGACATGGAAGTATGTACATTAGAACATAATGAAGGAAACCTCGATAGTCTAAAACTAGATCATTTGAACAAAGAAGAACGAAAAGAAATAGAAACCATTATTCGACGTTTTAGCAAATTATTTTTCAAGGAAGGAGACGTATTGACTAGTACAACAGAGATACAGCACGAAATAAGGACAGCCACAAATGAACAATTAAACTCAAAACAATATAGATATCCACCACAACATGAGGAAGAAGTAAGGAGACAAATAAAGAAAATAGACAATTCAGGAAAACAAAAATATAGAATAGAAATTGACTATAGAAAGCTGAATGAAATTACAATAGATGACAAGTTTCCGATCCCAAATATCGATTCAATTCTAGACAAACTCGGAAGAGCTCAATATTTCACTACACTGGACTTAGCTAAGGGATATCATCAAATTTTGGTTAAGGAAGAAGACAGAAAGAAAACAGCGTTTGTAACGCCACATGGCTTATATGAGTTTATTAGAATGCCATTCGGGTTAAAAAATGCCCCAGCCACCTTTCAGAGGCTTATGAACGAAATTTTAAGGGATCACATAAATAAAAAGTGTGTTGTGTATCTAGATGATATACTAATATTTAGCACATCGTTGCAAGAACACATTCAGGCAATCAACGAAATTTTCCAAATTCTAGAAGAAAAAAATTTAAAGATTCAAATAGATAAGTGCAGTTTTATGAAAACAGAAACAGAATTCTTACGACACATTTTCACAAACGAAGGTATTAAACCAAATCCGAACAAAATAGCCATAATAGAAAAATTAGTATTGCCTCGCACAGAAAAACAGATAAAATAGTTTTTTAGGTATAACAGGTTATTATAGAAAATTGATTAAAGATTATGCGAAAGTAGCACAACCAATAACATAATATTTTTTTAAAAAATGTGAAAATTAATATAAAGGACCCAACTTATGTAGAAGCATTCGAAAAATTGAAACATATGATCAGTTCACACCCCATACTTAGATTCCCCGATTTTCAAAAAACATTTACACTCACGACTCACGCGTCGAATTATGCAATAGGTGCAGTATTATCCCAAGAGGGCCATCCAGTATGCTTTGCATCTAGAACCCTTAACAATCATGAAAAGAATTATTCGGCTATCGATAAAGAATTTCTAGCAATTCTTTGGAGCGTTAATTACTTTAGAAGCTATTTGTATGGAAGAAAGTTCAAGATACTGACCGACCACCAACCCATAAAATTCTTGCATTCAAAGCATAAAGGAAAGGACATTTCACCCAGACATCAAATATGGTTATTGAAGCTAGGAGAGTACCAATTCGCGATTGATTATTTAAAAGGAAAAGAAAATAGAGTAGCGAACTTTTTGAGCAGAATCCAAGACAATGACTATATACATGATAAAAAAGATGACATACAAAACGAAAATAACGACAATGTATCAGATGCAAATATGATAGCAAATGTAGAGGACAAAGAAGATGATACGTCTATGGCAACAGTACATTCAGCGGAAGAAAATTTACACAATCATTTTTTATAAAGGAGGAAATAGTTAATAAATATAAAACATAGATAATCATTACAGACTTTAAAATAGAGGAAATTAATATATTAAATGGTAAAAGAATAATTTGTATAGCAAAATATGATTTTCCAATGATGGATGAGATTTTCAGGAAATAAATAAACAAGGGTAAAATTGGGATTTACTCGGAACTACCGTACCACGAATACAACATAGTACAAGAAAAATTAATAGAAATGTTTTCAAACGACGAACAAATTGAATTTATAAAATGTACACTTAGAGCTCAAGACATTGAATACGAGACAAAGGCAGTGCAACAAATATCGTTCTACCAGAGAGAGCATGCATTCAGGTATTCAGGAGACTTACAACCAATTAAGAAACAGAATTCACTATCCAAAACTACTAGAACTGGTGGAAATGGTTATTAACCAATGTGACCTATGCAAAGAAATTAAATATGATAGGAGACCTATAAAAAAAAATTAAAGAAATCAAAAACTCTTTCAGATAAGAATCAAATTGTCCATATAGACACATACCTAATAAAAAATACACATTTTTTAACGATCATAGACAAGTTTTCCAAGTTTGCAGCAGCATATTCATTGAATCATAGAAACCACTTGACAATAATAGAGCAACTGGAGGAACATTTCACAAAAATAGGAAGGCCTGATAAAATCATAGCGGATAATGAATTTAAATCACTCAGAATTAAGGAATTAATGATGCAAGCAGGAATAGAGCTACATCTAACTAACCCAAATAGTCACACGGGAAATTCAGACATCGAAAGACTACACAATTCATTGGCAGAAATATTTAGGGTAGCACTTAAAACAGACACATCAAACATGACAATAAAACAGATAATGCGAAAAGCCGTAAGAAATTATAATAACAGATACCACTCTACAATTAAATGCACTCCTAACGAAGCTCATAACAATAAGGTGGACTTGAAAAAAATTAAAGAAAATATAGAAAAAGCCAAGAATAAAATGCTAGAAAAAAACAACAGTAACAGAGAAAATTATGAAGAAAAACGAGAAGAAGGATTTATAAAGAACTATAAGGCAGTCAGGCACAAAGAAGCCCCAAAGTATAAAAAAGCCAAACTAAACAAGTAAGGAAGCTATAGTCGAGAGTGCTCGACTAGAAGATACCCTGATCCCTACAAAGAGCTGATATTCACGCACGTATAAGCACGCGCTCTGTTAACTGCGCAGTAAGCAGCGACTGCGCTTGGGCTGCGCTGCAGTGTGGGCAATACTATGAGAATTTTGTTGCTAAATAATTTCTCCTGTAGTAGGACTATCTTCATGAAACTTTCAGAACGTGATCACAATGTGCAAATGTGTGTACATTTTAAAGCACAAGTCTCTAGTACTTAAAATACGTTTTTTGCAAATTGTGGGCGAAGGGGGCGTGGTATCCAAAATCTGTAAGTGACAAAATCTGCGTATTGATCAGATGTATATACACACCAAATCTGAAGTCTCCACGTCTAAAAGTATTGAAATTACGGTGAATAAACAAAATCAATTTATCGATTATTCGCGATAAAAAAGTAATCGGACGAGTTATCGAAAAAAAAGACAAACTTGTACTGCGTATGGTATACATGAGTATGCATACAAAATTTGAAGTCTCTAGCTCTTATATCTTCTGATATCTAGGCGTTCATACGGTCGGACGGACGGACGGACGGACGGACAGACGGACAGGGCTATATCGACTCAGCTCGTCGCCCTGATCAAGAATATATATACTTTATGGGGTCTGCCACGCCTCCTTCTGCCTGTTACATACTTTTCACAAAACCATTATACCCTGATTTCCCATTTTTAACGGGATCAGGGTATAAAAACATTGACCCAACGAATATTAAACGAGCTTACAAATTTACAGAAGATGCTATTAATTCTGACGACATTGAAGACAGTACCAGGAACGATGACCACGCATAAAATACTTGACCAGGACGGGTACGCACCAATAGACACAAAAGGCGAAGATATAGTTAAAACAATAGACATCGTAGTACACATAATCAGTTTAAAAGACATTGACGGTATTTTAAGCAACTTAGAAAACAATATAAAAATGATAAACAAATTTATATTAAAACATATTTCAATGATACAATCAATTATGTATATCAATCATATAATTAAGGCAGATAGAAAATCAATAGAAGATCAATTAAACACAGTTAGTAAATACAACCGAAAGATTAAAATTCAATTAATAAGAAACAAAATAGAACACTTACAAGATAATGTTGCTAAATATAATATTATACACCCTAGCATACTAACTGATTACGAAATCCAAAAATACAATCTAAACTTTAATAAACTTAGCCATCCTAAGTTAGCAACAGAAATATGTAAAAATAATTTGTTATTATTTTCAATAGAAATTCCTACAAGCTTTTTAAAAGCTAAAATTCAACAGATAATTCCAATTCCAAAACATAAAAAAACAAGTAAGGAAGCTATAGTCGAGAGTGCTCGACTAGAAGATACCTTGATCCCTACAAAGAGCTAATATTCACGCGCGCATAAGCACGCGCTCTGTTAACTGCGCAGTAAGCAGCGACTGCGCTTGGGCTGCGCTGCAGTGTGGGCAATACTATGAGAATTTTGTTGCTGAATAATTTCTCCTGTAGTAGGACTATCTTCATGAAACTTTCAGAACGTGATCACAATGTGCAAATGTGTGTACATTTTAAAGCACAAGTCTCTAGTACTTAAAATACGTTTTTTGCAAATTTAGGGCGAAGGGGGCGTGGTATCCAAAATCTGTATATGACAAAATCTGCGTATTGATCAGATGTATATACACAGCAAATATGAAGTCTCCAGGTCTAAAACTATTAAAATTACGGTGAATAAACAAAATCAATTTATCAATTATTCGCGATAAAAAAAATCGGACGAGTTATCGAAAAAAAAAACAAACTTGTACTGCGTATGGTATACATGAGTATGCATACAAAATTTGAAGTCTCTAGCTCTTATATCTTCTGAGATCTAGGCGTTCATACGGACGTACGGACGGACGGACGGACGGACGGACGGACAGACGGACAGGGCTATATCGACTCAGCTCGTCGCCCTGATCAAGAATATATATACTTTATGGGGTCTGCCACGCCTCCTTCTGCCTGTTACATACTTTTCACAAAACCATTATACCCTGATTTCCCATTTTTAATGGGATCAGGGTATATTAAAAATTTTTTTAATAAGCAAGAGTAGAATTCAGGAGAATTCTTGTCCAAAGGGGGGAAAAGTTATGTATAAGCAGTGATGTCATTTTTTTCTGAGCCAAAAAAGCTAGATTAGCGAAAAAAAAGCTGAAAAAAGCTTAATCCCAGAAAAAATAAGTCAAAAAAAAAACAAGTAAGGAAGCTCTAGAGACTGCTCGACTAGGAGATACCCTGATCCCTACAAAGAGCTGATATTCACGCACGCATAAGCACGCGCTCTGCTAACTGCGCAGTAAGCAGCGACTGCGCTTGGGCTGCGCTGCAGTGTGGGCAATACTATGAGAATTTTGTTGCTGAATAATTTCTCCTGTAGTAGGACTATCTTCATGAAACTTTCAGAACGTGATCACAATGTGCAAAGGTGTGTACATTCCAAAGCACAAGTCTCTAGTACTTAAAATACGTTTTTTGCAAATTGGGGGCGAAGGGGGCGTGGTATCCAAAATCTGTAAATGACGAAATCTGCGTATTGATCAAATGTATATACACACCAAATCTGAAGTCTCCAGGTCTAAAAGTATTGAAATTACGGTGAATAAACAAAATCAATTTATCGATTATTCGCGATAAAAAAGTAATCGGACGAGTTATCGAAAAAAAAAAGATAAACTTGTACTGCGTATGGTATACATGAGTATGCATACAAAATTTGAAGTCTCTAGCTCTTATATCTTCTGAGATCTAGGCGTTCATACGGACGGACGGACGGACGGACGGACGGACGGACGGACGGACAGACGGACAGGGCTATATCGACTCAGCTCGTCGCCCTGATCAAGAATATATATACTTTATGGGGTCTGCCACGCCTCCTTCTGCCTGTTACATACTTTTCACAAAACCATTATACCCTGATTTCCCATTTTTAATGGGATCAGGGTATAAAAACTTTTTAAATGGGGAGCCAATGCATACTTTATTATATAACTGCATTTTGTGCGGTGCAGCTTTATTTTTGACGCGGTGCTGCTGTCATCAAATTTTTTTTGACACAGGTCACTTAGATGGTGAACAGGAGCGATTGCGCTATGCTGAGCCACAAATAGGCAAAGCGCTGCCTCCTGTTCAACAGCCTTGACTGGCAATTGCACAAAAGGAATTTTATTTTTTTGCACAAAGCCCTCCATTGAACTAGCGTGCTTTTTTGTTGCACCGTGTGCACGCAAATCGCTCAACTTTGCAGTAATGCTGCACTTACAATAGCTGCAATACGCCCGAGTTGTGTCTGTAAGATCTTCTCTCAACCACTTTTTAAATTCGCTGCTCTGCAGCCAGACATCTCTAACTTTTTGCTTAAAAGCTTCTTTCGGCATCTTGCTCCTTGTTGTTTGCAAACTTATTTAAGTAGAGATGGAAGATTCGCTTAGCGATGGAAGATTAGGTGGGAATTTTTAAGGGAAATTACTCGATAAAAGTAAATATCTGTAGAAATTGATTTTCAACACTTTAATGGTCAAACACAGTGTAAATGAGAAAATGCAAAAAAAAAAGCTGTTCGAATTTGCTAAGAAAGCTAGAGTTCCCGCTGCCCGCTGTTTTTAAATTCTTCCCGCAATCTTACTTTCAAAAAAGCCAAATCTGACGGGAAAAAAGCGGAAATGACATCACTGTGTATAAGCACTAACCATAGAACACATAGACTGGACACGCTGAAGAAAGATTTTGTCCAACTTTTTTTTGGGGCAGGCAACCCCACACAACTTCGTATTCGCTCGGCTCTTTACTTTTAGGTTCGCCGTACGAAAATTCACGACAGCACAATCACTTCGCTTCAAGCGCTCGACCGAGAAGGTCGACATTTGAAATAAAGTGGCTTTATGCTCAATTTTTTTTTCTTGCTCTCTCTCTATCTATGCTCTCTGCTCTCTCAAATATGTATATGTATGCATGCATGTGAGCACGAGCAGCAGCTCAAAAATATTGAAATTTCTTCGCAGCAAGACCCCTTGTGTTCTCTTCTAAGTGAAGAGTATACCGAACTCTTCAAATCGTTTGCCATGCTTATGCAAAACATATGCGTTTTCGTTATTATTTATGGGAAGGGTATGAAAGCGTTGGTGCGCATAGAGATCATTCTTCGCGACGACCATGCATACACACACAGTCCCTTGCTACATGTATGAGCATTTATATGCCTGTGTGCAAATCTCTAGCTGCCTGTAGGAATTTGAAAGCCGAAAATTTGCATTTGGTAGATCTTGTGAACTGCACACACCTACATACATGCGTTTGATTGTTTGCACGCATAGGACGCGATGCTCACAAAAATTGTGGGGTAACGTAGAAGCATTTGTGAGCCTATGTGCCTGAATATGTGCATGTGTGTATGTATGGGAAATGAACATTGGCGTGTGCCTACCACAACTTAGAATTGTGTGAACGATTTTGGATTCGAATAGTTGAGTCGCGTTTATATTTAAGTACCTGATTTTGTTTGAATGATCGTGGGTTTGCCTATCCAAATTATTTAATAAATTTATTGATTCAAATGTAATATTGTGGAATCATTTTAGCTTTACTTAAATTACTATGTAGTTAGTATGATCCATTTGACCTACATACATATGCATCTTTTTAAAAGCGTCAAATTGAACTGTATCTGCATGCACAAGTGCACGGGTTCGGAAATCGCATCCCATTTTGCCCACTGGGCTCAATCAAATATTACATTTTAAAAAAATTCATTTTGATAGGCAAACCCACGATCATTCAAACAAAATCAGGTACTTAAATATAAACGCGACTCAACTATTCGAACCCAAAATCGTTCACACAATTCTAAGTTGTGGTAGGCACACGCCAATGTTCATGTCCCATGCACACTCAGGCACATAGGCTCACAAATGCTTCTACGTTACCCCACAATTTTTGTGAGCATCGCGTCCTATGCGTACACACAATCAAACGCATGTATGTAGGTGTGTGCAGTTCACAAGATCTACCAAATGCAAATGTTCGGCTTTAAAATTACTACAGGCAGCTAGAGATTCGCACACAGGCATATAAATGATCATACATGTAGCAAGGGACTGTGTGTGTATGCATGGTCGTCGCGAAGAATGATCTCTATGCGCACCAACGCTTTCATACCCTTCCCATAAATAATAACGAAAACGCATATGTTTTGCATGAGCATGGCCAACGATTTGAAGAGTTAGGTATACTCTTCACTCAGAAGAGAATACAAGGGGACTAGCTGCGAAGAAATTTCAATATTTGTGAGCTGCTGCTCGTGCTCACATGCATGCATACATATACATATTTGAGAGAGCAGAGAGCATAGATAGAGAGAGAGCAAGAAAAAAAAATTGAGCATAAAGCCACTTTATTTCAAATGTCGACCTTCTCGGTCGAGCGCTTGAAGCGAAGTGATTGTGCTGTCGTGAATTTTCGTACGCCGAACCTAAAAGTAAAGAGCCGAGCGAATACGAAGTTGTGTGGGGTTGCCTGCCCCAAAAAAAAGTTGGACAAAATCTTTTTTCAGCGTGTCCAGTCTACATATGTATGTGTTCTATGGTTAGTGGTATAAGTCCACTCCTTTCCCAAAATTACAGAAACTAAAAAACCAAATACAAAAACAAAAAGTACAAATTATTGAAAGCTCTAAATACTAGGAATGACCAAGTTCATCAGAAATGTTAAGCATTAGCCCAAATTTCCAATTAATTTTAAGCAACATATGTAAAGCCTCAACTAAAAAGATTTCAAATAAAGAGTTCAGTTGATGTTAACTACAGCAATCATTCGCATCGTTTCTATTTTTAAGAGAATAATTTTCAGTTAACAAAATTCACGTGCTGCATCCCCGCTACAGTTTTCCTGTACGTGTGCACACAAACAGTTTCGACTAGAGCTTTCTTTCTTGTTTTTATTATTTATTTATTTGGTTCAGGGTAGTATCTAGTCGAGCACTTTCTTATTTGTTTTATATGTGGTTCGTATAGAGTAGAATCTTTCTGGAAGATCAGCTGCGCCAGTTATGGTATCGAGCTCCTGAAGGGGAGGGGCCGCTCTTAAATAATTTACGGTTTGATTAGATATGATTTTATTGATCTTGTCGCTTGACTGTCCAAAATAGAACTGCCGCAAAGATCTTCATTTGCACTTCTTATAGCTGCCTGTATTTCCGTTTTCTGCTTTGCTTTTGCCAGAATTTCGAGAATCGTTCATATTCCAATTCTTGGTAGTTTTGTTGTCTGTGGCGCCGCTGCAACATAGTTGTGAAATTGTCTACAAGGCAAGACGCGTCGGCTTTGGCGGGAACGTCGAAGGGTGCCTGGAAGGTAACTCATGCGCTCTGCTAACTGAGTAGTTAGCAACGACTGTGCTTGGGCTGCATTGGAATGTGGGCAATATTATGAGAACTTATATGTATATTTGTTGAATAATTCTGTAATAATCTCTTTTAGTGTATTCATCAAACTTTCAGAACATGATAATAACGCTGAAAGGGGTGTATGTATGTGCCAAAGCACAAGTCTGTAGTACTTGAAATAATTTTTACAAATTGTACGTGAAGGGGACGTGGTATCTAAAAGCAATAAATTCAAATTGTATTCATCAAATGTACAAACACAATCAATTAGAAGTCTCTCGATCTAATTGTATTCAAACACTAACCATGCAACACATAGACTGGACATGTAGAACAAACGTTTTCAACGCCGAAAATCTGTCTAGTAGGTACCATCCAACTTCGTATTTGCTCGGCTTGGTATCTACTGGCTCAGTGCGCTGCGAGCGCTCAAGCCGAATGGTCCCTCTCTATATGAAGAATGGCTATGTGTTATTTGTCCTCCCCTCTCTCTCTCTCTCACTCTATCTATTTCTTCTCTCTCTATGGTCTCTCAAATCATCGAACTCAGCAGCAGTGATGTCATTTTTTTCTGAGCCAAAAAAGCTAGATTAGCGAAAAAAAAGCTGAAAAAAGCTTAATCCCAGAAAAAATAAGTCAAAAAAAAAAAACTTTTTAAATGGGGAGCCAATGCATACTTTATTATATAACTGCATTTTGTGCGGTGCAGCTTTATTTTTGACGCGGTGCTGCTGTCATCAAATTTTTTTTGACACAGGTCACTTAGATGGTGAACAGGAGCGATTGCGCTATGCTGAGCCACAAATAGGCAAAGCGCTGCCTCCTGTTCAACAGCCTTGACTGGCAATTGCACAAAAGGAATTTTATTTTTTTGCACAAAGCCCTCCATTGAACTAGCGTGCTTTTTTGTTGCACCGTGTGCACGCAAATCGCTCAACTTTGCAGTAATGCTGCACTTACAATAGCTGCAATACGCCCGAGTTGTGTCTGTAAGATCTTTTCTCAACCACTTTTTAAATTCGCTGCTCTGCAGCCAGACATCTCTAACTTTTTGCTTAAAAGCTTCTTTCGGCATCTTGCTCCTTGTTGCTTGCAAACTTATTTAAGTAGAGATGGAAGATTCGCTTAGCGATGGAAGATTAGGTGAGAATTTTTAAGGGAAATTACTCGATAAAAGTAAATATCTGTAGAAATTGATTTTCAACACTTTAATGGTCAAACACAGTGTAAATGAGAAAATGCAAAAAAAAAAGCTGTTCGAATTTGCTAAGAAAGCTAGAGTTCCCGCTGCCCGCTGTTTTTAAATTCTTCCCGCAATCTTACTTTCAAAAAAGCCAAATCTGACGGGAAAAAAGCGGAAATGACATCACTGACTATGGTTAGTGGTAAACAGTTTTTAAATAACTTAAAAAACTAAATAAAACTATCGAATATTACTGATATACATATAAATATGGATAAATAAATGGAATGAGTTATCGAAAAAATATAAGCTGGTATACACGAGTGGACATGTAACATTTCATATTCATATACATTACAAGCTCTAACTATTGCATTTTCTGAAATAAAACTATCGAATATTACTGTTATTTAAGTATGGATAAATAAATGAAATGAGTTATCGAAAAAATATAAGCTGGTATCACTAACCATACAACACATAGACTGGACATGTAGAACAAATATTTTTACAGCCAAAAATGTTAAGTTCAGGGACCACTATACTTCGATTTGCTCGGCTCGGGCAGTGAAAATACTGCACAACAAAATCAGTGCGCTGCGAGCGCTCAAGCCGAATGGTCCCTTTTTATATGAAGCACGATTATGTGTTATTTGTCTCACTCTCTCTCTCGCTCTATATCTGTCTTCTCTCTCTCAATGGTCTTTCAGATCATCGAACCCAGCAACACACAAAAATTGAAAATTTTCGCGACGCTCTTTCCTTTTGAGTGAAGAATATACCGATATCTTAAAGGAGTTTGCCACGCTCATGCACACAAAATATTAGCGTTTCGATGATTATTTGTGGGAAGGGTATGAAAGCGTAGATGCGCATAAAGAATATGATTTCATGACACGTTTCCAGAGACTGCAAGTGTGCGTCTACATGTCCAGTCTATGTTGTGTGGTTAGTGCTGGTATACACGAGTGGACATGTAACATTTCATATTCATGTACATTACAAATTCTAACTATTATATTTTCTGAAATTTCGATGCATTTACGGACAGACAGACGAACGGAAAGGGCTAAATCAACTCAGCTCGTCGCCCTGATAAAGAATATACATACATATGAATGGAGTCTTACATTACATTTTAACAAAAACATACCCTGATTTCATATTTTTAATGGGTTCAGGGTATAAAATTCCAAATCTGTTGGCGTTCAGAATATCTAGTTGGGCATCCCGATAAATATAATATACGTATACATGTGGAAACTCTGCCGTGTTTCAATTCAGACACTGCCGACTAAGAATTCTTACTTCTTAAATAATATATTTTTGTATTTGCTCTTAAATTCCTTTATAGAAGTACTTATTTCAACTTAATTCTATTATTAAATGTTTTATATTTTGACGGATAGCTACTCTTTAATTTTTATGTTTATAATTTTCGGTTTGATTACTTTAGAAATCAGTAAATAATTTCAAATCTTTTTGGTCTATTGTAATAGTAGGCTTCCAATCCATGTCGGAATAATCATCAAAATTCTTTGTATCCCCATCATGATGTACATCAGGTATTATTGGGGGCTGCAATACAAAATAAATAATTATTCAATTATAATCAAAATTCTATAAATACTCATTTTTGAATTAAAAACTTAAAAACAGTTTTTTATTGGTAAACATGGATTGTGTTCAGTGACTATAAAATATATTTCAAATTATATGTATTGTTCATGCCAGATCCCATTAACAGGAATCGCTACTCCCGCAACACGGCAGGCTATGCTATTAACAGCCTTATATTAAAAGCATAACTCCAAGACCAGTTCTCCTACTGGTTCTCGGTACTTAGCGTCCTGCTGACTACTTGATTTATTATCCCGTTTGTCACTGGTCTCTTGCTTATCCTGGTATTGACACTACTACACCCTAATAAGAAAAACACAGCCATTTTCCTACAAATAAAGACGAGAACCGTACAAGTCGGTCTTTTTATTTATCGTCGACGCCTCCACTCCAACATTTAGTCCTTCAAGCGGGAGCTTCATCCATCTCGAAATCCAAATCACATCAGAATTCCACAGGCCGTCCTTGTGTATACATACATATGTATGTACTAATTTTGAAATATATCGACTACATGCCTTTATGTACGTCCTTATACATATGTACATTAAGCTGTGTTAGAATACATTCACAAGCATGGGTATGTACATACAGTGGGTCAAAAAAGTATTGGCAAACGCTATGTTCTTGCTTACGCTTTCGTTGCTACAATCGTAAACTCCGGTTAATTTTCATTCCTTATTTTAAGCCTCGCTTCGTTTCGGCTATTGCTAGTGTTTGAAATCACTTATAATCGGAAATTTAAGAGATCAAGAGGTGGAGAAATTTCTTTGGAAATGCGGAAATTCATCATTAAACTGTTTTTAGAGGGTAAATCTTATCGTGAAATTTTCATTCTTGTAGGCAGATCATGCATTATTATGCATTACACAGACGCGGGAAAAATAGCTCCGAGCGCAGATCAGGCCGACCTAAAATATTAACAGAGCACCAAGAATGGATTGTGGTGTCCACAGTTGCCCAAAATCCTCATACTTCGGCTATGAAATTATGCGAGAGCCTACAGGAAATACAGGTCGTGTTCCTAGGCGCAAACGTTTAATTTCGAAGGTGAACAAGAAAAAGAGGCTGGAGTTTGCCAAACAACACATAAATAAGCCGAATTCATTTTGGAACAAAATTATATTTAGTGACGAGTCTAAATTTAATCTATTTGGGTCATTGATGACACTATGGACGAACATGTTTATAAAGACATTCTCAAAGAGAATTTAAGTCCAAGTGCTCAACATCTCAGTGGCACTGATTGGAAGTTTCAGCAAGATAATGATCCAAACACCTCCCCAATCACCGGATTTGAATCCCATCGAACATATGTGGCACCTACTGGAGAGACAAATCCGATCTGACCAAATAACCTCAAACAATTCTCTAAAAGACGCCCTACTCACTGAATGGGTCAAAATCACCACTTATGAAACCCCAAGGCTAATAAATAGCATGAAAGGACGTTTACAGGCGGTTATTCAGTCAAACGGAGGACCAACAAAGTATTAGGATGATTGAGCGACGATGGAAAAGACTGATTACGCCTTGTGTGCCAATACTTTTTTGATGAAAATTTGTGCCTATATTTATATTTTAGTCTTATGCAAATGAACCAAAGCAATTAATTTTTTTGCAGTTCGGTTACCATTAGCTTGTTCTAAGAACTGGTCAAAAATGATGTGCCTACGTCCACTAGGGGCGTGGAAATCGCCATTTCTAGTGTCAAATTGCGACATTTGTATGCGTGAGCCATCTATATATATAAACCAGCTTAATAGGCATTGATAGCACGAAAGAAAACATTTTTGTGGAATTTAAAAAATAAAAATTAAATTATAAATCTTTAAAAAAATTAAAAACAATTAAAAGTTTTTTGCGGAGCTCGAAGCTCAACCATCTACACCCACTAGAGACGTGGCAAATCGGCATTTGTAGCAGACTTCTAAGAAATTTATATGCGTGCGTTACTTATTTGTATAAATAAGCTTTATATATATTCATAAGACGGAAGGAAATATTTTTATTAAATTGAAAAAATATAAACGAAATTATAATAACAAAAAATTTCAATTTTAAGAAAACGTTTTCCGCGGATTTGAACTCGCACCTCAACAAAATAGCTAAGATAAAAGCATTCTGCGCCTTTGCCTACAGCGCCACCGCGAATTTCACAATAATGGCAATTAAAACGAAATGATATTATTGTTAGGTCGCCATATAGCAAAGAAAAGCCATAATAGCGGCTGGAAATTCAGAAACAATGCAAAGACAAATCAATCGCAATTGAGATTCTTAGAAAATATTAGAGTACGCATTATATGTACATACATACACACATACAAATGAGCCCACGCTATCTAACACGACTTGCGTTGCCTTAACCATCGCCATCACAGCTCCGGTTGTTTATCTGCTAGCGAAAAATTATATATGTATGTAACTTCAGTGCTAGAGCGTCATCTTACAAAACTAAAATAACGACTGAAAAATTCACAAATCAATCGCAATTCCTAGAACATGCTAGAAGACACGCTTTTGTCTGAACGCATATAATAAACGATAATAGTTTATATAATTGATAGTTGAGCTATCGATTACAAGTAAGAAAGCTAGAGCTTTCAGACTAGAGTCTAGACTGCTCGACTACGAAATCCCATGATATTTCAAGAATTCTTCGCTTTTTTCTGCTTCAAAAGAAACACAAACAAACACACAGAGGCACGCACGTATAAACACGCATAAAACTTAATTGTTTAATAACTATTCTTGTCGATGGACTATCTTCATGAAACTTTTATGTCGTGATTAAAATATTGAAATGCATGAATTTGCCAAAGCACAAGTCTCTAGTATTACAGACAGACGGACATGGCTAAATCGACTCAACTGGTCGCCCTGATCAAGAATATATATACTTTATGGAGTCTGCCACGCCTCCTTCTACCTGTTTTTACTTGTTTTTTTTTTTTTTTTTTTATAATATTAAAAAGATTTGTTTTATTTAAAATTAGATGTATGTATGTATTTCGTATTTCGTTTTTTATAAATTCGATATTTTATTGGGAAGGTGCGAGCTTGAATGAATATCACAAAATATTTTTATTTTCTTTAGTTGAAAATTGTTATAGGTTTAAATTTGTTTCTTCTTAAATAGCCCTAAAATGCTTATACATATATACACATATACAAAGTCTGCATACACAACTTCAGCCTTTCTTATGCACGTGCTAATTATACCCTGATCCCATTAAAAATGGGAAATCAGGGTATAATGGTTTTGTAAAAAGTATGTAACAGGCAGAAGGAGGCGCGGCAGACCCCATAAAGTATATATATTCTTGATCAGGGCGACGAGCTGAGTCGATATAGCCCTGACCGTCTGTCCGTCCGTCCGTCCGTATGAACGCCTAGATCTCAGAAGATATAAGAGCTAGAGACTTCAAATTTTGTATGCATACTCATGTATACCATACGCAGTACAAGTTTATCTTTGTATCTTTTTCGATAACTCGTCCGATTACTTTTTTATCGCGAATAATCGATAAATTGATTTTATTTATTCACCGTAATTATAATACTTTTAGACCTGGAGACTTCAGATTTGGTGTGTATATACATCTGATAAATACGCAAACTTTGTCTTTTACAGATTTTGGATACCACGCCCCCTTCGCCTTCAATTTGCGTATTTTAAGTACTAGAGACTTGTGCTTTGCAATGTATACACATTCGCACATTATGATCACGTTCTGAAAGTTTCATGAAGATAGTCCTACTACAGGAGAAATTATTCAGCAACAAAATTCTCATAGTATTGCCCACACTGCAGCGCAGCCCAAGCGCAATCGCTGCTTACTGCTCAGTTAGCAGAGCGCGTGCTTATGCGTGCGTGAATATCAGCTCTTTGTAGGGATCAGGGTATCTCCTAGTCGAGCAGTCTCGACTAGAGTTTCCTTACTTGTTTTCATATAATGAGTACTGAAACATTTCTAAGAATCTCAATTGCGATTGATTTGTCTTTGCATTGTTTTTGAATTCCCTCTTTTCTCAAGTTCAACATTTTTGGCTCGGATGGACGCCTTCGCGTGTGGAGAAGACCAGGAGAGGCCCTAAACCCAAAAAATACAAAAAAGACGATAAAACACGGCGGCGGTGGACTTATGGTTTGGGGTTGTATAGCTGCATCGGGCAGCTTGAAATTTATTGACGGAGTGATGGACCAATACACCTACATTAACATTGTCAACAAAAAATTTGAAAAGCAGCGCTGAAAAACTTGGAATAGGGTCAGATTATTACTTTCGACAAGATAATGACCCTAAGCATAAGGTAATGAATACCCGTGTCTTTCTCGCCTACAACACGCCTCATTTACTGCAGACGACACCACAGAGTCCCGACATAAACCCAGTAGAGCATGTGTGGAATATGCTCAAAACAAAAATCCGAAAACACCACATCAGCAGCAAAAATCTGTTGAGAGATGCATTGCATCAGGAGTGGTGCAGACTTGGTAATGAATATATCGAAAAACTAGTCATTTCAATGCCGAATCGCCTCCGAGAGGTGATTAAAATGAAGGAATATCCAACTAGATACTAATTTAATCATTTTAGTTAGTAATATCATATTTATAGTTAATTAATACATAGGAATATTAAGAGTACGGTGACTTTTGTAAGCGGAAATATGTGAATACTTTTAGTTTTTTAGTTATAATATTAGACTAAAATAAAATATTGCTATTATTTAAACGGTATTATGTAGTTAAAAGATTATTTTATCAACCCTCATCAAAACCTTTGTGTTTTATAAAAAATGTATCAGGGGTACGGTGACTTTAGTTGCACACTATATATATATATATATATATATATATATATATATATATATATATATATATATATATATATATATATATATATATATATATATATATATATATGTCCTTTGTTGAGTTTTAATACATTTATTTAAATAGTGCTTGTTAACATATACATATATGTGCATATATGCATACATACATGCTCGTCACTAGAACAATTAAACAGCCAAGATCCTTTGTTGTTTTCAATAGTTTTATTTTGCAATTTAAAATAACTCATCAACTAAATGTAATCAGTTTTGTTTTATTTATTTATGTGCTATCCGCTTGCTTCTGTTTGTATGAACATACATATGCTTATAAATACATACAGTGGGTAAAAAAAGTATTGGCGCACTTGAAAAACCAAACTTCTATGTGCTGTACCTTTTTTTGAACACAGCTATAAATAAATGAACAACTATATTTATTAAGTGCACGCATTGTAATAATATTTAACAAACAAAAAAATAAATATTTGCTTTGGTTCATTTGCATAGGACTACAATACAAATATAGGCACAAATTTTCGTTAAAAAAGTATTGGCACACAAGGCGTCATCAGTCTTTTCCACCGTCGCTCAATCACCCTAATACTTTGTTGGCCCTCCGTTTGACTGAATAACCGCCATTAGTTGGCTGATAACATCCCTTTGTCACCAATTCCGCAACTCTAGTTTAATGAACTTAATGAAAGAAAATTCAGCTAGCTGACCACGAGCCCTACACGAGCCCTTTCCGACTATTATTCAGGGACATTATCATCCTGATATTTTTGGACCTCTTTTAGCTCTAGAGACTGTTTTCGGTTGGGTACTCGCAGGCCCCATTTACAGACAATACTGGGAGCGATCTCCTCCTTCACAACTTGAGTTTCCTTTAACCGTGTAATCTGTCGTAACTCTTCAATTTCTAAGTTCCCGACAGCACCACTTCGAATGTGAGGATCGATTTTAATGCTCTCTCTATCATTGAATGATAAGAGCTTGAATGATATTGTTCATTCAGGCTCAAAATTCCAACCCGACCTCCTTCCTATCAAACTATCTTTCATGTTGTGTTCTGACGATCAAGCAATTCATCTTCCTATTCAATCGGTCTTCCAGTTAAAGCCTCCCGGATTCAATTCTTCTAGTGCTACGTATGCAGAGGAATCGACGGTCTCCGGAACTGCCGGGGTTTTCTGCACCTTCCAGAGGAGAAACAGATAAGTGCGGTACTTATAAATAAGTACTGTATGAACTGCTTGGCTCACGAGCACTCCGGGCAATCCTATCGCAGCAAGAGACGGTGCAAAACGTGTGGCCATGATCACCAAACGCTCCTGAATCTCCGCCTCGACTCCTAAGAAGGTGGTCACAGCTCCGCTGAAGGACTTGATCCAATATAAGATCGTCATCAATCCACCTACGGCGAATGTTGTCTCCCCACACCAAGAGGTCTCCAACTACGTGCGCGACGTCATCATTTATCAGGAATTGCTCACTCCGCAACACGCCAGGCTTTGATATTAATAGCATAATTCCAATACCAGTTCTCCAACTGTTTCTCGGTACATAGGGTCTCACTGAGTAGTTGGCCTCTCACGCCCTTTGTCACTGGTCACTTGCTTCTCCTGGTATTGACACTACTTTACATATAATAATAAAAAAAAAAAAACACAGCCATCTTCCTACAAATAAAGACGAGGAACTTACAAGTCGGTCTTTTTTTATCGTCGACACTTCCACTCCAACATGAATTAGCTTTGTACCCTCTTATTTCCCTTTGAGTTGTACAGGAACTTACCTTAAGTTTTTTATTATAAACATCATTCCAATTTATGTTCTTGAACCAGCGATGCCTCTTAACGTCATCAGCACCATTCTGTGGGTGTAATAAATATAAAGTTATTGACTAGTAAGAAAAATCCATCACCAAATATCAATTTTGTAAAATGGAAAAGGCCTCTACCATCACAGACAAAGTCTGTTCAAGCACACACTGTACCTAAAACGAAACGACTACTACTAAAGCGGTATCTAGTAAAATAAAAAAACTGGTATATTAACTATATTTACAAAATATAAAAAATAAAAATCTCCCAATAAAAATATATTCACTTTATAGGATTTCCCACAAATTTATATGGTCCTTATAGCACGAAAACCCGCACAAAACCCGGGTGATAACAATTTGTTTAAGGGGCTGGTATCACAAAAAACAATTTCTGAGCTCACTTTCTACATTATCGTTACCCATTTAATGGACTCATTGGATTCATCTCCAAATGTTTCTAGTGGTGCCAGAATAGACAACCCCAATATTTGTATAAGTTAACACAACTGATCAGCAAAACGTAAATATTCAAGCTGACCATGCATTCCCAGCATAAATGCTTACGGCACCAGCCGTCTCAAGCGGATATTGCACAACAGCGGCAGAAACGTACACGCGCAACACTGTTGCTGCTCAGCGATATATGATCCGTCGCACTATATGCAATGCCAGCGTTTTCAGGGCTTAGGGCTAGCTTCGATTATAAGAATTAATGTCACTTAGAGTTAGTTGATTTTTGGAAATAAAGAACGTCGGTCGTCGCCACGGAATTATCCAAGTCTTCTCATTTACTGCAACATCGTTGCTTATTAACAAGTGTTAACACCGTTACTTCGTACGTGTTAATTCACTTCAATATTAAAAAAATCAAAATAAAATAACTGGCGCCCAACGCAATCGAACCAAAACCCGAATTTATTTAAAGAAATACTCAACGAAATCGAACAAAAACCCGAAGATAATTAAACAAATGCCCAACGTAATCGAACACAAAAACCCGAATTAAATTAAACAAATTTCCAACGCAATCGAACAAAAAAAAAACGAATTTAACTAAACAAATTTTCAACGCAATCGAACATAACACCATTGGAAAAAAAACAGAAGCTCACCGAGGAAGCATTTTATCAGCAGCAGCAGCTCTACTAACATAATTTAAGAACATGTAAGTAGGGTGTTCAAAAAAAAAAAAAAAAACAAAAAACAAATTGTTAAAATCCAATCCAATTACAATTCAAACCTTTTAACATTGCTTAGTAATAAAAAACACAACACACACGTTATTTCCATGTTATGAGTGATAGTGAAATACAGGATTTAGTAACAAAATTTCAAAGTATTAATACAAGTGAAAAGTTAAAAATGGCTTTGTCTAACGAACAGTTAAGAGCAATCGTAGAAGGCGCAGTAACAAGCGCTTTACGAACGCAAAAAGAGAACTTTGATCAGAAATTACGTGACATCGAACAGCGTATTAGTTCTGTACAGGTTAGCACTCCTGAGGTAGACACATTTAGAGAGGCCGAGATCAGGGCAAGCGTCATGTGCAACGAAACTCTTGATATCATGAAATCCCTTCCAGAGTTTGAAGGAAAAAATGAGACTTACGTATCATGGAGGAAAGCTGCGCATACCGCTTACAAAGTATATGAAAAATATGATGGTAGCTCTAAACATTATCAGGCTTTAGGAATATTAAGAAACAAAATTAAAAACGCCGCCGATATGGTACTCTCTTCCTTTGACACTCCTCTCAATTTTAGGGCCATTATAAATCGGTTAGATTTTACATACGCAGACAAACGACCGATATATCTTATTGAACAAGAGCTGTCAACACTCCGTCAAGGAAATTTGACACTACTACAGTACTATGACGAAGTAGAGAAGAAACTGACTCTACTCATAAATAAGACAATCATGACCTACGACACCAACGTTGCTTCTTCGTTAAATGAGAAATACAGGGCAGACGCTCTACGAGTATTCATCTCGGGTACCAGGAAAGGTTTAAGTGATGTCCTATTCTTAGCTAGACCAGTTGATCTTCCCTCTGCACTGGCATTAGCCCAAGAAGTCGAGTCTAATCATGACCGTTACATGTTTGCCACGAATTTTGCACGTAGTTTAGAGGAAAAGGCTCAAAGAACCGAGCAGAAACAACAAGGCAAGGATAGGAATCTAACTCAAGACTCAAAATACAACCAGCCAGGGAAAAGCCCATATTATAGGAAACAAGAATTCTCACCACGACGAGAACAAGTTGAGCCAATGGACGTTGACACATCCTCTCGCTTTGGACAGACGACTCAATACCAACATAATACGGCTCCCTCAAAACAAACTCAGTGGCCGACTCAACAGCAAAACGCAAAATACGAAAATTACAATTATCAGGGACAAGCAAGTAAGAGACCAAACAATAGTAGTGCACGATTCACAGGACCGAAACAGCAAAGAGTTAATCATTTAGAAACAGGAGATACAGAATATGAACAGGACAGTAGTGAATATCGGACTATCGCAGAAACTGAGGTAGAAGACATTGAGGACGAATATGACCAGGTGAATTTTTTAGACTTGGCTCCCTGCTACCGTTCTGACGCGCTATCACGGCATAATATTCATGCCTTGGAAGATGATGCAGAGTCAGACAGAGCTACAATGCACAGTGAAGTATCGCTCACGTACACCATAGAAACAACGGACAAACCAATCAACTGTTTCCAAAACCAAATTATAATTGAAGAAAATAAAGTAGCTTCTGATCGTACAGTTATCTTATTCGGTAAAAAAGTCCGACATACAATTCATTTCTCAGACAGAGATTCGTTAATCGAAAGAGTTTACGATGTAGTAAAAAAATACGTCGTTAATGCAATTCATTGCGAGTTACCGGTACTGGCATTCATACAACATAAATTAGTAGAAACTTTCCCAACAACAATATTTCGATATGCAAAACATATGGTAAATGACATTATTGCCAAAAACGAACAAAAATAAATAATTGTAACAGAACATAATCGAGCCCACAGAGCAGCCCAAGAAAATGTAAAACAGATTTTACAAGACTATTTCTTTCCAAAAATGACAAAACTAGCAAACGAAGTTGTTGCAAATTGCAAAATCTGTAAAACAGCTAAGTACAACCGTCACCCACAAAGACAAATACTTGGAGAAACTCCTATACCTTCCTATGTGGGTGAAATGCTACACATTGACGTATACTCAACCGATAAAAAATACTTCCTTACATGCATAGACAAATTTTCAAAATTCGCAACTGTTCAACCCATTGCTTCAAGGACAATAATTGACATACAGTCGGCAATTTTACAACTTTTTTCGACATATCAAGACGATCTATTGCGATAATGAACCCTCCATAAAGTCTGAAACAATAAAATCACTATTAAAAAGCCAATATAATATTCAAATCGTAAATGCCCCACCACTTCATAGTACTTCGAATGGACAGGTCGAGAGATTCCATAGCACCCTCAGCGACATCGCAAGATGCCTAACAGCTCAAAGGAAAATTACTGATACCGTTGAAACGATACTTCAAGCAACTATCGAATACAACAACACAGTTCACTCGGTAACAGACAAACGTCCAATCGACATAATCCACTCATCCTCCCCAGAACTAGAAATTGAAATAAGAAATAAAATTCAGAAGGCACAGCAGCTTCAAATAAACAGGGTAAGTGAAACAAGACATGATATGACAATTCCAAGTAGGCGATACAGTTCTTGTAAAAGCAAACAGACGTTTAGGGAACAAATTGACACCTCTGTACAACGAAAACAAAATTGACGCAGACTTGGGGACAACGGTCTTAATAAAAGGGAGGGTGGTCCACAAGGACAACCTAAGATAAACAAAACATTAAACTCCTTTTTTTATTTTTTAGGATTTGGGCTATAATTCTTTTTGCCACAGCGATAGCGGCGAAACTTACTGATTATACGAACACAGATTACATACCGATCTCAGACGGATATGTAGCCATTTGGACGGATTACCAATATTTAAAACATTCAACTAATCTTACTCTATACTCAGCAATAGTAAAGGACACGAAAGAACTAAAAAAAAATTTTCCACGATCACACATGAGACAGCTATTAGACACAGATATACAACATATAGAAACACTAATAGCCACAGTAAATATCCATCATAGACATGCTAGGAGCATTAATATGCTAGGCACCGTTCTTAAAGTCGTAGCTGGCACACCAGACTCCGACGATTTCGAAAAGCTTAAATTTACACAGAAAGAACTTGTAGAATCAGAAAATAGGCAAGTAACAATAAACACAAAAATGCAGGAACAAATAAATAAACTAACCGACACAGTTAATCTCATAACAAAAACAAAGCAGATAGACACGGAACATTTATACGAAACATTACTCTCAAGAAACAGAATAATTATTTCAGAATTAGAAACCTTAATGCTATCAGTAACACTGGCAAAAGTTGGAATTGTAAACCCCTCCATATTGGATTCTTCTGACCTAAAAAATATTGTTAATGAACACCCTATAAATATAACTATTACTGATCTAATGGAAGTATCTCAAGTTAAAGTCTTGCTTAATAATAACTTTCTACATTTTGTAATAAGATACCCTAAGCCTAACGTAGTATGTAAGAAACTAACAATATACCCTGTTCAACATAATGGCATTATAATAAATTTCGCCGAAGACTACAATAAAGCTGTCTGCGGCAACCATGTAAAATCAATAGGAAATTGTAGTGCAGCCCTCACAACAACGTTCTGTAAGAAATTACCCTATACAACGTGCGCGCAACAACTGCACTCAGGTGGCACTGCACATTGCTCAACTCGACCTAGCCATCTTGAACCTCTAACCATCGTCGACGATGGCGTTATCATCATCAACGACGGAGCAGCTATAGTTGATGAGCAAATGGTGAAAGGGACATTCCTCCTTACCTTTGACAATGAGATAAAGGTAAACGACACCGTATATAGAAATCCTAAAAACTACGTGAGGAAATCCCCGAGACCAGCGGCATCCACGCTTCTAAATATAACGGGTCATCAGGAAATACCAAGCCTGCCGTACCTACAGAAGCTGAGCATAAGGAACCTCCGGGACATTGCCCAATTGGAAGAAGGACTGGTAAGAAGACCAATAATATCTGGACTAACCGTGGTCATCCTTCTACTTTCGTGCTACGCCCTAATGAAACTTTACCAGAGACATCGGAGGAACAAAAGTCAACGTGATCTTCAGGCGGTAATTAACAGTTTCAAGAACTCCGAGGACGTCATTCACCTAAGTGGGGAGGAGTTAACACAACTGATCAGCAGAACGTAAATATTCAAGCTGACCATGCATTCCCAGCATAAATGCTTACGACACCAGCCGTCTCAAGCGGATATTGCACAACAGCGCAGAAGCGTACACGTGCAACACTGTTGCTTCTCAGCGATATATGATCCCTCGCACTATAAGCAATGCCAGCGTTTTCAGGGCTTAGGGCTAGCTTCGATTATAAGAATTAATGTCACTTAGAGTTAGTTGATTTTTGGAAATAAAGAACGTCGGTCGTCGCCACGGAATTATCCAAGTCTTCTCATTTACTGCAACATCGTTGCTTATTAACAAGTGTTAACACCGTTACTTCGTAAGTGAATTACACTTCAATATTAAAAAAATCAAAATAAAATAACTTATATACATATTAGATCAATGCTAACGCAAAAGCAAGAGTGGTAAATTGAAAGCCGTAACCGACACTGTCGTTCACACATGTAATAATATTAAGTAGCAGCTACTAGCTACAGCTATAGCTACAAGAAGATGGATCAATTCGATTATAATTGTATTTCTTAAAATTATGACAGAAAGAAAAAAATCAAAATTTTGTAATGTTAAATTTATATTAGTTAGTCGCAGACAAAAAAAAATTAGCTTAGTCTTTTGCTGGTTTAGCACCTTGTAATACTTCATTTTTATACTTAATTTTTTCTTAGCTGTAAATATGCCCCGCTCTGCTAAAAAGCCTGTGAAGTTAACAATTGTTTTCAGCGTCAATAACCCAAGGGTAGTTCATCCGCTTATTTAAATAGGCAATATTAATTGCACTGAAAATATATTAAAAAAAAAAAAAAAGTAATAAACCTCTAGTCGACTGTTCGACTACGAAATCCCCTGAACCCTTCAAGGAACTGATATTTCAAGAACTCATACGCAACTTAATTGTTTAATAACTTTTATTGTCGATTGACTGTCTTCATGAAACTTCAGATCGTGATTATAACATTGATATGCATGCATGCACAAGTCTCCAGTATTTAAAATACGCCTTTGACAAATTTAGGGTTGATATAGGGGTAGGGGTGAATTATAACAAAAATAACAAGTAAGAAAGCTCTAGTCGACTAGTAGACTGCTCGACTACGAGATACCCTGATCCATACAAGGAGCTGATATTCACGCGCTCATAAGCACGCGCTCTGCTAAGTGCGCAGTACGCAGTGACTGTGCTTAAGCTGATCATGATATTCAAGTGTGTGTATATTCCAAAGCACAAGTCTCTAATACTTCATATACGTTTATTATACCCAGATCCCATTAAAAATGGGAAATCAGGATATAAAGGTTTTGTGAAAAGTATGTAACAGGCAGAAGGAAGCATCGCAGACCCCTTAAATTATATTTATTCTTGATCAGGGCGATGAGCTGAGTCGATATAGACTTGAAATTTTGTATGCATACTCATGTATACCATACGCAGTACAAGTTTATCATATTTTTTTCATCACGTTCTGAAAGTTTATGAAGATAGTTCCACTACAAGAGGAATTATTTAACAAATAATTATTGTCCATACTGGAGACCACGCGCAGTCGCTTTTTATTGCACAGTTAGCAGAGCGCGCACTTATACGTGCGTGTGAATTTTTGTGTGCATGTGCTTTTGTATGCTTGTATAAAAGAAGTTCTGAATGATTGGAATATCAGTTCTTTACAGGATTCAGGGTATATTCTAGCCCAGCAGTCTCGACTGGAGCACTCTTACTTGTTTTTGGTATATTTTGGATACCGGTTCCAAGCTAGCAACAGGTCAGTATGATTTCTTATAGATGTGCATACATTCATCATTTATTCTATACTTACAGATAAAAGCGCGCATTTTAGCATATTCTAAGTATTGCGATTGTTTCATGGATTTTCCAGCCGTCGTTGGTAAAAGCAACGCAAGTCGTGTTATGGTAGCGAAGGTTCTAATCCACTCCTAGGTTATGTGTTTTTCATACATATTTCATTTTATAAATTATATATTTTATTGGGAAGATGCGAGCTTGAATGAATAATATATATTTTTTTTTCTTAGTAGAAAATTTGTTTTAGTTAAAAATGTATTTCTTCTTAAATAATCCCATAAATGCTTATACGTACGAATATATATACAGTGGGTCAAAAAAGTATTGGGACACTTGAATAATCGAAATTTTTATGTGCTCATGGTCAAATTAATGTGAGAAATTTTTTCTTCTTTAAAGGGTAATGGCGTCTATATTTTTCAATGTAACTTAAAAAGCCGCTTGCATTCAAAAATAGACATATCTTACAAATATAACAACAACAAAAAAGTTACAAAAATAATAATGTTTAACAGAATTTTGGCATACTTCACAAAATACTCCAAACTTTGCTGGCCAAATTAATAGGTGTGTGCAGCAAGACTGCTCGACTAGGAGATACCCTGATCCCTAAAAGGAGCACGCATAAGCACGCGCTCTGCTAACTGCGCAGTAAGGAGCGACTACGCTGAGGTTGCGCTGCAATGTGGGAAATACTATGGGAATTTTGATGCTGAATAATTTCTCTTGTAGTAAGACTATCTTCATGAAACTTTCAAAACGTGATTATAATGCTAAAAAATATATATTCCAAAGCACAAGTCTCTAGTATTTAAAATACGTTTTTTTAAATTAAAGGCGAAGGGGCGTGGTATCCAAAATCTGTAAATTACAAAATTTGCGTATTGATCAGATGTATGTACACAGTAAATATGAAGTCTCCAGATTTAAAAGTATTAAAGCTACGCTGAATAAACAAAATCAATTCATCGATTATTTTCGATACAAAAGAAATCTGTTGAAATATTTATGTACACACCGCTGAATGTCCAACTCTTTGAGTCATAATTCGCTAGTTCTGTTCATTTGAATCATAACGGAACGTTTATCCAATTCCTTTTTATGCTTAAGTTCGGCTGCCTGCGCTTGCAGCATATATATTTTTCAGTCTCGAATAAACTCTAACTCGAATAGGTTATGGGCCCAGGACTGCGGAGATTGGGCATGTTAGTCGGAAAGATTGGTCGAGATTCGGTTTTGTTAATTAATATCGGATATTAATTAATTTGTGCAAAATGAGTTCGCAATTCGCAATTGAGAAACTCGATGGTGAAAACTATGGTGTGTGGTCAGTACAGATGAGAAGTCTCTTAATCCATTCTGACTTGTGGGCGGTGACTTCTGAACGTTTAATAAAAAACGAAAATGATACACCTGAACAATTAGCGTTGGTAGACAGTAAAGACGAGAAAGCTCTCGCAAGTATATTGTTGTGCCTTAAACCATCGCAAATTAACTTTGTTAAGCACTGTAAGACAGCAAGTGAAGCTTGGAAAAAATTAGCTGAAATTCATATACCCTCGGGTCCGACGCGAAAAATACAGCTATTCAAGCAATTGCTATATTTGAAAATGTAAAGTTCGGAAAGCATTCGTGAACATTTAAATAATTTCTCTGATCTCGTAGAAAAATTATGTGAAATCCAGTCACACGTGCCCTATGAAATGCTCGCAATAATTTTGCTTGCAAGTTTAAGTGACGAATTCGAAAATTTCGTTGTCGCCATAGAGTCGCGAGATTCGTTGCCGTCGCTTAGCGCCCTAAAAATCAAATTACTTGAAGAAGGAGAGAGGCGCAAAATTGGCGAGGTAGCGGAAAAATTTGAGCAGAAAATGTTCGTGTCGCGGCAAGAAAACGGTAAAAAGGACAAACCGAAAAGAGACGGAAAAAACTTGGAGTGTTGGTCGTGTGGCCGTCGCGGGCATATAGCGGCAAAGTGCAGATCGAAAGAGAAAACGAAACCGCGCGAAGAGAGTAATAAAAAGGCATTTTCGGTGTTTGCTGCTTCTGGAACTAAAAACGAATTGGCGAGAGACACATGGTGTGTAGATAGCGGAGCTACAGCTCATTTGTGTGCGAACAAATCAATGTTCACATGTATCCGTGAGCACAAAGAAAAAATAAAATTAGCGGGCGAAAATTACATAGAAGCCGAAGGTTTAGGAACAGTGGTGTTAAACGGACAAAAAGGTACGTTCGAATTAGTCGACGTATTATATTATTATATATTATAATATTATATATTACAATGCAATTTTATATCAGTATCAAAAGCAACGGAAAATGGTTTTAAAGTAAATTTTGTTAAAAACAAAGCGTATGTTAAGGACAGTAATAACGAAATATTAATGGTTGCAGATAAAGAAAGTGATTTGTTTTTGTTTAAAAATAAAATAAAAAGAGCATTCGTCGCAAATACAAATTTAAATAAGCTGATTAAATGGCACGATCGATTCGGGCATTTAAATTTTGACAGCTTGAATAAAATGATAAAACAAGACATGGTTTATGGTCTTCGAGCTAGTGCGTGCAACATTAATGACTTTGTATGTGAGACGTGTGCGAACTGTAAGATTTGCGTCAAGAAATTCCCGAAAGCGTCGGATGTGCTGGGCTTAATCCACACTGACATTTGTGGCCCTATGCCAACACAATCCCAAGGTGGAGCACGGTATTTCGCCACGTTTATTGATGATAAATCGCGCTATGTATCGGTATACATGTTGAAAACGAGAGACGAAATTTTTGAAAAATTTAAAGACTTTAAAACGTTGGTAGAAAATCAATCCGGAAAACAGATTAAAGCTGTCAGAAGCGACAATGGGCGTGAGTACCTTAGCGGCGCGTTTGAAAATTACTTGTCGAGCCACGGTATAAAAAGGCAACTTACGGTTCCCCACACTCCGCAGCAAAATGGTGTGGCGGAACGCGCCAACAGAACCTTAGTGGAGATGGCGCGCAGTATGCTGGTTCACGCTGGAGTAAGTGAAAGCTTATGGGGTGAGGCCATAATGACAGCGGCATACCTACGCAATAGAGCTGAAACTGCAAGTTTGTCCGGAAAAACACCGTATGAGGAATGGTATGGGAAAAAACCGAGCGTTTCCCACCTAAAAATATTTGGCATGAGAGCGATTGTTCTAGATAAAACACACAAGAAAAAGTTTGCGCAAAAGGGATTGCAACACATTTTTGTCGGCTATTCCGAAACTGCAAAAGCTTATCGCTTGTACAATCCTGCTAAAAGATGTGTTACAGTTTCTAGAGATGTTGTGTTTTTGGAGCACAAGTTTGTATTGGATTCGGAACACGAGAAAATATCAAGTGAATCCGTTTCGTTGGTGTTTGAATCAGGTGAAAACAAGCACACTGACGATCATAAGGATACTGTTGATAACATCCAAGGCCCAACAGTCCATGGAGCCAGCGAATCTAATGATGAAGAAAATGCTGAACAGGAGGAAACCACAGCCAGAAGAGGGCCAGGCAGGCCAAGGATTGTTCACAATGGGCGTCCAGGTCGCCCACGAAAAGAGTACAATATGCTAAATGTACTAGATGTTAAAGACATAAATGTGCCTACCATCGTAAAAGAGGCACTCAACTCGCAGCAATCGGAGAACTGGAATACAGCAATGCAGAAAGAGTATGATCATCTGAAGAACATCAAAACTTGGACACTGGTCGACCTTCCAGCAGGTGAAAAAGTAATCGGATGTAAATGGGTTTTTACAACCAAGCGTGATCAGTATGGCGTCGTGCAGCGCTTTAAGGCACGATTGGTCGCAAAAGGGTGCGGGCAGCAGTATGGTGTAAACTACGAGGAAACTTTTTCTCCAGTGGCACGTTATTCGTCAATCAGGCTAGTGATTGCGTTGGCTGTCGAGCACGAGATGCACTTGCACCAAATGGACGTCTCAGCAGCGTATCTTAACAGCGAGCTACACGACGACGTATATATGCGACAGCCGGAGGGCTTCATTGATGCAGATCATCCCAAACGCGTGCTGAAACTAAACAAATCGTTGTACGGTCTAAAGCAGAGTGGCCGTGAATGGAACCAAAAACTGGAGAGTACTTTGCTGGAGATTGGTTTCGTCCCATGTGCGAGCGAGCCGTGCATATACACCAATACAATTAAAGGGTATTTAAATATAATTGTTGTATATGTTGACGATTTTATACTTGCATGTAGCAGAGAAGAAGACATGGCCCACATAAAGCAACTTATATCAAATAAATTTGACGTAGTTGATGGCGGCAAGCTGCAGCATTTCCTAGGCATGGAAATCGAGAGAGATGGCAAAACGGGTGGCGTATCCATTGGCCATAATCAATACATCGAGGGTCTCTTAAAGGAGTACGGCATGCAAGACTGTAAGGCAATCACAACACCGTTAGAAGTTGGCTTCCAGACAAAATGCGACGATGTTGGCTGTGAGCAGGTGGACAAGACACGCTACCAATCTCTCATCGGGTCCTTATTATATTTGGCGCTGACGACACGACCAGATATAATACATTCTGTGGCTAAGCTGGCGCAGAGAAATGCAGATCCGCACAAGGAGCATGAGGTTGCTGCAAAGCGGGTGTTGAGATACTTAAAGGGTACCTCAGAGATGCGATTGTGCTACAACAAAACAGGTGTGCCTATCCATTGTTTTGTTGATGCCGACTGGGCTGGCGATAGCAGCGATCAGAAGTCTTTCACGGGTTGGTCATTCTTCATGGCTGGAGCAGCAGTCTCATGGGAATCAAAGAAGCAAAGCCTTGTCGCCCTCAGCAGCACGGAGGCAGAATACGTAGCACTTTCTACAGCCACCAAAGAAGCGGTATACCTAAGAAAGCTGATCCACGAGATGGGATTCGAGCCGATGTTAAAATTAATGATATATAGCGATAACCAAAGCGCACAGTGCCTTGCTAAAGATTCTAAATTTCATTCACGTAGCAAGCACATCGAAATAAAGTATCATTTTGTACGGGAAATGTATAAAAATAATGTAATTAATATAAAGTACGTTCCCACGAATAATATGACATCAGATATCCTAACTAAAAACTTATGTAAGACAAAGCATGTAAAGTTCAGAGAAATGTTAGGACTAGTTTAAATTCTTTAATTTTTTGTAAAGTGGACATCGCGTTGAGAAGGAGTGTTGAAATATTTATGTACACACCGCTGAATGTCCAACTCTTTGAGTCATAATTCGCTAGTTCTGTTCATTTGAATCATAACGGAACGTTTATCCAATTCCTTTTTATGCTTAAGTTCGGCTGCCTGCGCTTGCAGCATATATATTTTTCAGTCTCGAATAAACTCTAACTCGAATAAAATCGGATGAGTTATCAAAAAAAATATGATAAACTTATTCTGCGTATGGTATACATGAGTATGCATACAAAATTTCAAGTTGTATATACAGTTTGTCAAGAAACACTTTACACACTATGAAAAAAATATATTTTTTGATTTTAGATGCCAATATAAAAGCCATTTATTAAAGAAATCAAATGAATTTTTTGCAAAGCTCTTTAATAATAAATTTTAAGTTGAATTAAAAAAAAAAAATTACAAAACTAAAAATAGGTAACAAAATAAACAACAAAAACTAACATTACTCATTTTTAAAGCTGTCAAGAAACTGTTTACACAAAATATTAAACTTAGGTTCTTTCTTACTTATAACTTAAAATTAACTATGCTAATTTTAATATCTAGTATGACCCCCCCGCAGCATTTAACACATGGTTCAGGCGGTTTTTCATCGAATCTACCAGCTTTTCTAGGAATTCGATGGGTATTTTTTGCCACTCTTCTAGAATAGCAGCTTTCAGTTGTGCGCGGTTTTTTGGACCCTGTTTTCCCACTTGTTTTTTTAAGTAGGAAGAGAACACAAGGGGACTAGCTGCGAAGAAATTTCAATTTTTGTGAGCTGCTGCTCGTGCTCACATGCATGCATACATATATATATTTGAGAGAGCAGAGAGCACAGAGAGAGGGAGAGCAAGAAAAAAAAATTGAGCATAAAGTCACTTTATTTCAAATGTTGACCATCTCGGTCGAACGCTTGAAGCGCAATGATTGTGCTGTCGTGAATTTTCGTACGCCGAACCTAAAAGTAAGGAGCCGAGCGAATACGAAGTTGTGTGGGGTACAAAATCTTTCTTCAGCGTGTCCAGTCTATGTGTTCTATGGTTAGTGCTTGAACCCACGCTATCTAACACGACTTGCGTTGCCTTAACCATCGCCACCACAGCTCCGGTTGTTTATCTGCTAGCGAAAAATTATATATGTAACTTCAGTGCTAAAGCGTCATCTCACAAAACTAAAATAACGACTAAAAAGTTCACAAATCAATCGCAATTTCTAGAATAGGCTAGAAGGCGCGCTTTTGTCTGTACGAATAGAATAAACGATAAAAGTTTATATAATTGATAGTTGATCTATCGATTACAAGTAAGAAAGCTCTAGTCTAGACAGCTCGACTACGAAATTCCCTGATCCCTTCCAGGAACTGATATTTCACGAATTCTTCGCTTTTTCTAATTCAAAAGAAAAAAACACACAGAGGCACGCACGTATAAACACGCATTAGCTGCAGTGTGGGCTTACTATGGGAACTTAATTGTTTAATAACTTTTCTTGTCGATGGACTATCGTCATGAAACTTTTAAATTGTGATTAAAATATTGAAATGCATGAATTTGCCAAAGCACAAGTCTCTAGTATTACGGACAGACGGACATCGCTAAATCGACTCAGCTTGTCGCCTTGATCAAGAATAGATATACTTTATGGAGTCTGCCAGACCTCCTTCTACCTGTTACATACATTTTAACAAAACCATTATACCCTGATTTCACATTTTCAATGGGTTCAGGGTATAAAAATAATTTGTAGGCCACTTTTTGTGTCGTGTCATATTGAAAATTGTACATGCTAGAGCCGGAGTGTGAATGAGCATTCCGCAGTTGGTAACGCCCAACTGCAACGTTCTTACTTGTTATACCCTGAACCCATAGAAAATGGGAAATCAGGGTATAATGGTTTTGCTAAAATGTAGCATGCAGAAGGAGCCGTGGCAGACCCCATCAAGTATATATATTGTTGATCAGGGCGACGAGCTGAATCGATTTAGCCCCGTCCGTCTGTCTGTCCGTTTTAAAAGCAACTTCGTTTTTGCAACTTCGAAACGCTTGACAAATACATTGCCTCCAAAGGGAAGTAAAATTTATTTTTGTATGACGGATAGAGGAGGATCCCAGTAATTTAAATAACTATCTGAATTTTATCACTAAACCTGAAATATGTATAAATCAAATCAACTCGTCGCCCTGATCCAGAATAAATCCAGTCATCTCGTCTTGATCAAGAATATATGGATATACTTTATGGGTTCGAAAAAAACTATCATACCCTCACATCGTATTTTAAATGAGTTCAGAGTATAAAATAATATAGAGCCTTACCTTCATGTTCCCCAGTCTCTTTGTTCTATCATTCACCAATAATTTTTTTATTAAGTCTTTCGCAATGGGATCCATATGGCGCTCCCATTCAATTTTGCCGCTTAATATTTTTTCATAGATTCCAAATGGCTGCTCATCATAAAAAGGGGGATAACCCACAAGCATTTCATAAATTAATACACCTATAAACAGATTTATAAGCATATAACATTGTGAAATTTTTGTAAACAGTATCATACCCAACGCCCACCAGTCGACTGCCTTGTTATGGCCTTTAGATTGTATTATTTCTGGTGCTATATACTCTGGCGTGCCGCATAATGTCCACGTCCGATCACGGAGCTTTTTAGCAAACCCGAAATCGGTTATCTTTATATGACCATCCCTATTTATTAACAAATTTTCTGGTTTCAAGTCTCGATATATAATTTGCAGTGAGTGTAGATATTCAAGAGCGCTTACAATTTCTGCCGCAAAAAAGTTAGCTGAAATGAAAACTTAATAATTTATGTGACTTTAAACAAATATTATTCTTACAAGTTTGACTAGAAAACTTCCCCGCATTACGCAGATATGTGAACAGCTCGCCTCCACAGACATAATCAAAGATCATGTATAGGTTCGATTCATCTTTTGTAGACCATTTTCTATAAAATTAAAAAAAAACAAGTAAGAAAGCTCTAGTCGAGACTGCTCGACTAGGAGATACCCTGATCCCTACAAAGAGCTGATATTCACGCACGCATAAGCACGCGCTCTGCTAACTGCGCAGTAAGCAGCGACTGCGCTTGGGCTGCGCTGCAGTGTGTGTGTGAGAATTTTGTCGATGAATAATTTTTCTTGTAGTCGGACTATTTTCATGAAACTTTTAGAACGTGATCATAATGTGCAGATGTATATACATTCCAAAGCACAAGTCTCTAGTACTTAAAATACGTTTTTTTTTTGCGAATTGGGGGCGTGGTATCCAAAATCTGTCAATTAGAAAATGTTCGTATTGATCAGATGTATGTACACACCAAATCTGAAGAATATACGTTTAAAAATCTTAAAATTACGCTGAATAAACAATATCAATTTCTCAATTATTCGCGATAAAAAAGTAATCGGACGAGTTATCGAAAAAAACGATAAGCTTGTACTGCGTATGGTATACATGAGTATGCATACAAAATTTGAAGTCTCTAGCTCATATATTCTGAGATCTAGGCGTTCATACGGACGGACGGACGGACAGACGGACAGGGCTACATCGACTCAGCTCGTCGCCCTGATCAAGAATATATATACTTTATGGGGTCTGCTACGCCTCCTTCTGCGTGTTACATACTTTTCACAAAACCATTATATCCTGATTTCCCATTTTTAATGGGATCAGGGTATAAAAATGCATTTTGATAGGCAAACCCACGATCATTCAAACAAAATCAGGTACTTAAATATAAACGCGATTCTGCAATTCGAACCCAAAGTCGTTCACACAATTCTAAGTTGTGGTAGGCACACACGCCAATGTTCATTTCCCATACATACACACACTCAGGCTCATAGGCTCACAAACGCTTCTACGACACCCCACAATTTTTATGAGCATCGCGTCCCATGTGTACACCAATCAAACGCATGTATGTTGGTGTGTGCAGTTCACAAGAACTGCCAAATACAAATGCTCGGCTTTAAATTCTACAGGCAGCTAGAGATTCGCACACAGGCATATAATGCTCATACATGTAGCAAAGGACTGTAAGTGTGTATATGCATGCTCGTCGCGAAGAATGATCTTTATGCGCACCAACGCTTTCATACCCTTCCCATAAATAATAACGAACACGCAAACATTTTGCATGAGCATGGCAAGCGATTTGAAGAGTTAGGTATACTCTTCACTCAGAAGAGAACACAAGTGGACTAGCTGCGAAAAAATTTCAATATTTTCGAGCTGCTGCTCGCGCTCACATGCATGCATACATATACATATTTGAGAGAGCAGAGAGCACAGAGAGAGGGAGAGCAAAAAAAAAACAAGTAAGGAAGCTCTAGTCGAGACTGCTCGGCTAGGAGATACCCTGATCCCTACAAAGAGCTGATATTCACGCACGCATAAGCACGCTCTCTGCTAACTGCGCAGTAAGCAGCGACTGCGCTTGGGCTGCGCTGCAGTGTGGGCAACTAGGACTATCTTCATGAAACTTCAGAACGTGATCACAATGTGCAAATGTGTATACATTCCAAAGCACAAGTCTCTAGTACTTAAAATACGTTTTTTGCAAATTGTGGGCGAAGGGGGCGTGGTATCCAAAATCTGTAAAAGACAATCTTTGCGTATTTATCAGATGTATATACATACCAAATCTGAAGTCTCCAGGTCAAAAGTATTAATATTACAGTGAATAAACAAACTCAATTTATCGATTATTCGCGATAAAAAGTAATCGGACGAGTTATCGAAAAAAACGATAAACTTGTACTGCGTATGGTATACATGAGTATGCATACAAAATTTGAAGTCTCTAGCTCTTATATCTTCTGAGATCTAGGCGTTCATACGGACGGACGGACGGACGGACGGACGGACGGACAGACGGACGGACAGGGATATATCGACTCAGCTCGTCGCCCTGATCAAGAATATATATACTTTATGGGGTCTGCCACGCCTCCTACTGCCTGTTACATACTTTTCACAAAACCATTATACCCTGATTTCCCATTTTTAATGGGATCAGGGTATATGGGCGAAGGGGGCGTGGTATCCAAAATCTGTAAATGACAAAATCTGCGTATTGATCAGATGTATATACACACCAAATCTGAAGTCTCCAGGTCAAAAAGTATTGAAATTACGGTGAATAAACAAAATCAATTTATCGATTATTCGCGATAAAAAAGTAATCGGACGACTTATCGAAAAAAAAAGACAAACTTGTACTGCGTATGGTATACATGAGTATGCATACAAAATTTGAAGTCTCTAGCTCTTGTATCTTCTGAGATCTAGGCGTTCATACGGACGGACGGACGGACGGACAGACGGACAGGGCTATATCGACTCAGCTCGTCGCCCTGATCAAGAATATATATACTTTATGGGGTCTGCCACGCCTCCTTCTGCCTGTTACATACTTTTCACAAAACCATTATACCCTGATTTCCCATTTTTAATGGGATCAGCGTATAAAAAAAGGAAAAAAACACTATTAGTGCAGAAGCAGGCAGAAGTAAAGAATACATGAGAGCTTGAGAAAACATATGCTTACAGTGCACTGAGAAAAATCGTTATACATCTATATATATATATATATATATATATATATATATATATATATATATATATATATATATATATATATATATGTATATATATATATATTTCTATATAGTGAAATCTCAAAAATCTTAGTGTCTGCTAACTTTAAAAAAAAACAGCAAAACCCAAAAAAAAAAAATAAATAAATAAATAAAAAAAAAATGAATTTATATTCCTCCCCACCTGTCAAATAAAACACTAAGAAAAACTTTTAAAATCAATCTAACAGCAACCACGAAGAAAGGCTTTTCATCGAGGGAAAGCTACTCAAATCATGGAAGTGTTTAATACCCCGTGCTCCCTCTCCCCCTCTTTGAAGTAAAAAAAAAAAAAAATTAATAATAATAATAATGAATAAATAAAAAAAACAAAACAAAAAAAAAACACACACAGTTTATATACTTATATCGATATATATATATATATATCGATATATATATATATATATATATATATATATATATATATATATATATATATATATATATATATATATATATATATATATATATATATATATGTAATTTAAGTATATAATTTTCTAGAAGATATAAAAATGTTCTCCTTTTCTTTTGTTTTTTTTTTGCTAAAACGTTTTAGTTTCGTATATGCAATTTATGTAGTTCAATATATGTAAGGAAAGAAAAAAAAAACAGCCAGTTTCGAAAATACTATATATAAATACCGATAGCATAAGTAGATTATATAGAAAACAAATGGATTTTTTGAATGGATTGTGAATTAAGAAATAAAATAACGTAATGGAATGATTGATTGAATTTTAAGGGGCGGGTGATATAATGGTATAGGAAGCTTGAGTTTATTCGCTTTGGGGGTTTTTCATAAACTTTAACAGAAAAACCATGGTAGGGATTGGGGCGAGAACACGGTGGCCACACTCCACCTATGGCTACCGGTGTTGATATCGTTTTATTGATTTGTAGTTGTGTCAGTCCTTCCTTTTTGTGTTCGGCTCATACAGTTCGAAGTACAGCTCCAACCAGGGTTCTGGTATATAGGGATCTTATAAAATAAGATTTATGTACCCAGACTGTGAGGTAGCCAAGAACTCCCCCACACTCCCGAATGAGCTACGGAACCAGAAGATCCCGCTTCGCTACCTTACGGTCGACGATAGTATGAACATACTACTGGTATTTGGTCACAAAAGTTGGACAAAATCTTTCTTCAGCGTGTCCAGTCTATGTATTCTATGGTTAGTGGTATGGTATACATGAGCATGCATACAAAATTTCAAGTCTCTAGCTCTTATATCTTTTGATATCTAGGCGTCTAGGACGGACGGACAGGGCTACATCAACTCAGCTCGTCGCCCTGATCAAGAATATATATACTTTATGGGGTCCCATTTTTAATGGCATCAGGGTATACAAAAATAAATAAAGAATAATAACTTATAAATAAAATAACTAGCATAGGTAGTACTAGTATTATAATATAAATAGTAGGAACAGATAATAAAAACAAAGATAAGTCTTATGTCGTGAGTCACCCTACTGTTGTCTTGTACCTTTCTTTGTGTTATTATTCGTGATAGCCCAAAATATCATGTTTATGTTTATGATCGTACAATTGTACCGCAAGCGGACAAGCGGCGAAAATCAAACGAGGGTACAGCTAGGCTTAGCGCCAATTAATTCAGAACTGATCGCTAAGCTGCTGATCGAAGGGACGGGTCAGAACCTGACGCGGTGAACTCCGTATAAATATAATCATACAACGGATAGTGGTGACCAAAGTCGTTATATAAAAGGTGTTTTTCTCAATCGTGCGCGGAACAAAATTTAAATAAGTGCTAGTGAACTCAACAATAGGTATGTTAGTGAGCCAGTTGTTGTATTAGCTATTAATATATTTAATTAAAGTCCCTTCCGATTTAGTTCGATAGAAAAAAAAAGAAAAAAAGAATGGATACCATGTAGCCGAGAGAAGGGAAGAGTAACGCGTCAGCTGATGCGCTAATGTGGAAGTTCGGCATACGGTAATCAGAATGAACTACACATGCAGCTGAGTTAAATAAAAAAAAAATTAAAAAAGAGAAATAATGCGATTTTGAGGCTTTGTTTTGATATTCAAAAAATTTAATTTCCAAAACCTTAATCAACATGCCACTTGGGCCCAAGGTGCGCGATGGTATGCAGATATATACTTCTAAAGAAAATTTACGTGTAACAAACGAAATGAGTAAGACAAATATGAAAATTTATAAAGTTCTCTAAAGTCAAATTATTTTGAATTTGCACACAAAAGAAAACGAAATTAAAATAAATATGAAATTATATTGAATTTATACAAAAACAAAAAAATTAACAACAAGTAAGGAAGCTCTAGTCGAGACTGCTCGACTAGGAGATACCCTGATCCCTACAAAGAGCTGATATTCACGCACGCATAAGCACGCGCTCTGCTAACTGTGCAGTAAGCAGCGACTGCGCTTGGGCTGCGCTGCAGTGTGGGCAATTCTATGAGAATTTTGTTGCTGAATAATTTCTCCTGTAATAGGACTATCTTGATGAAACTTTCAGAACGTGATCACAATATGAAAATGTGTGTACATTCCAAAGCACAAGTCTCTAGTACTTAAAATACGTTTTTTGCAAATTGTGGGCGAAGGGGGCGTGGTATCCAAAATCTGTAAATAACAAAATCTGCGTATTGATCAGATGTATATACACAGCAAATATGAAGTCTCCAGGTCTAAAACTATTAAAATTACGGTGAATAAACAAAATCAATTTATCGATTATTCGCGATAAAAAAGTAATCGGACGAGTTATCGAAAAAAAAAAAAGATAAACTTGTACTGCGTATGGTATACAAGAGTATGCATACAAAATTTGAGGTCTCTAGCTCTTATATCTTCTGAGATCTAGGCGTTCATACGGACGGACGGACGGACGGACGGACAGACGGACAGGGCTATATCGACTCAGCTCGTCGCCCTGATCAAGAATGCCTGTTACATACTTTTCACAAAACCATTATACCCAGATTTCCCATTTTTAATGGGATCAGGGTATAAAAAAAAAAATTAAAGTGAAGTAAAAACACATATATGTATGTAAAAGTTATAAAACTCTTTAAAAATCAAATTTTGCTAAATTTCTACGAATAAAAAAAATTAAAATGTTAACATAGGATTTAATTAAATTTGTAGTTTGATATTTTAAATTATAAAAGTAGCCGTGACTTAATAAGAGCACCCTGTAATTTTCAAATTGGTACGAGCGAAAGCGTGAGAATGGGACCAATTGACCAAATATGACATGTCTACGCCCACTAGAGGAATGGCAAATTGGATCTGAATATGTAGCGTTATCCACTATTAGTGCTATAGACTTAGGAATATGTACTCGGGATAACACAAAAAGAATGTGCACATATATGTATATATTCCAGTTGGGTGTGTGCCAAATCGGAAAACGTGCCGTGAATGTGTATTTTGCAGTCGGTAACACTCGACTGAATTCATAAAATATCAACATATTTAATAGCAATATTCTAAATTTTCTAAATAATGGTATAGTTGCACAAAAATAGTTATAATACTTACAAAGATATAACAAATGGATGACGTATTTCACGCAATATATTTCGCTCATTTTTAACGTGTTCAATTTGTTTTAGTCGAATAACTTCTGTCATTGCTAAAATTTTCATTGCACAATATTTATTGGAAACCCGATCACGACATAGACAGACACGTCCAAATGTACCAGTGCCTGCAATCACAATGAGAAAAATACAAAAAATTATTTAACAAATAAGAAAGAAATAGTAGAGACTGCTCGACTAGGAGATACCCTGATCCCTACATGGAGCTGATATTCACGCACGCATAAGCGCGCGCTCTGCTAACTACGCAGTAAGTAGCGACTGTGCTTGGGCTGCGCTACAGTGTGGGCAATGCTATGAGAATTTCGTTGCTGAATAATTTCTCTTGTAATGGGACTATCATTATGAAACTTTCAGAACGTGATCATAATTTTAAAATGTGATTATATTCCAAAGCACAAGTATCCAGTACTTCAAATACGTTTTGTACAAATTGGGGGCCATCAGATGTATGTACACACCAATCTGAAGTCTCTAGATCTAAAAGTATTAATATTACGCCGAATAAACAAAATCAATTTATCGATTATCCTCGATAAAAAAGAAATCGGATGAGTTTTCGAAATAATATGTTAAATGATAATGCATGCAAAATTTTAATACTCTAGCTCTTATATCTTCGGAGATCTAGGCGTTCATACGGACGGACCGAAGGACAGGGCTTTATCGACTCAGCTTGTCGCCCTGATCAATAATATATATATACTTTATCGGGTCTGCAATGCTTCCTTCTGCCTGTTACATAGTTTTCGCAAATCCATTATACCCTGATTTTCCATTTTTAATGGGATCAGGGTATAGAAATAAACAAGTAAGAGTGTTCTAGTCGACCCCAGACCCCTACGAAGAGCTGATATTCACGCACGCATAAGCACGCGCTCTGCTAACTGCGCAGTAAGCAACGACTGTGCTTGGGTTGCGCTGCAGTGTGGTCAATACTATGAGAATTGTGTTACTGAATAAGTTCACTTGTAGTAGGACTATCTTAATGAAACTTTCAGAACGTGATCATAATGTACAAATGTGTATACATTCCAAAGCACCTTTGAAATCACCTTTCTCGCCTAGTGTTTCTCTTCAGTCACCATTACTAAAATTGTTTAATTTATCTTTGGAAACTTCTGTGTTCCCTTCAATTTGGAAACAATCTTTCATCATTTCTCTATATAAAAAAGGTGGAAAATCTGATAACTTAAATTATAGACGTATTACAAAATTATCTGCTATTCCGAAGTTATTTGAAAAAATTATAACATCGGCATTGCAACATTTTTGCAAATTGATTATTCAACCATCCCAACATGGTTTTGTTCAGAATCAATCAACGTACTCCAATTTACTTCGCTTGTCAATGATAGTTTTTCTAAAAATATGCAAACTGATGTTATTTATACTGTCTTCAGTAAAGCAATTGACTCAGTCCACCACCAGATTCTAATTCAAAAGCTTGAACGCTTAGGATTTTCAACTGAATTTGTGTCCTCGATTTCATCCTATTTTAAGGGTAGAACCCAAAGAGTCTTGCCGAGAACAGTTATTTCTAAACTTATCTTTGTTTCGTCCGGTGTACCTCAGGGTAGCCATTTGGGACCATTACTCTTTTCACTTTTCATAAATGACCTTCCCAGCTGTATCTCTTATTCCAGTATATTTATGTATGCGGATGATATAAAACTTTGCCTCCCATACTCCAGTGCAAATGGGCATCTTCAGCATCAAGATGACCTTAATGCATTTCAACTTTGGTGTGTGGCAAATCAGTTGCACATAAATTGCTCAAAGTGTATGACAATGACCTTCAGTCGTACCGTTCCTTATATTGTTGACTATAAAATTAATAACATTTTCTTGCAACGCATCTTTACAGTCAAAGATCTTGGTGTTCTCTTTGACTATAAACTTAATTTCAATCCTCGTACTTTACCATCATAAATGAAGCCAAAAGTATCCTTGGCCCTATCAAACGTTGGGCTAATTAATTTAAAGATCATTTTACTACCAGTCAACTATTTATTTCGCTTGTGCATCCTATACTTGAGTATTGCTTAGTTGTATGGTCTCCTCAACATAAACTGTATCAGGATCGTATTGAATCGGTCCAAAAACAGTTTCTTCTCTTTGCCTTTAGGGATCTTAACTGGGGCAATAATTTACGATTAGTGTCTTACCATAGTTGTTTTGATTTTCATAAAAAACATGAATCAAATTTTTTAATGTTTAACATAAAACTCTGGAGCTCCGTGTGAGTAGATTCATTGTAAGCCTTCGAAAATATTCCAATCATATGCTTTCTAAATTTTTGGAATCCCTGGCTTGCTTCAAGGCTATACTATGCGTCGGCTCAATCGAGCATGGACTATTAGTGACCCATATTCAACTGAACATGCTACAATAAAATATACGATGTGTGAATGAATGGAACGTATGGGAAAAGCGCTCTGATGCTCTGTTTGATGCTTTAAATTAAATACGCATACATCTATATGTAAAAGTGGGTGAATCCAGCTATAATATGTATTGGATATAAACGTAAATAGTTACTGATGAATTCCCATTTTAATGGGATGGATGGTGTTGAATAATTATAAAGTTTTATTTCTATATTTCCATTATGACAGCTAACGCTGGTAAGGTCAACCTTTCCGTTCCGTTTGCTTACTCAATACCACTCTCGGTTTATCGACTTATCCGATAATTAACCTCGATACAGCTATTCATTTTCCGCTAATACTTAAAGCTACAAATTATACCAAAAATGACAATTGGCAAAAAATGACAAATAGTTCTTCAACATCTCGGGCCCCCCTGAAACTCTGTTTCTGAATGTGGAAGGACTCCAATCTTCGTGATGGGTCGTATGGTCTATACAGAAACGACATTGAGTTTAACTGCTCGTATTTATCCATCCTCTACTTGGTACAGCGCGATTACGCATCCTAGATTCCATGTTGCTGGAGCCGTATTCGAATCCTTGATGATTACAATGTTTCCAAGGGATATGTTAGGTATCTAAGTAGACCATTTTGGTCGCTGCTGAACGTTTCCAAAATTCTTTAAGCATTGCCTGAACGTGTTGCCAATATCCCAAGCGATTGGTTGAGAACATCTTCAATTTACCGGGCTGATTCGACAGCCAGGATAACACGATTGAAGAATCGCACCATGCATATACCTTCACTTCCTCCTTGCTCAGACTAGCTTGACTTGCCTTAACCAGTCTAGTCAGCATTAGAGCTCCCTACAACTCGAGGCGTGGCAGCGCTTTTAGTTTTAAAGGTACGCCGCGAGTCTTAGCAGCAACAAGATATACTACTATAGAGCCATCACTATACTCAACTCTGCTGTAGAAGATCCATATGACTGTCTATGAAGCGTGGTATCTTGCTATACATCTTCCAAGAGGTGCGCCTGTTTCATCGGGAGTTCGCAGTACCAATCCAAATCAAGCAACCAAAGTTTTTGGAGTAAAATCGACAATATAATGTTGTATGTAAGATTATCTTCTCCAGGATTCCAATGTAATCCTAGTACCTTTGATGTTTCTGTTGATATGTCAACTCTATCGCCTAAGTCGTGAGCTATTTGAGGTATATTTTACCAATTCCAATTGTGCACGTGACATGAGTGCGAGGAGCTCAACTTGAATTTTAATAAGTTCTTCCTCCGTCCTGGCTCCTGTTAATACATCGTCCACATAGAAATTCTCAAGCAATATCTTAGATGCTACAGGAAACTCATGCTCGTGGTCCTTGGCAAGTTGTTCTAACACCCGTATGTAACTGTGCAGAGTCTGAAGTGTTTCAATGGTGCTGAAGGATCTTCTCTCGTTAATGTTCGTTGATGTTCTGATGTTTAGGTGCAACCAAAGATGTTGAGACTTACTCACTATATCAGCCGAAAACACAAACTTGTACGTTCGAAACCTCATGCATACATCTTGGTCTTGGAATGAGCCATCAAATACCACACGCAGCTTTGCACCTAGGACCGGATGGTCGGCATGTAAAAACCTCTCTTCGAACTGGCGCCTTCTTCTGCATCCACCTCCTTCATGTGCTCCAGTTGTATGTACTCCCTCATGAACATACATACTCCCTCATGAACGTACATACTTCGATCGCAACGCTGCAACCTTCATATAACGCCTTTCCACTGCCAAGAAGCGAGATTTAGCACCTTGAAAGGTGTCTGCAAACTCTGGCCTATTTTGCTTGAACGGTAGCTCGACTATATATCTCCGTTCGGCATTACAGGAGTGTGTTTTGACGAAATGAGTCTCCACCAAATCATCTTCCGTATTTGCAAACGTAAACGATGGAACTTCCTCCAGTTCCCAAAACCTTTGCAATAATGCGTTGAAATCCATGGTAGCTAAGAGTGACGTAGTTGTAGGACTACCTTCTCCTCCTACTGATGTGATGAACCATCCAAATATTGAGTCGATTGCGATTGCGTTCCCCTGGAAATTACACAACCTATTTCCAGTAAGAACAGTCCAAATGTGATCGTTTATAAGCAAAATGTCGATTGATGCATTGGTATTGAAAGCGGCATCTGCTAGTGTGTAGCCGCCAAATATAGATAAATACTATTTTCTCTCACCAGTGTCGAAGTAATGTTTCCAAGCACGTGTGCCTTGACCTCAAGTGATGCATCTGACACTCGAAACTTGATGGGCAGAGAATAGAGCCCTCTTGTCGTTTCTGCCTTGATTGATGAGATTCCAGCTATGCAGACCCAATGTCTGGATGCACCGTTCCGAAACGTAAGATAACTCCGAGCCGTAGTCCAATAATATGCGGCAAACAACGTCTTATCCTTGAGAATTACGCACATACCCCTGCGCCATTGGCGCACGTTTGCACGTTTACCACCCTTCGAAGTATTTATGGCGTTCGTCAGTGCTACTACTGTACTAGCACGTGGTGTCTCCTTTGACTCGTTCTCCTGGTGCTGTTGTGGCTCACCTTTGTCCTTAGTACCACGTTGGCCGAAATGCAAAATTGAGAAAGGCATATCGTTGCTGAGTAGACAGGTCCAAGAACTGTGTAGCATGTAAAATGCGTGTTCCATGTTTCACTTTGCACAGCACTCTGAAGTGGCGCGTAGTACACGTGCTTCCTGGTACCTCTGTCCTGTCTAGGCTTGCTGCTTGTCTGAACGTGCATCCAGGAACTTCAGCGACTGCATTATCGTAGGATTTGTCATATCTTGACTCTTTTCATACAATTCACGACGCGTGATGTCATCAACCTTTGCGATGAGCAAGTAAATCAGCCAACATTCTCGATCCGTTTGTCCAGAAGCGTCTAATGCCCGAATTACCGTACGAACTTCATTTTTTAATGATCGCAGCGATAGTGGGTTGTGATCCGCAACTTTTGGCAGTCCAGTAAATGTATCCAACAACAAGTTTACCAAATATCGCGGTTTCAACTAATGAATTCCAAGCTAATTCATAATTGGCATCTGCTAAGGGCAGATACTGGATAATATCCATAAAATGGTGCAATATGAACCCCTGGCAATTCCCAATCCTTCGTTGGTAGTCCCGCGACTTGCTGTGAGCATGACGGTGACTCGTTATATATATATATATATACTCATTAGATCCACATATCCCTGCACCCCTTCATATTTATAAAGCCATCAGGAGGCTGCTCCGCATATCCAGAAACACGGGTAATTGATGCCTTCAATCTACCTCTGACTCCCAGCAAAGCACGAATATTGCAGCTTGCTGCGTTGCCAGCAGCCAATCCAAGCTGCTGTCCAAAGTAGACAGGTATCAACGTAGTGTGATGAAATTGCCGCGTATCTAGCAGCCAAACATAACCAATACAACAAAACACGTCACTTTTCCAATAGTGATGCCAAATATCAATACGTAATTCTAAGAATGTGCAAATGCTTCGTCTCCAGCAGCAAAAACACAACAACAAAGCACGGCACTTTTCCAATAGTGTGCGCTGTAAATCCAACAACTCCAAAGTGAGTATGCAGTAGCAATGCCCAACGGATACAGCTCGAAGCACCAAATTATGTTGAATAATTATATAGTTTTTTTTTATATTTCCATTATAATAGCTCACGCTGGTAAGCTCAACCTTTCCGTTCGTTTCCTTACTCAATACCACTCTCGGTTTATCGACTTATCCGATAATTAACCTCGATACAGCTATTCATTTTCCGCTAATACTTAAAGCTACAAATTATACTAATCAAGTAAGAAAGCTCTAGTCGAGACTGCTCGACTAGGAGATACCCTCATCCCTACAAAAAGCTGATATTCACGCACGCATAAGCACGCGCTCTGCACAGTAAGCAGCGACTGCGCTCGGGCTGCGCTGCAGTGTGGGGCAAAGCTATGGGAATTTTGTTGCTGATTAATTTATCCTGTAGTAGGACTATCTTCATGAAACTTTTAGAACGTGATCACAATGTGCAAATGTGTGTACAAAATATTTGTATTGATCAGATGTATGTACACAGTAAATATGAAGTCTCCAGGTCTAAAAGTGTCAAAATAACGATGAATAAACAAACTCAATTTATCGATTATTCGCGATAAAAAAGTAATCGGACGAGTTATCGAAAAAGATAAAAAAAAGATAAACTTGTACTGCGTATGGTATACATGAGTATGCATACAAAATTTGAAGTCTCTAGCTCTTATATCTTCTGAGATCTAGGCGTTCATACGGACGGACGGACGGACAGGCGGTCAGGGCTATATCGACTCAGCTCGTCGCCCTGATCAAGAATATATATACTTTATGGGGTCTGCCACGCCTCCTTCTGCCTGTTACATACTTTTTACAAAACCATTATACCCTGATTTCCCATTTTTAATGGGATCAGGGTATAAAAATGACATATGTGCAATAAATGACAAATGGTTCTTCAACAGGTGGTTTTGTATATGTTGACCACAATTAGAGTTTGAGACTTCAACATTTAATATATACTCAGATTTAAAACCCAACATTAATTAGATATATCGGATCTGAGACTGTGAATGTGTAGTTTGCAGTCGAAACACAGAGTTGCACAACAACAATTACACAGGATAGTAACCTCTATATTTTAAGGATACGAGATTTATAAATCAGATACGTCACCAACGAATTTCATGACTCTCAATTTGATCAAACAGAGCTCTAGCTAACATCTAATTCAAATCCACTTGCACAATCAGTTACTTTTGATCGTGCTTCCGTGCTACAGATTTCAAAAAGCGCAACTTGAATATGTGTCAGACCGCATTCTTCCCTTGCGAAATCCTCAGTCTCCTTCCCTTTATTTTTTCATCCATTTAGTTCACTACTCGTACTTACACTCACACTCACTTTCGTTGTTACGAAATTTTAAAGTTTCTTCTCCAAAGTTTCTGTCCCTCCTCTCCTCTCTTGTAAGTAAGAAGCATCATTATACTCATTCACGAAGTGAATTAGTATATTGGTTTTGTGCATGTCCGTCTTGCTGTCTGTCTGTCCGTATGAACGCACTCTATTTCGGCGCTATTACAGCTAGAGACTTGAAATTTGGAAAACATACTCGTGTATATCTCCGATTTTTAAAGTGTTAAAATTTTTCCGATCCCCCCACTAGGGGCGTGGCAAATCAGAAAATGCATTTTCCGATATGCCAGAAATCATATTAGTTGAAGAGCTAGAACGCTGAAATTTGGAACGTAGATTCGTGTTGACCATTAAAAATCAAAAGCTATGGCGGATATATCTACGCCCATTGGGGGCGTGGCAAATCGGGTAAAACTATCTCCTGGAGTTTCAAAGCTAGAGCGCACAAATTTTGCATGTGAGTTAATGCTATGATTCTATAAAGATTGGTTGAAATATATATTTACGCCCACTAGGGGCGTGACAAATCGGATCTGGAGATATATTGATTTTTCAAATTCCGCTATATTTAGGACACTATTGATGCTAGAGACCTGAAATTTGGTATATATACTCGGGTTGATCACCAAAGACCAAAAAGCTATAGTGGATATATCTCCGCCCACAGGAGGCGTGGCAAACCGCAAAAGTTTATATCTCCTACAGTTATAGAGCTAGAAGCTTCAAATTTGGATAGTTGAGTTACTGGTGGCCTCCTCTATCGATAACCCAAAAACTGCTGTTACGCCTCTTTAGGGGCGTGGCAGAGAGAGTACGCATTATATGTACATACATACACACATACAAATGAGCCCACGCTATCTAACACGACTTGCGTTGCCTTAACCATCGCCACCACAGCTCCGGTTGTTTATCTACTAGCGAAAAACTATATATGTATGTAACTTCAGTGCTAGAGCGTCATCTCACTAAACTAAAATAACGACTAAAAAGTTCACAAATCAATCGCAATTCCTAGAATAGGCTAGAAGGCGCGCTTTTGTCTGTACGCATAGAATAAACGATAAAAGTTTCTTTTGATCCTGATCTTAAATAACTGCGGTCAGCGCTTCTTTCCTGATCGACAAAGCTTCCATAAATTGATATTTTGGCGAACCTCATGGAGTAACAAATGACCAAAAGGAATAAAAATACGATTCATCAAAAAGTATACACACAAACCTCCTCAACAATTACTCATTTGAGAAAATTAAAAACCGCACATAAGAGTTTGTGGTTTGTGTTTACAATTCAGCGATAGGCAGATTACAATTGAAGCGAATTTTGCTAAACATGTTATCACTGCTCAACGATTCGGGCATATTAACTGGGATCTTAGCTCAATCAATAATACATTTACAATTTTGATCGCTACTCAGGTGGCCAGAACCTGCATAAGGACATGCTAGCATCAATTAACATACGTTTAATAGTTTCAGTTCGCATAAAAGTAGGGATCTGCCTCACATCTTGTCTATGGCACAAGATCTTGTTTATTGACCTTTTGCCTTAACCTACACTTATTTTTGTTGTTACTACTCGAACTGTATTGTCTTTTACTTCTGTAGTTAGTCTGAAGGTTGGTAAGCCAAAGAACTTTTTATAAAACTTTACCACTAATCAAAAACATTTAGTAGACTTGTGCTTTAGATCGAAATTTTATGAATATACTTCCTCTGGGTCGAAAGACCGTAAATGAATACATATGTCTCAGCTGGTAGGACCATAAGACACGCAACTAACACTATAAACGAGATCTCCTGAACCCTTCGAGCAACTGATATTTTAATAATATTTTTCTTTTCTGTTCATATAAAAACATGTAAGTGATGCAGTACACTACGTCTTTTGCAAATTTGCTGGCAAGAGGTAAACTTGAGGGTGGAAGTAGGTTACAACCAAATTCTAATCTCCACGTTAATCTATATTTAAAATTTTGTATTTCATAGGCTTCAGATTTACTGCGTATATGCATTTGGCAAATATAAGGATTTTAGATACTAGATTTAAGATTTTTTTCAAATACTAGAGACTTGGGCTTTTGCAAATATGAAGAAAATACTGCCTGAACAATAGAATTTATTCAACATATAAGTTCTCACACACTGCCCACACTGCAGCATAAGTAACTGCACGATTACCACAGCACATGATTAATCATGTATGTGGATACATGCATATGTATGTGTGCATGTGTTATTGTATATGTGTATAATACAAATGAATAATTTCTCATGTAGTGGGACCATCTTAATGAAACTTTTAGAACGTGATCATAATGTTCAAATGTGTGTATATTTTAAAGGACAAGTCTCTAGTACTTAAAATATTTTTATTTATTTTTTATGTTGTCTGTACCAGGTGTCAATTCTTTCACTGTAGCAACGCCTTAAAGTCAGCTGATCTGTTAAAACTTTCAAGTAAATAAATTAGCGCGAAAAATATTCTGCTGCTTATAATAATAAGACCAATATGGAAAAGAAAAGAAGCTGAAAGTATTTGTAATATATTTCTACCCTGCTTCCATTGAAAATGGAAAGACACGGTATAACGGTTTTGTTGAAATATATGTAACAGGCAGAAGGGGGCGTGGCGGACCCCATAAAGTATATATATTCTTGATCAGGGCGACGAGCTGAGTCGATATAGCCCTGTCCGTCCGACTGTCCATATGTATGAACGCGTCGATCTCAGAACATATTAGAGCTATACTCTTAAATTTTTTAAAAAGTCCGTATAGTGAACGCGCATATCGAGTTTATCACTAAAAAACGATAACTCATCCCTTTATTTTGTTATCAATTAAAAAGCTCATCGAAAATCCATAAAAATATTATATCTCCTACATCTTTGAATCTAAAGTCTCCATACGTTAAATATAGATTCAGATCATTTTTATTGAGTTTCGAGCCCTTTCAAGACACCCCCCCCCCCCCCCCCCCCCCCCCCCTTCACTGCAGCCTATGCGTGTTTATGCGTGCGTGCTTATGTGTGGCTGTGTATTTGTGTTTCTTGGGAAGCAAGAAAACGCGAAGAATTGTTGAAATATTCCCTTCCTTTATTTACTTTGGATTAGGAAGGTTTATAGCTCTAAGTGTTTAAAAAAAGTTTGAAATATTGTTAAACCAAATCTGGGAAATGTTTATATATAATTTATTTTTTGTTGGCTTGACAAGAAGAACAAGTAAGAGTGCTCTAGT